>OX463868.1:14756571-15231713 GCA_949825065.1 Odontocerum albicorne
AGACACCTTTTTACGATTTTTTGTTAAAGAAGATTTGACTATGTAAGCCATATCCCGTTGTATGGATGTCAGGACAAGAAGGGCCTTCTCTCTCCACTGGGTCGGGTCCCCGATAACTAGCGACAAGCCTATGCCATTTATCTATTTAGGGGAGGTCAATAAACTTTAGACTCGAAAGGTTTACAGTTGGAACATATCCTCTAACTCTAAAGTTTCGAGGATATGGTTGTAAAGGGAAAATTGCGATGGACCGGGCATGTGATACGCATGGGCGATCATAGACTCCCAAAACGCGTCTTATACGGGGAAGTGGTAGGCAGAGACAGCGCTACTCGTATAAGGACGGTCTGCGAGAGTCGCTGACTTAGTGCGGGGCGCCTGAGGACTGGGAGCAGGTGGCTCGGGACCGTGAGGGGTGGAGAGCCGTATACTCTCGGTCTGATGGCGTCTCAGCGGCTAGACGTGTGAGAAACAGTCTGCGCGCTGCGAACATGCGTCAGCATGGTCAGGCGGCTCAGCAGGGTCCATATGTCTGTGGCGTTTGCGGGAGAGAGTGCGCATCTAGGATTGGGCTTTTTTCTCACAGAAGCTCACATGATCCACGTGGAAGAGTAGCTCAAGATTGACGTTGGAGCGGCGAGGTGATCCTTAACAAGATTGACGTTGGAGCGGCGAGGTGATCCTTAACAAGATTGACGTTGGAGCGGCGAGGTGATCCTTAACAAGATTGACGTTGGAGCGGCGAGGTGATCCTTAACAAGATTGACGTTGGAGCGGCGAGGTGATACTTAACAAGATTGACGTTGGAGCGGCGAGGTGATCCTTAACAAGATTGACGTTGGAGCGGCGAGGTGATCCTTAACAAGATTGACGTTGGAGCGGCGAGGTGATCCTTAACAAGATTGACGTTGGAGCGGCGAGGTGATCCTTAACAAGATTGACGTTGGAGCGGCGAGGTGATCCTTAACAAGATTGACGTTGGAGCGGCGAGGTGATCCTTAACAAGATTGACGTTGGAGCGGCGAGGTGATCCTTAACAAGATTGACGTTGGAGCGGCGAGGTGATCCTTAACAAGATTGACGTTGGAGCGGCGAGGTGATCCTTAACAAGATTGACGTTGGAGCGGCGAGGTGATCCTTAACAAGATTGACGTTGGAGCGGCGAGGTGATCCTTAACAAGATTGACGTTGGAGCGGCGAGGTGATCCTTAACAAGATTGACGTTGGAGCGGCGAGGTGATCCTTAACAAGATTGACGTTGGAGCGGCGAGGTGATCCTTAACAAGATTGACGTTGGAGCGGCGAGGTGATCCTTAACAAGATTGACGTTGGAGCGGCGAGGTGATCCTTAACAAGATTGACGTTGGAGCGGCGAGGTGATCCTTAACAAGATTGACGTTGGAGCGGCGAGGTGATCCTTAACAAGATTGACGTTGGAGCGGCGAGGTGATCCTTAACAAGATTGACGTTGGAGCGGCGAGGTGATCCTTAACAAGATTGACGTTGGAGCGGCGAGGTGGTCCTTAACAAGATTGACGTTGGAGCGGCGAGGTGATCCTTAACAAGATTGACGTTGGAGCGGCGAGGTGATCCTTAACAAGATTGACGTTGGAGCGGCGAGGTGATCCTTAACAAGATTGACGTTGGAGCGGCGAGGTGATACTTAACAAGATTGACGTTGGAGCGGCGAGGTGATCCTTAACAAGATTGACGTTGGAGCGGCGAGGTGATCCTTAACAAGATTGACGTTGGAGCGGCGAGGTGATCCTCGACGAGTCTATAACCTTTTAATCTCCCCCATGACCCATACACATTAGCTTTAAGAAACATATTGATTCTACTCAATTATTTCTGCAAATGTGCTGTGGTGATCCATTGGAAGGTTTTGCCTTTATGAAGTTGTTCTGATAAAATAGTATTAATACACTATACTTGAGAAACTGTAGCACGGTCCCTGTGACAGTTCACAAATTTGCCCCAATACAACCTTGTAACGACATTCAGTAATTTTAATTATTTTATCAACTTTAATATAAGCCTCGATTCTAATAAATAGCGAGTTATTTAGGTAAATACATTACATAAACTAACAATAATGACAAATTAATACATCTTGTTACTAATTAGCAAAAATGTGACAGTTTGTTAAAATCAAATAATATTTGGCGACGTTCGTCAAAAGTCACTACGTTAGTCCGCATTGGTTAGGGATGGGGTATATGGTAATTAGGGTTTCAATTTTTTTTATGCCTTTATTTAAATGTTCGTAATTAGTATTAATTCATAGTGGATCTTGATTTAGAAAGTCAGTGTAATGAAAATTAGGAATCAAAACGTCAGTTTAGAGAAAAACAATTTTTCGATTTATAAAAAAACTATTTGATTTGTAAAAAAAACTCTTTTACCCCCTCCCTTTGAGACGACATTTCAAATGTCACAGGGACCATCCTACATTTTCTCAAATATAATCTGTATCATTAGTGTTATTTCTCCCATAAACAGCCAGATAATGTCCCTTTTCCAGGACGGGGAACTGAGCAGTGCGGAGTGGGTGTGGCAATGGAGCAGCCGCCCTGACCAGATGCCACCCAAGTGAGTATCCACTATACTTGATAATGAAATATACAATGATAACATAGCATAGCATAGCATAGCAGGAGTTTAGAGACACACAGCTCCACCCACCGCGCTTCATTACTAAGTTCAGCTACAGTAGCGTAGCGTTGCCCTGCCCTGCCCTGCCCTGCCGGCTGACTAACCTGGAATACCTGTACCTGTCACAGGGCAACCTGCTTATCACACGGGGCAATTGAATACTCTCATCACTGGAAAGACAATATTTAGATATATACATACATAGATACATACATACATATGAACCCGACCTAACAAATAAAACATAAAAAATTTGGGACAAAATATTTTTATTTCTCAAAATAGTCTCCTTTCAGCTCGACACACTTTTCCCAGCGATGTTCAATAGCTTCGATACCCTGTTTATAGTAAGAACCGTCGAGCGCCTCAAAATAGCCATCAACCGTAGATTCCACCTCTTCATTGTTGGCAAATCTTTTACCACCGAGCCATTTTTTCAAGTTTGGAAAAAGAAAATAATCCGAGGGGGCTAAATCTGGCGAATAGGGTACGTGAGGAAGCGATTCCAACTTTAATTCATTGATTTTGGCCACCTTGATAACGGATGTGTGAACTGGTGCATTGTCTTGATGAAACAGCACTTTCTTTTTTGCCAAATGCGGCCGTTTTTTCTTGATTTCATCACTCAAACGCTGCAATAAGTTCGCATAATACTCGCCGTTGATCGTTTTCCCTTTTTGAAGATAATCAATGAAAATGATCCCACGCGCATCCCAAAAAACTGACGCCATGACCTTGCCTGCAGATGGAACTGTCTTCACCTTTTTTGGAGCCGATTCTCCCCTTTCAGTCCATTGTTTTGACTGTTCCTTCGTCTCAGGTGTGAAGTGATGGACCCATGTTTCATCCATGGTTATGAATCGACACAAAAACTTGGCTTTATTGCTGTGAAACATCGCCAAACACTCGATTGAAACATCCTCGCGACGCTGTTTTTGTTCCATTGTGAGCAAACGCGGCACCCATCTTGCGCACAGCTTTCTCATGTCCAAATTTTCAGTCCATATGCGATGTACAGCACTTTTTGAAATGCCTACCATGTCTGCTAGCTCGCGCACTTTCAATCGACGGTCATCCAATACAATTTTGTTGGTTTTCTTTACCATGTCTGGCGTGGTCACCTCATTTGGTCGACCACTGCGATGTTCGTCTTGGCAGCTCGTACGGTCTCGTTTAAACTCTGCCACCCAATATTCTACTGTTGTAAACGAAGGAGCAGACTCCCCCAGAGTAGAATCTAGCTCGGCTTTGATATTGGTTGGACTTAGACCTTTTCTTTCAAATGAAAATACATACATACATACATATACAGTACCCAGCGCTAAGTACTACACATTGGGCTTAAGAAAGAGACTGTCGGCCATAATCGACTAACTTCGGTTTTGTAGAGCGTCGTCTCTGTCGCATGACAGAGACGACGCTCACCCTAGAACGCTTGACGACTGACATCACACGACGTCACACCCTAGAACGCTTGACGACTGACATCACACGACGTCACACCCTAGAACGCTTGACGACTGACAAATCATGACGGAACCTGTGTATGAATGACAGAGACGATGCTCTACAAAACCGAAGTTAGCCGATTATGGTCGACAGTCTCTTTCTTAAGCCCAATGTGTATTACTTAGCGCCGGTTACTGTACTTTGCCTTATGTCAGTCGGCACTTTCTTACGGTATATCAGTTTGGGGGTGATGCACTTTAACAAAAAAACACATATTGCAGGTTTCTCAAAAATTGATTATAAAAATAATTAATAATTTTTTTAAACACAGCGGAGCTTTTCAGGAAGTATCGGGTCCTGGACATAGCCAATTTACATCTCAAATCCATTCTCTGGCACTACCATCGTGAGGAAGGGAAGATGCAGACTCAGCAGAGACACATGACACGCATGGCAACTGATCAAATGTTCACCATCCCTAGAGTTAAAACATCTTTTGCCCAAAGGCAATATGCCTATTTAGCTCCCGTGACACACAATGGGGTGACGAATTCAATAAAGGTAAAGGGAGTAAAACCATTTAGGCAGTGGATTGGAGCGTGGTTTTTATTGCGACAAGAGTTTGAGGAGGGCTTGCAAGAGGAATGACCTGTGGAAGAGGTTTGTGTGAGCTCTTGAGTGTGCTGTTTTTTATTTCATATTTATATTTTTGTATATTTAAATTTTTATGATTGTGTGCGGTATATTGTGGGATGAATGTTTTTGGTCTGTCTGGAGTGATGAAGTGTGAGGAGTTTGATTTCGCGTGATGTATACATGTGTAATTGAGTGTCACTGTTTGTCAGGTTGATGAGAATGTGCAACGGGGTTTTATGTAATCCAAAATCGGAAAGACGTATCCCTTTATTTTTTCACGCTATATGTCCTCAGTGAAATACAGGCAAGAGCCTAGTTTACTGGGGACACGACAAATGAAAGGCAACAAACCCAGATCCATTAAAAATGTGTGTCCGAATTAAATTACCTGTTGTTTTTTCACAAATTATGTATATTTCTTGTAATGTGTAAAATAAATATATAATATGTACAGGTATATGATGTACAAATTTTAAGAATTGTGCATTTTAACGCGACAACCCATGAACAAGTCCGGAGATAAGATCCCCTGACTTGTACAGATACCGTGTAGTGTGTGTGTGTGTAACGATTGTGTGGTGTTGCAGAGACTGGAGGTTCAGGCATCCAGTGGGGGGGCGCGGAGTGTCGGCGTTGTCGCTGCGGCGGGCGCGCATCGGGGGCAAGCCCCTGTTCAGCGCTGATCTGCTGGCCTCGCTGCTCATCTCCAACCTGCTGTCCCTGCTGCTGGGCGCCGGCATCGGGTGAGTCTGCCCTCATCGCCCTTCCTGTCCGCCTAGACCCTCGTAGGCATTCTTTTCAGGAGTGCCGCAAGGGTCTACGCTGAAGCCTTTACGAGAAATAAGAACAAAAGGCAACGCTATTCAACTCAAAACACCAATCAAACAAAACTCCAAAGCATAATACCAGGTCTGTAAATATGAAACCGGAATTTGCTCATAGATGGCTCTAATTGTCAATATAGTAACTGTAAAACCGCGTCATTGGTGCCTTTTTCTTGTGTTTACATTTGTCAAAGACTTTTAACTCGCAACAATACAAGTTTAATACAACTACATATGTTTTCATAACATGTCTGTTTTTGTGCCTGAAAACTATGATTTGCGGACAGCATTGATTTTCTGTTACCATTTGAAGAAAACTGCTGCAGAATCGCATCGAATACTTGTCGAAGCTTACGGTGAGCATGCTCTTGGTAAATCACAGCGCTTCGAGTGGTTTAAAAAATTCAAAAGTG
The DNA here is from genome assembly GCA_949825065.1 of Odontocerum albicorne. NCBI lineage: Eukaryota > Metazoa > Arthropoda > Insecta > Trichoptera > Odontoceridae > Odontocerum > Odontocerum albicorne. The sequence goes on from OX463868.1 coordinate 14,762,549, forward strand.
GCGATTTTGACGTGAGAAACGAAGAACGTGGAAGACCACCGAGAAAGTTTGAAGACGCCGAATTGCGAGCATTGTCGGATGAGGATGACACTCAAACGCAACAACAACTCACGGATCAATTAAATGTGACACGAGAAGCTGTCTCCATACGTTTGAAAGCCATGGGAAAGATCCAGAAGGTGGGAAAATGGGTTCCACATGAACTGAATGAAAGACGGCGGGAAAACCGAAAAACCACTTGCGAAATGCTGCTCGCCAGGTACAAAAGAAAATCATTTCTCCATCGAATTGTGACTGGCGATGAAAAATAGATATACCATATTTCGAGAATCCTAAGTGTAAAAGATCATGGGTAACTCCAAGCAAGGCAGTGACATCGACTGCAAGACCAAATTGCTATGGATGGAAGACAATGCTCTGTGTTTGGTGGGATCAGAAGGGTGTTATCTATTATGAGTTGCTAAAGCCTGGTGAAACCGTTAATACTGAACGCTACCGACAACAGATGATGGATTTGCAGCGAGCATTGCATGAAAAACGATCAGAATATCAAAAGAGGCAACACAAAGTGATTTTGCTTCATGATAATGCACCATCGCACGCAGCAAAACCGGTTAAGGAAACGATTGAGGCGTTTAGTTGGCAAATACTTTGGCATGCGGCTTACTCACCAGACTTGGCTCCATCCGATTACTACTTATTTGCATCGATGGGACACGCACTTGCTGAGCAGCGCTTCACTTCATACGAAAATGGCCGCAGTTTTTTTTGCGCGGCATCCACAAATTGCCAGCGAGATGGGGGAAATGTGTAGCTAGCGATGGCCAATACTTAGAATAAAATATTTTTTACCATTTTCTATAAAAAAAAATCCGGTTTCATATTTACAGACCTGATGCACAAACAAGAAATCAATCAAAACATTTATCAATATTACGTATAGTATATACCATCAAGACAGAACACCAGATTTCCCTATTCTGACACATCCATACACCTTCTCATACAACTCCTAAGAGTTTCTACATTTCTTTTCAAAATATCATTCACTTGATCCAACCATACTTTGTTCTTACTTTACCACTTGCCTTCCACTTACTTACCTTTGCACTATATATAGTTGTTTTATTCATTCATTCTACATTTATCATGCCCAAACCATCTCACAGTGTTCTTCCTTCATCTTACTGAACACATCAGCCTTAAGTTACCATCGTAATTGCATTATTTTGTCACACAACGTATTTTTCTCAGTGGACGCGGTTTGTCATACATTGTCGCACCATGTATTCTTCTAAATTTATTTGGTTCTTTTTTAACGTTTCGCTACCATACATCAAAGATTAAGTGCTAAAATATTATATTATTTAAAGTTAAGGCATTAACGTTGTGGAGGTTTAAAGACATTGTAATTCATTTTATCAAACTAAAACGGTAACAGTATAACCCTGCCGGTTTCAAGGCTTTCACCTCATCATCAGTGGAGCACAAACAAGACTGAATTCTGTTCGAACTGGTACCGACATACACGCTTCTAATGGTAAACATTCGGGTTGAGGGAGGCATGGGACAACCTCGGCGAGATTCTTGGGATATATGTGTTTGCCAGATGTTCACCTCGATGCACTGACTTAGTTTCCTTTAATTCTCAAATCTTTCTCTTCCCATCTTTCGTACAATTTACTTATCAAACTCTGCAATACATCTTCACTCTCCGCCAACACTACCGTGTCATCTGCGTACAGCACTCCTCATATGTTTCCATTCCACATTTGTATGCCACACATTGACCTCTGTATTTTCTGGACACATTAATTTTTGTCAATATTTAACAACCAGGGTGACATAAGGCAAAACAAAATGTCTAACAATATCCAGACAGCCTCTTAGATGTAAATTGGTTGTGGACGATAAACCCATAGAACAGGTCATGAAGTTTAAATACCTGGGTGCGGAGATATCTAGCTGCAACCATCTGTATAATGAAGTCAAAGAACAGACCAATAAAGCGGCAGTTATCTCCGGATGCTTGAGGAACACTGTTTGGGGTAATAAACACATGTTGGTGGAAAGCAAAGTCAGAATATACAAAACATGCATAAGACCTGTTATGACTTACGGAATCGAAGCAAGAGCAGACTCTGTAAGGACGAAACACCTCCTCAGAACAACAGAAATGGAAACACTGCGGCCTATCGTAGGTTGAACCCTCAGAGATAGGATACCTAATGGGGAAATCTGCAGAAGTTGTAACATTGAGGACATTGTGAGATGGAGTAGGCAGAGAAGACGATTCTGGAGGACCTGGATCTCGCGAGAATACCTAAGATTGTAATGCACGAGATTCCAGAGGGCCGTCGACCACCGAGACGTCCACCAAAGAGATGGAGAGAAAGTTGGACATCTTCGTCACAGGACTAAAACTGGAATCCTGTTTCAACAGATGGCCCGATCTAGAAGAAGAAGAAGGTGACATAAGGCATCCTTGCTTTATCCCTTTTGAAACATTAACTCACACTAATACATCTTTAAGTGTAGAACAACACAATACCACTTATTAATTTTCATTGAATATTTTATAATTAAAAACCGTGATTTGAATTATAATTTGTTTTTGTTATGTTTGTTGCAGCGTCTGGTTAAGTAGACGGTCCGGCGTGCTGTCCAAGGTGTCCCTGCAGTGATGCGTTGCGCACCCTGTCCCCTCTCCGCAAGATCCTGACTCCGCCGCCTCGTTCTCCCGGCCGCGGTGCGCGCGCCTCTTCTACGCTACCCAAAACCCTCGACCGGAATGGACTGCACCGTTCCGTTCGCTCTTCTCCAAGATTCGTACAATTAGTACAAACAAAGCGAGCAATACAATATAATACCATATTATATTATACAATGATTATTGTATATCCTATTTGTACCATTGTCAATGTTTTACACTCCCCTCTCTCTCGAGGCATTCTTAAGATGTGTCTCGGCCACTGTCGAGGATACTACGCTAGAGCATTTCAAAATATATACATTTTTATAATACTTAATGTCCGACATATATATTTTTTATTACAATTGTAAATATATAACATATATATGTATATATATATATATATGTATGTATATATATATATGTTGAAAAAGATTCTATCGACGAAAGTCGCATTTGTCGAGGCAGTGCCCCCTCCCTTAGCCAGTTAACAATTTGCGCCTAACGTGATTAAATAAATGTTTTTATCCTTTCCGTATCGGACGATGACCTGTTTCGTGTCACGCAACGAACGACTAGTTTTTTCTGTATAGTGTTTTATGTTATTTAATAAAGGTTGTATGTGGTTTGTCAACGGTTGTACAGTACGTGTCGCACGGGTTTGATTCTAGGAAGCTCTCGAGACTTGAAGGCTTTTAGTAACTGTTTTGCTTCTAGACTTTTTTTTCAATACTATAAAACGTCTATATATTGGGTGGTAACATAAGTTGTGTCCGTTTTTTTTCCAAATAAAAAATGAGCACCAAAAGTAAAACAAAATGGTAAAGGTTATACGTCATCCGAAAGATAATTTTCTGCTCTACAAGATATTGTGTTTGCTTTTACGTTATATGTATTATTTTATTTGATTACAAGCCTTCAAAATGGAATGGCAAGTAGACGAAGGTTAGCATTATCGACACCTCCTTCTGTTCACGTTCAATCGGGGGAATTAAGCTGCCAAATCTGCTTGCGATATATGCGAAGTGTAAAAAAAATTGAAAATTCAAGATGTTACCAGCTGTTATATCTTGTCGTAAAAAAAAGGGGGGGTTGAGCTTGTCGACATGATTGGAGCCCTTTCGTATATCTGAAACAAAAATCATACGCAGTTTCTTGATAAGAAATAATTTCTTTATAGTTGGTACCAAAGAGAAAAAAAAATTAAAATGGTGGCTGTCTGGAAAAAATACAATTTTTTAACCCTTTTTATAAAAACTTTTTAAAAAATAGCAAAACTATTTTTAATTTTATTTAAAAATAATTTTCCAAGGTAAGGACGATATAAAAACGTTTATCGAAGTTTCATACCAAATTAGAAGGCAATCGGTTGGATAGAAGTTGAGATTTTATGTCGACCGGGTCGGAAAAAGTAGTTTAGAGAAAAACGCGTTTAAAGTTCTGAGATTTTTGTCCGAGTCATTCCGGTGCGGCTTAATTGCTGCCTCATTTATAGCTATAACTTCGTAAATATTGAAAATTTTAAAATTTCCTTTTGAGAACATATTCTTAAAGGTTTATACTTTAAGAATATGCAGAAAAGAAAGAAAAAAAACGATTTTTTTTTCAAATTTCTAGAGTAGAACACCCCCTTAAGAAGGCCTGGCGTTCAAACAGTTGCCAGTACTTTCACAGCAAAACTGTCCTTAGATGCCACTGGATTGGAGAAGTCCATTCCTCAAGGGTGCTTCTCGGGACCCGAACCCGTCATTATTATGAAACATATCATGTCAGGCAGCTAGAGATGTCATGTATAACACTTATAACATTGTGAGATTATTTATTAGCAAGTGGCAATTCCTTCCTATCAACCAGAAAGATGTTTATATGAGGCCTTATGTGAAAGCTAGACTGAAATTTTATTTTTTAAATCAATTGGGAATTGAATGCGCAACCAGGTCAGAAGACTGGCAATACTGTATTCATCTTTACTGTATTGTATTGTCAATTACTTCCAACCGATAGCTATACGTGGATGTCAATTCTCACATTTGGATCTTTTTTGCATATATATATATATGTAATACGTTAGTTAATACGTTCATTGTCGACTTGGCGATATCGCATTGTGGACCGGTATACATTAGGGGCCACCCACGTGATGGGCCAGGATAGCCCCGCCTTGGCCTCATCGGAATGTGGACGTGTGTCTCGCGGCCATATTTAGATGGTGTGACAACAGGGTCATTTCATATGTGGACGGTATGTCAACAGTGTCTCCTGATGATGAGGTGAAACCGGTAAGGTTTATATAGTTATGAACGATGTTTTAGTAAACTTATTATATAGTCTCGATATCTCCACGGTTTTTACGCCTTCACTATAAATGAAGATTAACGATAAACGCTATGCGGTGGGACTGAACCATGCGTTCACGTTACAATCGTGAACCGGGACAGACCTATGTGCTCACATTACGGTTGAGACTTTCCTGTAGGTCAAGAGTTCGTCGACACGCATCCACTTATGGCGAAGTTGTCTATGGACAAGCCCCGAAGACGAAAACGGTAACGTTTTTCGAAACGTCATAATCGTAAGTCAAATCACGCGATACAAAGTTCCGCAAAGAGTTCTGTTCCGTTAAGAATTAGGTCGGCAGTGAACGTGTTAAATTATGATTTTTTTTTTTTAAAACAGGTTTTGTTAATCCTGTTTGTTGTTTTGCACGCTTCAGTTCTTGTTTTTGTGTTTTTTTTTTTTTTTTTTATTTGTGCAAAAGTATATTGCTCAAAAATATATTTCCTTTCTTTTGGTGGCATTTTATACTAAGTATCTCTAGTATGAATATTGTATATTAGATATAGGAAACATTGTTTTTTTTTTTTTACAATTTGATATGTAAAGTGAAAATATATGAAAAATGGAACCCACTGTTTTGCTTTATTCTTTAACGATCACATTTTGTGGTGTTTTGATGATGAGTTGTGTGTCGTCATTGTGAATTGTTGAATGGGCATTACCCGTGATGAGTATAATAGAAGGCACGATACAAAGTGAGGAATCAAAGTCAGCGGTGGCCGGTCACGAGGTGCGTTGGTGCGCTGAACCGGAGAAATAATTGGCAATAATGAAATGATATATTTGCAAATATGCCTTCAGAAAATTTGAAATGATTGTATAGATTAAATACTGACAAATTGTACGAGGAGTTTTATTTAAGGGAAAATATTCCTTTCAAATAGACCGGCCAAGTTTGCCAATACTACCGGAGTGATCACCAATACGCACCGGATGGGAACGCAAATTCATATAGGGCAGACAGAGACATACATATAGGGCAGACAGAGACGTACATATAGGGCAGACAGAGACGTTCATATAGGGCAGACAGATGTACATATAGGGCAGACAGAGACGGACCTATAGGGCAGACAGAGACGTACATATAGGGCAGACAGAGACATACATATAGGGCAGACAGACGTACATATAGGGCAGACAGAGACATACACATAGGGCAGACAGAGACGTACATATAGGGCAGACAGAGACGTACATATAGGGCAGACAGAAACGTACCTATAGGGCAGACAGAGACGGACCTATAGGGCAGATAGAGACGTACATATAGGGCAGACAGAGACATACATATAGGGCAGACAGACGTACATATAGGGCAGACAGAGACGTACATATAGGGCAGACAGAGACGTACCTATAGGGCAGACAGAGACGTACCTATAGGGCAGACAGAGACGTACATATAGGGCAGACAGAGACGTACATATAGGGCAGACAGAGACGTACATATAGGGCAGACAGAGACGTACATATAGGGCAGACAGAGACGTACATATAGGGCAGACAGAGACGTACATATAGGGCAGACAGACGTACATATAGGGCAGACAGAGACGTACATATAGGGCAGACAGAGACGTACCTATAGGGCAGACAGAGACGTACATATAGGGCAGACAGAGACGTACATATAGGGCAGACAGAGACGTACATATAGGGCAGACAGAGACGTACATATAGGGCAGACAGAGACGTACATATAGGGCAGACAGAGACGTACCTATAGGGCAGACAGAGACGTACCTATAGGGCAGACAGAGACGTACATATAGGGCAGATAGAGACGTACATATAGGGCAGATAGAGACGTACATATAGGGCAGACAGAGACGTACATATAGGGCAGACAGAGACGTACATATAGGGCAGACAGAGACGTACCTATAGGGCAGACAGAGACGTACATATAGGGCAGACAGAGACGTACATATAGGGCAGACAGACGTACATATAGGGCAGACAGAGACGTACATATAGGGCAGACAGAGACGTACCTATAGGGCAGACAGAGACATACATATAGGGCAGACAGAGACGTACATATTGGGCAGACAGAGACATACATATAGGGCAGACAGAGACGTACATATAGGGCAGACAGAGACATACAGTAAACCGTGAGACAGCGATATCTCATATTCGCTCAGCGTCTCGAGGTGCGTTGGTGGTCAGCGCACCTCGGGACCAGCCGCCGCTGGCACATAGTACACATTACAGCCTCCAGAGATGACAATGTAAGCCATATCATGTTGCATAAAGGGCAAGTAGCTTCAGTGCTTGTCAATAACTTGTCTGCGTCTTCTCTCTCCATTGGCTCCCTGATAGTACTAGCAATAACAGTTCTACGCCATTCGGCTCTATCCGATGTTGTCTGCTTCCAGTTGTGCTGAGCATTCATGTCTGCTTCCAGTTGTGCTGAGCATTCATGTTTTTAAATGTCCTTCTCTTGCATTGCCCTCAGCACTTTCTTCTGACTAGACTCCGAGTAGGGGCGACTAAATGCAAGATGCGAAGATGGGGTTTCTTGAAGGAAAGTACTATAGTATGGAATGTGACCGTGGGGATGTACAGGGCTCGCAACATACGCTAGTTTGTCTGGGCAGGACACCGAGACTACTTGCTCTGGGCAGGATCTGATTGATGCGAACTGATGCTAGGGCACTGGGATCTCTGTTGCCTCCAACTGGAAACTTGTGCCATTGTTGGTATTGATGGATGGTTTAAAGGGTAGTTTATTAAGTTTAAATAATAAATCACGAAAAGTATACACTGGACAACATCAAAATCAGCTAAGATGATAGTCGCCAGTCGTATTATGGTGTCAACTTTGATAAATGGAAGCGAGATGTGGGCGTGGAAAAAGACTGCGAGTTGGCGAATAAATGCTGGAGGAATGTGCACACGGAGTGACAATGTATGACAGAATACGGAATGAAGTGATAAGGGATGAGAGTGTGAACTTAAGGATGATGTGTTGAGTAAGGTGGAGAAGGATATATTGAGATGGTTTAGGCATGTAGAACGGAATGAAGAAAGACTTGACAGAATAGATAGATACACAGTGCAGATGTGAGAGGAAGACTAAGGGAAAGTACAGTTGGATTATATTAATGATATTTTAAAAGAAGGAAACTTACAAAGTTAGAGAGATTGTATAGTAGAAGGTGGACGGACATGTATTGGGATAGGATAATATGGCACTCTGTCTCGTCAGTCTATCCCAATAGGGAAATGGCGTGATCGCAGGTACTCGTATGTACGAATATAGAAAGTCAGAGAGATTGTAGAAGGTGAACGGATGTGTATTGAGATAGGATAATATGGCACTCTGTCTAGTCACTCTATCCCAATAGGGAAATGGCGTGATGGTAGGTACTCGTATGTACGACTATAGAAAGTCAGAGAGATTGTAGAAGATGGATGGATGTGTGTTGAGATAGGATAGTATGGCACTCTGTCTTTTCAGTTTATCTCAACAGGGAGAGGGTCTTGTCAGTCTATCTCAACAGGGAGAGGGTCATGTCAGTCTATCCCAACAGGGAGAGGGTCTTGTCAGTCTATCCCAACAGGGAGAGGGTCTTTCTTTTCAGTCTATCTCAACAGTGAAAATGTTTTAACTTGTGTATTTTTTTTTAATAAAAATTTGTGGCATTGAAATATCTTTATTGACAGATTCATATTTACCGACAGAGTTTTACTTCTTTCTGTGGAATGGCGGCGATACTTCTCGGTGGGATAAACAACATCTCCGCGACAACATAAATAATCCTCGCCTATCACACTAAGTGACTTCTTCCTGCTTTAACAATAACACTATCCAAGACACAGACAGTGCTTCTATAAAAACAAAAACCAACCACCCAATATGAAAAAAAAAAACTTGTCAAAGCTCCAGTAAAACTGTCAACTTGTCCCACCAATAGGCACAGGCACCCTACCCCGCCACTCCAAACTGTCAACTTGTCCCACCAATAGGTACAGGCACCCTACCCCGCCACTCCAAACTGAGATTAATATAGTTTGCACTTTGCATCACAATATTTATAAATAATCAATATTAAAAATGTCTTGCAGTCTTGTAAAATGATTTAATATTTAGGAATAGAATAATATTGTGTATTGTGAAATGATGTATCCGGGTGGTTAAGTGGTACGAGAGAGAGAGAGAGAGGGGCGGGAACGGAACAGGACCAGGAGAGATGGGACCGTGTTCATCGGAAGAGTAATTTCTTGAACGACACTTCTAACACTATAATGGCCAACGATGATACAACATGCGTACAATGTTCTTGCCAATCATTACTAGCTGATGGTACCACATGTGTATCATGCTTCCGCCAATTTTTACTGTCCGCTGATACAACCCTTGTACAGTACCCGGCGCTAAGTAATACACATCGGGCTTACGAAAGAGACTATCGGCTAACTTCGGCTTTGTAGAGCGTCGTCTCTGTCATTCATACACGTGTTCCGTCGCGAGACTGTTAACTTAAGTTAGCCGATTATACCTGACAGTCTCTTTCTTAACCCTTTTAATCCCACGGGGCCGTTAATCGGCCTCAAAGTTTTCATACAAGTTTTTATGTTGAATTATAAATTTTTTTTTTTATGAAATATGAAAATGACTTATTATTTTCCACTCTACTCGTACAGGGAGGTAAACACTCCACAGGGAGGTAAACACTCTACAGGGAGGTAAACGCTCTACGGGGAGGTGAACACAAAAAAATTAGGTTTTAAAACTAAATATTAACTGATATAAAAAATAAAATATAAACTACTGTTTGTTTTGACAAAAAATGCTGGGATTTTTCGCACATTTTATGCAAAATATGCTGGTATTAAGAGGGTTAAGCCCAATGTGTATTACTCACGGCCGGGCACTGGACTACGTTTTCATCAACCATTATTGGCCGAAGGCACAACCCATATGCCATTTTATTTTATGATAAGAATGCAGGGGTCCACAACCTTTTTCAATTAAGGTCTCTTTTAGTATATGGCGGACAGTTTGGTAAAAAAAAAAAGAGAGAGAAACCCCTGGCGACATTTACCTGTGTAACCGCATGGCCTGTATAGTAGTGTTAGTAATTATTAAAGGACAATTTATGTATGAGGACGAAACGTGGACATGAAACAAGACTGAAAAGAGCCAAATAAATGTGTGCACTTAGAATACACGGGGTGACAATGTATGACAGAATACGGAATGAAGTGATTAGGGATGAGTGTGAAGTTAAAGCTGATGTGTTGAGTAAGGCGGAGAAGGGCACGCTGAGACGGTTTGGGCATGTGGAACGAATGAATGAAGAAAGACTAACGAAATAAATATATAGTGCAAATGTTAGTTAGTAGAAGGCGCGGTAGGTGAAGATCAAGAAAGGAATGTTTGTATTAAGTGTATATTTTATAAGGAAGGAAATGTTAAAAGGGAGAGAAATATGACAAGTGTGTGAATGTGGAAGAGGTGAATGATTTGTGTTGCCGTGGAAAGTCTGGCGCTCTTTCCTTTCTGCCTACCCCGATAGGGAGACAGTTAAATGTTATGTATGTATGTACAATTTATATAGCGCTTGTTTATAGAGCAGGCACTCTTCAAGGTGCTCTAACATGGGACTTGAACCCATTTTTATTGATGGATTAAAAATATTGCAAAAGAAATATTTATATAAGTCGAGTGTAAAGATAGGAAGGTGGTGGCTGCGGTCATTAGATTAGGTACTTCCCATTCGCATCTGCATATATTAAGTGAAACATGTTTAAAACAATTATGTCACTTTGTGGAAATAATTTCTACACTGTCCGCTTGTGTTACGAATTCTGACGGAATAATCTCTCGAGACGGCTCGAAGAGTGATGGCCTTCCTCCTGGTGATGTTATCACTTCTCCGTGCGCGGGTACGGGGATGGGGTGGAGGTTTAGTGTGCGGGGGCGCGGAGGCCGAGAGTAGCGAGGTCCTGCCTGAGTATGCGTGCACGAGGTATATCATTATTTCTATACATCTCCATCTACTATATGTATAGTATGTATGTATTTTTACAGAATAAAGATCTTTTTTTACCTTTTAACTCTTTCACGGCTACGGACCACTTAAATGGCCCATACATAATACGTGCCGTCCTGGCAAGCGGCCATTTAAGTGGCCACTAACTTTGCGTGTTGATATCTCAGTCAAAATTAAATCTTCTTTAAAAATTTTAACCTGAATATAAGACAAAACGTGTCCTCTAGTGACATCTCTTTTAAAATCATCAAAACTTCAAGTACTTGATCCATAAGAAGGATTTAAACAGACCGATTCGAGGCCGTCGAAATTTAAAGCATTTTAAATATTAGCGCCACACGTTCGGGTGTGTTGAAGGTCATGTTTCTAATGACGATTGCTCCCGATCAATATGACGTATTTTGCGTCGATATTTTTTTTGTAAGTACGCGTATTGAATTAATTGCCTTTTTCATTGTTTATGGATTATTGTTTTCTTCGATTATTGCTTCTTATATTGTCGCACTTTATTTATAGCTTTGATTTGGATAATATTACGTGTGTATAGTGTTAGCTAAAAAATGCAACGGCGCACAGTTCCACAGTAATCAGATTTGGGATAATGGTGAGTCATATTTTTATGTAGATACAATATAAATTTATTGAGGTAAAACACCGCCGCCTGTGGGACACACGAAAGATACTCGAGCCATCGCCGTAAAAAGGTTAATAAACAAATATTAATTAGAATATTATATTAATTATTTTATTTTCCTTCCATTTTATATACAAAGTGGAGTTCCCTTTTATATCAGGGTACCTGACATTGCTCCTACCGGAGATGTAAGGACTATGTAAGCCCCACCATATCATGTTGTGATAGACATGTCCTGTTGTGATAGACCTGTCCTGTTGTGATGGACATGTCCTGTTGTGATAGACATGTCCTGTTGTGATAGACCTGTCCTGTTGTGATGGACATGTCCTGTTGTGATAGACATGTCCTGTTGTGATAGACATGTCCTGTTGTGATAGACCTGTCCTGTTGTGATGGACATGTCCTGTTGTGATAAGACACATTCTGTTCCATAAAGGGCAAGGGGCTTCGGTACTTCTCTCTAAATTAGATAATATTAAAAGCACAGTTTATTAAGGGTTTTTGAAATTGAGTTGTTTTTTTAATTCAATTTTTTTTAATTCTTGAATAAAACACAATTTGCTTTGTTTTCAAAAAACTTTTTATTGGTCATTGAAGTATAATGTATGACATTTAAACACAATAAACAATATCCGCCAAATGTCCACCTCTTGCAGCTCCGCAGGTGTCCACTCTTTTGTCAACATTTTCGATAACATTTTGGCATAATTGCGGTTCTAACTCACCGATAACGCGAATAATTTCGTCCTTCAGCTCAGGAATTGATCGGGGGTCATTCTTATAGACCTGGCTTTTCACGTAACCCCAGAGAAAATAGTCCAACGGTGTCAGATCACATGATCTTGGTGGGCAATTAACATCACCGTTTTTGAAGATTACAATACATAAAATAATTCAACAATTTGAACGCGTTGTATTGTATACGACTCCATTTTTATAAATGTCATACATTACACTTCTCAAATGTCACAAGACCCAGGCGAGTTCGCGACGCCATCTGTGTTTTATCCAAGGATTAAAAAAAACGCTCAATTTGAAAGACCTTTGAATGTTTTTAATTTGGGAATAATATCAGGTTTGAACCCCAAGTTGGAGCCCCCTCTGGAGAGTCTGCCGAGACCTTCTCAACATGACAGTATTGGTTTTGTCCAAGAATGAATAAATGAGTAGGTAGTGAAGTTTGAGCTGGTGCATTATATTGTTGTGGTGCAAAATACAGTTGTATTGCCTCACAGAAGTGTCGTAAAAACTCGTCATTTTTTATATTACAAACATGCCAAAATGCATTGTAAATACTCGCCTGTCACACATAAACTGCCCAGTGTCGCCAATGTGCGGAAAAAAGATAAGCTCAATCAAAACCAGTCTGCGGAATCGGAAAATTCTCTTTATTTTGTTTTATCAACCTTCGTATATCAGGTCTGTAAATATGAGACCGGAATTTGCTCATAGATGGCTCTAGTTGTCAATGTAGTAACTGTCAAACCGCGTCATTGGCGCCTTTTTCTTTTGTTTACATTTGTCAAAGACTTTTAACTCGCAACAATACAAGTTTTATTCAACTACATATGTTTTCAAAGCGTTGAACATGTCTGTTTTTGTGCCTGAAAACTACGATTTGCGGACAGCATTGATTTTCTGTTACCATTTGAAGAAAACTGCCGCAGAATCGCATCGAATGCTTGTCGAGGCTTACGGTGAGCATGCTCTTGGTAAATCACAGTGCTTTACCAAGAGCATGCTCCACCGAGAAAGTTTGACATGACCACTGAGAAAGTTTGAAGACGCCGAATTGCGAACATTGTCGGATGAGGATGACACTCAAACGCAACAACAACTTGCGGATCAATTAAATGTGACACGAGAAGCCGTCTCAATACGTTTGAAAGCCATAGGAAAGATCCAGAAGGTGGGAAAATGGGTTCCACATGAACTGAATGAAAGACGGCGGGAAAACCGAAAAACCACTTGCAAAATGCTGCTCGCCAGGTACAAAAGAAAATCATTTCTCCATCGAATTGTGACTGGCAATGAAAAATGGATATATTTCGAGAATCCTAATCGTAAAAGATCATGGGTAACTCCGAGCAAACCGGCGACATCGACTGCAAGACCAAATCGCTATGGACGGAAGACAATGCTCTGTGTTTGGTGGGATCAGAAGGGTGTTATCTATTGTGAGCTGCTAAAACCTGGCGAAACCGTTAATTCTGAACGCTACCGACAACAAATAATGGATTTGAACCAAACATTGCATGAAAAACGACCAGAATATCAAAAGACGCAACACAAAGTGATTTTGCTTCATAATAATGCACAATCGCACATAGCAAAACCGGTCAAGGAAACCATTGAGGCCTTTAATTGGCAAATACTTTCGCATGCGGCTTACTCACCAGACTTGGCTCCATCCGATTACTACTTATTTGCATTGATGGGACACGCACTTGCTGAGCAGCGCTTCACTTCTTACGAAAATGTCTCGATGATTGGTTTGCCTCAAAAGATCCACAGTTTTTTTGGCGTGGCATCCACAAATTGCCAGAGAGATGGGGAAAATGTGTAGCTAGCGATGGGCAATACTTAGAATAAAATATTTTTTACCATTTTCATACAATGTGCATTTTTTATAAAAAAATCCGGTTTCATATTTATAGACCTGATATATGCTTTCCTCAGCTGTCCACTTGTCGGATTACTTGCTAACATAGATGTTACGCTACACTTGCCGAGTACTTAACAAGTGTGTGATGTACGCCACGGTCCCTAACAGAGTGACGAGCAAGAAGGAAGGGACAAAGTGGAAATGAAAAGAGAACGGTCAATTTGTGCATAGTTTATTTATAAATAATAAATGACAATAAGATTTACAAAAATAATGATCAAAACAACAATATTAAGTCTTTTGTACAATAAATTCAAGTCAATTTGCCTCATATTGCGTTGGCTGGAAACTTATTTCCTATCTTATGTCAAATCCATACCAAAAATGACACCAAATGTTCGTCGACGGTGGTTTTTGATATTATCAGCATGTCCACTATCATGGTATAGAATGCTGGTTATTTTGATATTATCAGTATCTCAACTATCGTGGTATAGAATACTGGTTATTTTGATATTATCAGTATCTCAACTATCGTGGTATAGAATGCTGGTTATTTTGATATTATCAGTATCTCAACTATCGTGGTATAGAATGCTGGTTATTTTGATATTATCAGTATCTCAACTATCGTGGTATAGAATACTGGTTATTTTGATATTATCAGTATCTCAACTATCATGGTATAGAATGCTGGTTATTTTGATATTATCAGTATTTCAACTATCGTGGTATAGAATGCTGGTTATTTTGATATTATCAGTATTTCAACTATCGTGGTATAGAATGCTGGTTATTTTGATATTATCAGTATCTCAACTATCGTGGTATAGAATGCTGGTTATTTTGATATTATCAGTATTTCAACTATCGTGGTATAGAATGCTGGTTATTTTGATATTATCAGTATCTCAACTATCATGGTATAGAATGCTGGTTATTTTGATATTATCAGTATCTCAACTATCGTGGTATAGAATGCTGGTTATTTTGATATTATCAGTATTTCAACTATCGTGGTATAGAATGCTGGTTATTTTGATATTATCAGTATCTCAACTATCGTGGTATAGAATGCTGGTTATTTTGATATTATCAGTATTTCAACTATCGTGGTATAGAATGCTGGTTATTTTGATATTATCAGTATCTCAACTATCATGGTATAGAATGCTGGTTATTTTGATATTATCAGTATCTCAACTATCGTGGTATAGAATGCTGGTTATTTTGATATTATCAGTATCTCAACTATCGTGGTATAGAATGCTGGTTATTTTGATATTATCAGTATTTCAACTATCGTGGTATAGAATGCTGGTTATTTTGATATTATCAGTATCTCAACTATCATGGTATAGAATGCTGGTTATTTTGATATTATCAGTATCTCAACTATCATGGTATAGAATGCTGGTTATTTTGATATTATCAGTATCTCAACTATCATGGTATAGAATGCTGGTTATTTTGATATTATCAGTATTTCAACTATCGTGGTATAGAATGCTGGTTATTTTGATATTATCAGTATCTCAACTATCATGGTATAGATTGCTGGTTATTTTGATATTATCAGTATCTCAACTATCATGGTATAGAATGCTGGTTATTTTGATATTATCAGTATCTCAACTATCATGGTATAGATTGCTGGTTATTTTGATATTATCAGTATCTCAACTATCATGGTATAGAATGCTGGTTATTTTGATATTATCAGTATCTCAACTATCATGGTATAGAATGCTGGTTATTTTGATATTATCAGTATCTCAACTATCATGGTATAGATTGCTGGTTATTTTGATATTATCAGTATCTCAACTATCATGGTATAGAATGCTGGTTATTTTGATATTATCAGTATCTCAACTATCATGGTATAGATTGCTGGTTATTTTGATATTATCAGTATCTCAACTATCATGGTATAGAATGCTGGTTATTTTGATATTATCAGTATCTCAACTATCGTGGTATAGAATGCTGGTTATTTTGATATTATCAGTATCTCAACTATCATGGTATAGAATGCTGGTTATTTTGATATTATCAGTATCTCAACTATCATGGTATAGAATGCTGGTTATTTTGATATTATCAGTATCTCAACTATCGTGGTATAGAATTCTGGTTATTTAATATTATCAGTATCTCAAATATGTGAGATGTGGAGGGAGACAAATTATATTGTGAGGATAATTTCATATTTTTAGGTTAAAATCAAATGCAAACTTGTATCAAATGTTCATTGAAGGTTGTTTTCGATATTTTCAGTATTTTAAAAATTTCTCGTTTTATAGAATGTTGGTTATTTTCCACCTTCCAACTTGATCAGGCCTGAGGCAGGTGCAGTGGGTGCAGCAGTTCCTAGCTCCTGATGATAAACAATATCAAATTAATACTTCGCAACCCCTCTGCAAAAACTTAATATCTTATTGATGCATGTATACATGGCCGCACAAATATTGTACTTGTACAAAGACGATAAGCCCTATCAGGCAAGGATATCTACTGTTATTACGTCACTAACAGGACAGCTAAACAGTTTGAATTTGACGTAAATTATATGAGCGACAAGTCTAAACTGTTAACGTTGCTTTGGGGTGGCGATGTGAAGGCCGCATTGAAGGGCTTGTTAGATTCAATGTATACAAACATGTCCATTTTTATTTGAAAGATAATATACATTCAGCATGTTTGGAAGTAAGCAAACAACATTGTATTCTAATGATATTTATCTGAGATATACGAAGCTATTTTCCAGACAACATAACATACATATGTATACTTTTTTATTTATTTATTATTACACATGACAAGAAATATACACAATTTGAGAAAAAACAACAGGTAATTTGATTTGGACGTATAATTTTAATGGATCTGGGTTTGTTGCCTTTCATTTGTCGTATCCCCAGTAAACTAGGCTTTTGCCTGTATCTCACTGAGGATATTTAGCATGAAAAAATAAATCGATACTTCTTTCCGATTTTTGATAACACAAAAAAACCCCATTGCACGCTCTCATCAACCTGACAAACAGTGACACTGAACTACAACTGGAAACATCTTGCGAAACTCAACTCCTCACACATCGTCACTCCAGAAAGACCAAAAATATTCATCCCACAATATACCGCACACAATCATAAGAATAAAAATCAGAACAAATTCAAAACAAAAAAAAAAAGAAGAAAAAAAGAAAAACACACAGAAACACAAATACAAAAACATCCAAAATTAAAATAACAAGAAGAGACAGACGAGAAGAGACAGACCCACACTCACGAGCTCACATAAATCCTTTCTACTCGTCATTCATCCCGAAAGCCCAAGTACTCAAAATCCTGTCGCAATAACAACCACGCTCCGATCGACTGTCTAAATGGTTTTCCTACCTTTACTCTTATTGAAGTCGGCACGCCATTGTATGTAATGGGAGCCAAATAAGCATATTGCCTTTGGGCAAAAGAGGTTTTAACTCTAGGGATGGTGAACATGTCATTAGTTGCCATGCGTGTCATGTGTGTCTGCTGAGTTTGCATCTTCCCCTCCTCTCGATGGTAGTGCCAGAGAATGGATTTGAGATGTAAATTGGCTATGTTCAGGACCTGATACTCTCTAAAAAGCTCCGCCGTGGGATACCGAGCAGGAAGTTTATTGATTATTTTCACAATCAACTTTTGGGAAACCTGTAATATGTGTTTTTGGGTTAAGGTGCATCCCCCCCAAACTGATATACCGTAAGAAAGTGCTGACTGACATAAGGCGAAGTATATACTTTTAAGAATATTTTCACTGAGCACATTTCGAATCATACGGAATATGTATCCTAGTTTTCTGATTTTTGCGCTCAAAGTGTTAATATGGACCTCCCAACGAAGGAACTGGTCAACATAAACTCCAAGGTACTTTATACTATCAACCCTTTCCAAGGAAACACAACTACAGTCAGACATGGGTGAACAAGTGTGCAGTGTTATGTATTTATTTGTAGGCGCTTGAGTTCTTGTAGATATGCTAAATGTGATGTATTTAGTTTTTTGGGAATTTAGAGTCAGTAAATTTGAGTCCATCCATTCTTTAACTACACGCAATTCTTCGTTAGCCTTTAAGAATACATCATCCCATGTTCGGCCCTCGAATAGAAGAACCGTGTCGTCCGCAAAAGTAATAATCTTACCCCTGAGAGAAAGATTACACAACTGATTGACATATATCAGGAACAATATAGGTCCCAGAACACTACCTTGAGGTACTCCGAATCTTACAAAAAGAGGCTCACCAAATACACTATCACCCAATTTGACTCTCTGAGTTCTATCAGACAAGTAAGAAGAGAACCCACTAGAAGAGCGCCCACATATGCCCACCTCCATCAATCTGGTAAGTAATATTTGGTGGGACACTATCAAAAGCCTTTGCAAGGTCCAAAAAAACTGCCAAACATGCTTTCTTACTATCCAAAGTGGTGGTAACGCTGTTTACTAGACTAAGCAAAGCAGTTTCAGTTCCCACATTCCTTTGGAACCCAAACTGATTAGGAGAGATAATGTTGTGCATATTGAAACATTTCATCAGTCGGTCCTTCACTATTTTCTCAATAATTTTTGAAAGAATGCTCAGCAGAGATATGGGTCTATAATTTTTTAAGTCATCCATCGAGCCTCCCTTGTGCATTGGGACAATATGCGAACGTTTTAATGCAGTTGGGAAAGTTACACCTCTAAAACTCAAATTGATTACATGTTTCAGTGGTAGTGCTATAAATCTTTGAGTATGTTTTACCAGTGCAGATGTAATCTGATCAGGCCCCGGGGCGCTACTTGCCTTAAGTGTGTTAATAGTCGCTAGAACTTCTTTCTCCGACGTTGGCGTTAGATAAAATGTATATTCGGGTACTTTTAAAGAATGAAGAATAGCGTCATTCAATGACTGTTCAGTCGTTTTGTTCCTATTAAGTATGTTACGTGAGAGATTATTGCCTACATTGGCGAAATATTCGTTAATGCCACTACAAAGCTTTTGTGGTTCCTGTGTCAATGATACTTTTGTGCCATCAATGTTTAATGTAGAAGGGGCATTTCTCTCTCTCACTGTACCGGTGATGTCCCTGATAACACTCCAAATTATCTTTTGATCATTATTTGAGGCTTCAATCTTTGCTCTATAGTAACTTTCCTTTGCTTTTTGGATGAGTTTCTTGCATGTATTCCTGTATTGTTTGTAAAATGTTATTGAGTGTGGATCACTGCCAGTCTTGAGATCCCGGTGCAGACGATCTCTCTTGCGTATACAATAAATCAATCCATCAGTGATCCAAGGTTTGAGTTTTGTGTACCTTCTGCTTCTACTGTGTATTGTCTGTGTGGCTGAGTTGATATGGGAGTTAAAAGCATTAATAAAGCTCTCCAGAGCTTCATTTACATTATGGGACTTGAGAGTGTCTTGCCAATTTTCCGAATCAAGGGAGTGCAAGAGCTCCGGAGCTCCGATACTTCAAGATATATTCTCCAGTCGAGATACACCCCATCAGTATAGGGCGAACCCGGCCGTGAGGACATCAGATTTCAGCCTTAAAAAATATTTGATATTGTTATTACATATAACCCTATTCTCTTGTTGCCTTCTTTAACTGTCCTCGTGATCACCAACTTCTCCAGACTTTTATATAATGTGCTCAAAGTATGGAAGGCTTTTCTTTCCTTAGCTCTCACAGTCCATGTTTTCACATCATATAGTGATGTGGAGAATACTAGAGACTTGACTTCATTTTGATTTATATAGAAAGCTCTAGAGTGAAACTGGTTTCTCACCTGACAAGTGTCTTTTCCTCCCTTTATTTCACCAGCACACAGCTGGCCTCCGATTATACCCTTCTTGTATTTCTTATTTTTGGGCAGCAGAGAGTTGCGCTGATCCTGGCTGACCAACGGAAGGGACACCTTCAACAGCACTTCGGAAGGGTCGTCAACTGGAAATCAAAAATAATTATACAGGGTGCGTTTTAAGTTCCAGGCCGATTTTGTTTGGCCGCTATTTTGATTTGGCTGTCATTTGTCAGTTCATATTTAACAGTGGTGGAAAGTGGTCGATAACAATTTCTTATGGAGCATTTAACTCCGCAACTTATTGAAGTCATTAAAACATTTTATTTAAATAATTGTGAATACGCGAAGAAAATTGCGTGATTTTTTTGGTTTAAATCATGTACCAAGCAAATCAACCATTCAGCGTGTAATGAATAATTTTGAAAAATTTGCATACACCGGGAGACAAAGCAAGGTCTGGGTGACAACGTAGCTAACGTACGCCAGGAAAGATTGATGCAGTGAGGCAGAGTCTTGGTGGACGTCCGTGCACCTCTCATAGATGCCGTGCACAAGAATGGGGAATGTCTCCATCATATGTGTTAAAAATTATCAAAAAAGATTAGCATTTTTATCCGTATAAAATTCAACTAACACTAAATTAAGTAACACCATTATTATTTACAATTCCTTTTATATATTTTAGTCAACAGTTAGAAACTTAATACATGTAAAAGATGTTTCAACTTGTGACATTTTTCCTTAGCCGATATATATATAAAAACATTCAAAAACCTTCACGATAATAACTACGAGGCATATCCAGATAGAAAGTGTACTGAATTTTTGTAAGTTACAATTTTTTTTATTTAAACAAAAAAATGACGTGGTTACCGTAGTACATATGTAAGCTATTTTTCGACATAGTCGCCATTCCTCTCAATGCAGGTGGTGAAGCGGGGTATCAACTTTTTGATGCCTTCCTCGAAGTAGTTTCCCGCCAACCCCTCCGTCCACTTCTCCACCTCCTCCTTTACCTCCTCGTCGGTTGAAAACCTTTTTCCACCCATGTGCAGCTTCAGGGAGGTAAAGATATAGTAATCTGAAGGTGCTAGGTCAGGGGAATGCGCGGGATAGTTCAGGACATCCCATTTAAACGAGGCGAGCAGTTCCGTCTGGCATTGGCGTACAGCAGGCAGACTCCCTTTGTCAGCATGCCTCTCCTCTTGTTCTGAATTGCAATTTTTTTAGGGTCTCACAGTATCTTGCAGAGTTGATGGTCTCCTCTTGAGGCATATATTCAATTAAAATTATGCCTTGACAGTTCCAAAACACGGATGCCATGATTTTCTTGGCTGAAATTGTGGTTTTGAACTTTTTGGCGGAGGGTGAAGAGGTGTGACGCCACTGTTGAGACTGCCTTTTGGTTTCAGGCGTGTAGTGTGCAACCCAAGTTTCATCTCCAGTAACGATGGAGCGGAGAAATTCATCTCCATGGAGTTTGCAGCGCCTCAAAAACTCTTGCACGGCCTCCACTCTATTCAACTTGGCGGGAGATTCGATTGACATTTTTCACGAAACGTGTTGTCGCGTCGACACTTCTCAACGTACTGACCTCGAATTGGTCTCGTTGCGGAGGGGAAGGGTCAGGCTAAACGGAAGTGTAGCCAACATGTCGAAAATAAAATCCATCCGGTCGTGAGAGCCTCAGTACACATACTTTCTGGATACGCCTCGTACATTAATATATAAAAACAGGATGATACAGATATATTAAAAATAGAGTCTAGTTGTTAACCTTAAACTTTGTTTTAGATTCCATCATTTATTTACTAAGTTTTCGCAACAAACAACTCGGTGAAACGCAAATTAACTAAACAATAAAAAATATAATGTGTGAAGTTAAAAAAAAGTCCTTCCCATAACACGATCTGACCGATACATTAGACTGATTTAATGCGTTATTCCCTGAGTTTTTATACTTTCAAGGAAAAACAAGGCACCCGTATTTTAAATTTATAAATTAAGAGTTTGTATTTATTTAATCTCTTGTATAGATGGTGAATTTGGTGGGCCTATATTTACACAGCATTTCCTTCCAACTGACCAGCTTATCTTGCATATGTTAGGTTGTTTAAAACTATGGTAGATTTAAAGAAACAATTAAAACAATGACTAATATCTAAGCCTTCAGGCGCACGCACCTATGTCTATCATACGATAATTGTTGATTTCTAATAATCTTTCTACAATATGCAGAAAAAGAATCTTAACGTACTTTGGGCATGTTGTTGGACAGAATGATGAATGTCTGTATAAGATGATGATGGAAGCGAGAGAGAGGAAGCGAGGCGTGCAAGGAATCACCCTTTGTTCTATAATACGTACCAACTTACAGAAGGAATATCATGGCTAAACACTAGATATTGAACCAACTGAATGGCACTGTGGGTATAGTCTCGGCACCGCCTAGCAGTATGAGAAGAGTCCTGGCTGATATTCTTCCTAACGAATAAGCTAACTCTAGAAGCAGACCCTCTTTGCGTAACGGAAGAAATCAGTGCAAAGTGGATTAAAGATATAGTGGGAAAATGTCGCATACCGAATAAGAGCGCCTTTGAGAACTCTGCTCTGCAGGGATCTTTTTTGTTACCAGATGAACTAAACTAGGCCACGGAGGTCGTAAGATATAGATCGTGAAGGCACTACTAACCTAGTGTATAGGTTTGGACGTGAGTACAGCTAAGCCCACATTGTAATCTTCAGGAGGGTGCAGCTTTCTGCCCCTGGTATTGTGGCCCTCCGGTAGAGACACGGTGAGCCTGTCCCGTATCTCGTAAGCCAAGCGAGGCTGCCCTAGGATCGGGCGGCATCCCGTCAGAGACTTGGCAACCTGGGAAACACATCAAATAAGTCTCGACACCTTTTGGACATCTTTTTAAGGGATAAGCTAATTATATACGTAAACACCATCACACCATCTCCCTGATGGGATACCAGACTTTCGTATTGGGACACACATCTTTCACTTCTACATCTGTACACTTTATCATACAAAGCCTACACTATTTACATTCCTTTCTATCATAATATCCTTCACTTGTTCCAATCAAACTGTCTTTCTTCAATCTTTTTCCACCTTTCACTCCCATATATCAAACGTGACATCAAAATACTATTGGGTTTCTTTAATTAAGAACTTTGAATTAGCCGGAGTACATAGGTTCATGTGTGAAGGAACTATAGAGGTAAATGGGTGGCATGAGGACACGTAGGAAGACAGAGAAATATAAGGTGTCGTATAGGAAGGTGTAAGAATGTAGATGGCTGCGGCCTCTAATTCTTGTTTCTTGCGGCCTCTATTTTGAATGCTTATATTTCTAGAGTTTTAGCATTAACACTGTGGAAATTCACTTTTATTCAAATATAATTAAAACTTGATACACTTTTTTATCCACTTGAAAATATATATTTAACCCAATTAGTTTCAAGTCACACGTGACTCATCTTCGAGGTATACTGAACTAACTGTTAGTTTGGAATACCCCTGAAATGAGTCACATATGAAACTAATCGGGAAAAATATATATTTTCAGTTGGATTAAACACTCTTTCAATTTTTAAGTATATTCGCGGGCTGTTTGTTTTCGATTTGAGCCCATCTTTTTGCCTTATATTAGCGACACTGTCCGTGATGTACGTTTCCATTTCCAGCCATATTGGATGGGCAGTGCAGTTGTGTCTGACAGGCGGGTACTTCATTCATTCAAAATCATTTCAGTATCACTTGGCTCGTTTTCATCCTTACATAGACACGTGCCATCACGTTGCCTCCCTATAAGGATAGATAGAAGGGAGAGAACACAACACTTTCCTATTGCGACAAACATATTTCCTCTTCTCTACATCCATTCACCTTATTTAATTTATTTATGTACCACTTATTGCCAGGTGGCAATCTCTTCCTCGCCTTCTACGATTCCTCGGTCATTTTCTATTTCCCTTTTTCAAAATATCATACACTTGATTCAACCATACTTACCTTGGTCTTCCGCTCACACGCCTTCCTCTCATTTGCACTGCATATTTGTTTTATTAGCCTTTCTTCATTCATTCATTCATTCCACATGTCTAAACCATCTCAGCGTGCTCTTCTCCACCTAACTCAACACATCAGCTTTAAGTTCACATTCATCCCTTATCATTTCATTCTGTACTCCATTACTCCATATATTCTACTAAGTGCTTGCATTTCTACAGCATTAATTCATCTCTTTTCAGTCTTGTTCCACGTCTACATTTCACTCCCATAGATCAAAGTCGGAACTAAAATACTGTTGTGGACCATCTTGGTATATTTCAATACTGTCTGACTTGAGTATATGTTTTAGTGCCCCGTTGAGTTTATTTCCTATCGCTACACCCTGTTACATAGATGTAGGTATAAATAAATAGCTACGAAGGCCCTGCTGCTCTCAAACGTTGCCTCCAGCTCCTCAATTTCCCAGGTCTACCCTGAATTAAACAAAGCAGCCAATACCTTCTTGTAGTAGTAGTGTTTTCTCTCGGTGGTCCCCGGTCGTGGTTCAACCGAGGGCTCTGACGACACATGCAAGTCTGATGTGGGCGGGAGGCTCAGCCAGTCTGGTTTCAGGGCGCGGAAGCTCTCTTTGCCTACGAACATTATACACGTCAAATCTTGTAACAACCAAATACAGTGGACTATCAAAAATATTTTGTAACACAGGAAAAGTTCGTTAATTAAAAAGACTAATAATTCGAATTTTTCGCAATTTTCTTGGTCCCGAAATTGGAAACTTTTCGTAATAAATTCTACTGTAAATTCTTTTAAACGTAAATAAAGATGGTGCACAGCCATCTATAATGGCCGCAGTCACAGTCGCAACCTTCCTATCTCTACACTCAACTTAACGTGTGTATATAGTTGTTTTATAATATTAATTTTTTTTTATATATTTATATTTTCATACTGTGGAAGAATACACCGTTTATTCCACATAGTAAAGCGGTATAACCCTACCGGTTTAAAGGTTTTCACCTCATTATCAAGAGAGTACAAACATGTTATACTGCTATATTAGAGGTGCATGGCCAGATGGTAATGTATCGGACTTCCGTGTGGAAGGTCGCTTTGAACCCTGCACTGTACTACTCCCATCGAATCACACAAGCATTTTTTTCACACAGTTATTCTGGAATATTAGGATACTTATGACTTTAGTCATATCTATTCTTTCAAAAAAGAGATATAAAAACATGTGTGTGTGCTCCGATGGTCTGACTTCTATGTGCCACCATATCCAGTACAGCGATCTGTTACTAAACATGCCAGTGTGCTCCGATGGTCTCACTTCTATGTGCCACCATATCCAGTACAGCGATGTGTTACTAAACATGCCAGTGTGCTCCGATGGTCTCACTTCTATGTGCCACCATATCCAGTACAGCGATGTGTTACTAAACATGCCAGTGTGCTCCGATGGTCTCACTTCTATGTGCCACCATATCCAGTACAGCGATGTGTTACTAAACATGCCAGTGTGCTCCGATGGTCTCACTTCTATGTGCCACCATATCCAGTACAGCGATGTGTTACTAAACATGCCAGTGTGCTCCGATGGTCTCACTTCTATGTGCCACCATATCCAGTACAGTGATGTGTTACTAAACATGCCAGTGTGCTCCGATGGTCTGACTTCTATGTGCCACCATATCCAGTACAGCGATGTGTTACTAAACATGCCAGTGTGCTCCGATGGTCTCACTTCTATGTGCCACCATATCCAGTACAGCGATGTGTTACTAAACATGCCAGTGTGCTCCGATGGTCTCACTTCTATGTGCCACCATATCCAGTACAGCGATGTGTTACTAAACATGGCAGTGTGCTCCGATAGTCTCACTTCTATGTGTCAACATATCCAGTACAGCATTGTGTTACTAAACATGCCAGTGTGCTCCGATTGTCTCACTTCTATGTGCCACCATATCCAGTACAGCATTGTGTTACTAAACATGCCAGTGTGCTCCGATTGTCTCACTTCTATGTGCCACCATATCCAGTACAGCGATGTGTTACTAAACATGCCAGTGTGCTCCGATGGTCTCACTTGTATGTGCCTTCATATCCAGTACAGCGATGTGTTACTAAACATGGCAGTGTGCTCCGATGGTCTCACTTCTATGTGCCACCATTAACAGTACAGCGATGTGTTACTAAACATGCCAGTGTGCTCCGATGGTCTCACTTCTATGTGTCACCATATCCAGTACAGCGATGTGTTACTAAAAAAGTTTGCATTACTAAAATCCAACTCATGAATAATTGAGCCCCAGATAATTGGCACTGCACTGTATTTTCAACCACTTTTGAAACATGCCAATGACGGAGCGAGTCTTCTATTGCTACAAGTTATGTAAGGCTTTGTGAAAAATATCCCGTCATATGATGTCAAGACAGAACGTCAAGTAACGTATCCCCAGTCAGATGATGTGAAACAACAGCTACAAGTTAAGTAAAGCTATATTAATAATATCCCCAGTCGTATGATGTCCAACAAAAACTACAAGTGATGTAAGGCAATGCGGGAAACCCCAGTCATAAAATGTCAAATGAAAACTTGAAGTTATGTAAAACTATGTTAAAAAATAAAGCGAATATACAGATTGTGGTTACTAATTATGTTTAAACTAAATTCATTTAAAATATGGACCGTAAAATGAGGAATGTTGTACAGGTTTGAATTTACGACAAAGTTAATGATGCGAGACAAACAAAACGTAAAACGCGAGTTGAATATTTAACACAATCAAAGCACATTTTAATTATAGTAAAATAACAAGGCAATTCAATAAATATTTTATACAAATCAAAGAATTTTTAACATAATGAACTCTAATCAAGAACACTTCCATTCAAAAGATAACCCACTGTCAAGATAAATGCCGGCTCCTTGTATCAAAACGTCACTCACCTGTATTATTATAAATATATCGGGTTCTACTGGTGTCCGGACGCGCAATTTAATGCGGTGCGATTCAAGATTTCATTTTTTGGCACTTTATTTATAAATGTTGAATTTTAAACTACAACGCGATACAAACGCGAGACGGTAAGTAATATTTATTTGGAAATAATTTGACAATAATCAAGAGCATAAAGCACAACAAATTCAATAAAAATCATAGACAATTGAATTAAAAGGTAAGGGTGGAGTTTCATGTTGTACATGTATCTCACACATTTATTATTAAAGTTAAGGGTAGATATACATATATAATATCTTATCACGACATTTTGAGGTAGGCATAAGGACAAGTGTTTACGCATATAGCTTTTGCCTCGTCCTCATCCATACATCTCGTCATATATAACCTGAGAATTGTGTTTAATGCTCAGTTGTACTTTGTTGACCACATGTATTATACTCATGTATGGCGTATGATGAACCTATAAGAATGCTGGAATTTATTTTGAAAATATCCAAGGTTTGTCCTTCAATAAAGCTGTTAACACTGTTATGTACTTTTCAAGTACGTACTTAACTAAATGTAACTCTGTTATTATAGTCCTCTTGCTGTGATGTTCATACGAGCGCTGTTAAAAGGGCGCAGCATAAGTTATTATTATTGACATTAATTATAATTTTCTCGGATGAACATTATTTATTTAAACTTGTAAACCAAAAAAGAATATTGAATGGTTTACTTTTTTCAGTTGCTTATTTTTTTTAATATTAGATTTTCTTCAGAACAAACTCACCATAGGGTTATTGTATACTGTAAACCAATTACCTATAATTACTACTGAATCTCTCTTTTCTACAAAATACCTCTTTTAAAAAATATATTAGGTAAAATTGCTTTATATTCTGTTAGGCTAATATCAAAATTTAGAAAGTGTTGAATTTGTACTGTACTATTCCTTCCGCATGAATTGTCAAAGTACCACTCGATATAGTGAGGTGCGTGCAGTTAACTCGAGACGATCATACTATTTACAATATATTTTTCACAGTTCATTTCATTGGTTGCATTTAGAATAAAAAATACAAAATATAATTTCGAGGTTAGCGTGGACCACGGAATAATCGATAAATAAATACTAGCGAGTGCTGGTCGAAAAAAAAAGCAAAATTGGAAAATTTCTAACGATCATTTGTTCGTGTTGACTACTTAGTCAAAAATATTAATTTAATAAAATTTTAATTAATTTAATACTTATAAATAGATTATTATCACTTTAATTTCGTGGCAAGAAAAAACATCTAAGTTTGGGTGGAAAACCTTTAAAAAAATAACTTAATAGTTTTCTTGTCTATGTCAAATGTTGCATTGTTTTTGGTTCTGAAGACCACGGCCATTATTGCGATGTTATCATAATGATCCCGTTTACCTGCGATGTTTTGTAAGAAATCAAAACGTTTTCATATATTTTCTGGTAATTCAGCCTTAAAATATTTAATATTAATTACGCTAACTTACAATTAAAATATAATACCTTTGTTCGATTGTCTATTTTGCGCTGTCAACGGTTTATTGATATCAGACAGTAGATATAGCGTGCATTTGTTGAATGAAATGTTTGTTTTTAATATGAAAGTAGAAGCATTTTGATTGAATATTTAATTTTATTTTATTACATGACAAGTCGGTGTCGTTGTTGGACCTCGTAGTCGAGACTCCTCTCGCCATTCCAACGCCAATCTTGAGTTCCACGTCGGTCATATCGAGGGCGTCCGGCAGAAAGGGCGTAAGTACACTTTATATTACAAATTTTACAGGAGAGCAAAATCGAGGTAGAAAATGGCGTAACTTTTCACCAATTTATCCTATGATATTGATGTTTTCCAATTTGGTTATTTATTTTAGTTGCTAAATAGAGAATACTTCAGGAATTCAACTATATATAGTTTGGGAGTTAGTGTTACTTACGCCCTCTCTGATGACACGGACATCACAGTATTGGAATGACATTATGTTATTCGAAAGGGCGTATTTAGTTACTTTCCGGGTAATTATATTTTGTAATTAATTATTCTAACCGTTTATAGGATATTTTGTAAGAAATAAAACGAAACAAATATTTTTTTATATCCTTATAGAAAAACAGGTTTTTAATTTTTTCCAAAAACAAACATCTGTTATTATTTTTCAAACATCGTTTAGTGTATTTTGGACATCAAATTTGGAATAAAATTAAAACTGCACAGATTCTGTAACATTAGTTTCTCTTCCTCTTTCTGTGAAGGATCTTAGCTCTTATTGCTATAAGAGGAAGGTCATCTTCTCTCTCTCTCTCTCTGGTTCTTGGCCCCCTTTTGTCCTGTTGTTTTTCCTTTTCCTGGTATTTTTTCCGCAGCGTTTTCCCTGGGTAGATTTATATATAAATCATGGAATCCCTCGGGAATCATCCCGGAATTACATAAATCCATCAGATTTTGGTACTTAATATTTTTGATGGGTAACTTCTCTGGGTATGCTTTATAAGCCAGATTATTCAAATCTTGAGGAACTTCAGATCCAGTTGAAGTATTTGTAGAAGGCATGTCTTCAAATGATTTCCTTCGCCTTTTCGGTTTATTCGTGCTATCCGGGATGTATTTAGTATTTACCTCCTGAAATGGCGCATTCTCATCAAAGGAATATTTAAATAAGAAAGATGTTTTATTTTCTTTCTAAAAGTGTATCCACACTATTTCTACCCATTTAAGAGTATGTTTGGCATTGTGTTGCCAATTTATACTTCTTCAAGTTTATGAAGGAGGATTTATTTTTAAATTTCACAGTATGCGGCTCGCCTCTTCGCTTTGCCAAACTTACAACATTGTACCTCTGTCCATCTGATGGTGGGAATACTTCGGTATACTCTGAAGCATGTTCAAGAATTGAAGTATACAGTTAGCTATTTCATTAGAGCCGCGTTGTCCTTCAATTTCCGACCACACTAAACGGTGTCCAGTCTTTTTCCCAACGTTGTAAAATGTCAAATTAAATTATGCCAATTTTCATTTATAAAACAATGCTTTAGCAAAACAAAGCGGACATTACAACACCGTTTCAAGATCGAAATCGGCTAACAAAAAGGTTTTAGCTTTCATTTCAATTGCTGCAGTTTTTCTGGCAATGCGAGTATCATATTTATCCTGTTTTTTTTTTAACTTTTCTGCGTCACTTTTTAAGTGGAAATCATAGCACCAGCAATTATCTTTCTTGGGCGAGTGGAAACCGATCTTTTATCTTTTTTCAATTCTATTTCGATCGATAATCTGAAATTATTCCGTTTTAATTAAAATTATACATTACAATAACATTAGAAATCCTTCTATAGAAAAAGTACAACGTAGGGGCGTATATGATATGTGGTGAATATCAAAACTGTAAGGGCGGATGTACATATACGCGCTTTCGGAAGAATGAAACTCACAGAAGGAGCATTCCAGCACTTGCGCTCTTTCAGTATGTTGTGAAGTACACCTCCGGGATACATACGACCAAAAAAGTCAGTTTTGCAAAAAAGTGTACTTACGCCCTTTCTGCCGGACGCACAACGCACGCCGGACGCACAACAGCCTGATCCTGGATGCGCCCTCCCTTCCGCAGATGTCACACACATGTGGATCCTGCTGAGCAATGCTGATGCATGTTCGCAGCACTGACTGTTTTTCACTTGCTAGCTGTTGAGACGCCATCAGATGGCTCTCCACTTTCCACTGCCCTGAGCCACTAGCTCCCGGTCCTCAGGAGTCCCGCACAAAGCTACCTACTCTCGCAGACTGTCCTTATAGAGGTTCCTGAGTTTGCCCATTACTTCCCCGTACGGGCAAACTAGTCTTGTTATGTTACAATGGAATTAAGTTGGCCCGGACCCAGCAACGGGCAGTATCAGTGTAATATTGCTGCTGTACTGCGACGGATTTCCTCAATACTTTGGCTCCAAGGTAATGTTCACTGGTTTATATTTTAATCGATATTATGAACAAAGCTCGTGATGCATTTTGTTTTATTTTATTAACGACACAACCAACAGTGTCTTTATATACAGATGAACATGTGACAGGTTATACAAGTACTTCAAATTATTGACAAAAAATACAAAACTTTATCTTAAACTATCATGAAGATACAAAAAGCAGTAGTAATAATAGATTAGAGCCATTCTTTAAAATTATTTAATAATTATATATTTATTTTTATTTATTTATTTCATTAACGACGCAACAGTGTCTTTATATACAAATGAACATGTGACAGGTTATACAAGTACTTAAAATTATTGACAAATAATACAACTTTATCTTAAACTAACATGAAGATACAAAAAGCAGTAGAATAAATTACAGTCATCGTTTTAAAATTATTTAATAATCTTTGAGAATTTTGTGGGAATTTTATGGATATATATTGAGATATAGAAAACACATGGCCTCATTAGTGGAACGAGATGCAAGTTGCTTTGCAGAATTAAAAGCTTCACACATGTTGATGCAGGGTTACTCAACTCCAGAGGCAAAATATTGTCCTTAATATTTGGTTTGTATTACGTTATTTATATTAATAAAGGAGAGCACAAAGTTAGTAGCTATTTCTAAATATTGTTGTAATATTCTGGCGAATACTATATATACTTATATTAAAAATATCTAAATTGTTGCAAAACTCGTTTCCAAGTCTTTGCATACGAATTATCGAGGAGTTGATTTTATAGTTAATATAACAATTTTCGGCATAAAAGGGATTGAGCTGTCTTGTGGATCTACTCGCTGTGGGGATACGAAATGAAATGCTCGCGAGTAAGTGAGGTGCATCGATCACTGAGTGAATGATTTTGTATAGCAGTACTATATCGGCTGTTTTTCTTCTGTCACACAGCTTCAAGAGTTTCACTGCATTTAATAAGTTGGGATAATTTCTTTCTTCATGCGGTATTCCAAGTTTTAAATTTATGAATCTTAGAAATTTGTTTTTTACACGTTCTAAAGTTAGTGCATGGGCGGCGTAATGAGGAGACCATGTTGATGAGTTGTAGTCAAGGCGATTACGTACTAAAGAGCAGTATAGCAGTTTTAATGTTCGGAAATCCGAGAAATGTTGGGCAGTTCTTAGTACAAATCCCAAGATTTTTGAACTCTCCCGAGTGATTTTGTTCACATGTTCTATAAATGAAAGTTTTTCATCAAATATAATTCCTAAGTCCCTTATAGAAGCTGCACGTTTTAATATATATTGATTTAGCGAATACTCGTCATTAATTGGATTTTTAAATCATCAGCAAAAAGTAAAATCTCTACGTCACTAAGTGTGTCAACTATATCATTAACGAATAGGAGAAATAATATTGGTCCTAGATGCGATCCTCGGGGTACACCGCTTGTAGCTGTGAAGGGATATGAAAGACAACCATCGATTTTGACAGTAAGTACTCAAATCTGTGTAAATTGAGTCCACTTGTTTTCCATTTGAGAACGAATTGAAAATATAGTTTTCATATTCGAGTAGATTAGTCAGTGGATCTACGTGAAATAAATCCACGCTGTTGGGTGATAATAATATTGCGAATCGAATCAACAATTTTGTCTAGGATAAGACTCGAATAATTTAGGAATCGTTGATTGTATACAAATCGGTCTATAATTTGAAACATCACTTTTGTCACCTTTCTTGTATATTGGCGTGAGAAAACTTGATTTCCATATTTGTGGAAATCGACCTTCCACCGATAATTTATTAAATAGAATTTGCAACGGATATGCTAAAACTGATGCACAGTTTTTCTAAATAATGGGAGGTACATTGTCAGGACCCGCAGACTTAAATAAGTCAAGTTTATTTATTTTTTTAACAACTTCGTCCAAGGTGACGAAGCACGGAGAAAGGTGAACAGTATTGGAGTATGGAGGTGTGGGATTAGATGCATCGGGTGGACCCTCTTCATGTACACTTTTAAAGAAGTCCGCAAATAAATTGATAGTCCCATCCGCAGTATCAGCAGATTTCTGGTCATAAAACATGCAACTTGGGATGTTTGAGTTATTTTACATTTTTTGCGTAGATGGTTGAATTTAGTGTAGTCTGATATATCTCAAGATGTTTTATATGTCTTGTGCGCAGTCTTTCTCTTTATTACGAGGTTTATCAACTCTCTGCTGAACCATTTTGGATACTTAGATTGGATTATCATCTTATAGGGAACAAATTTTTTAATAGCTGTGTTAATGTAATGATAAAATAAATGAATATTATCATCGAGGCTTCTGGAGTTGTGAGCATCCCAATCACACGTATCTAGATAATTTATTATGTCAGTATAAGGCGCTTGGTGAAAATTATAGTTATATTTTGGAAATTTTGCATTGTCTTCAAAGTCTGTCGTGATACATATATTTAAGGGTGGATGGTGATGATCTATTGGCAATAGTTCATATTCTGTTAGACTTACTAAAACACTTTTTTCACTTGTAAATATAAGATCTAGGGTTCGATTGTTTTTGTTTGTTATTGTATTCACTTGATTGATCCCTAAAAAGTCTGCCATATTTAATATGATTTTAGCACTGTCACATATATTTTGTGATGTAATGTCAGTATTGTTTTCATTCCACTTAATACACTGAAGGTTGTAGTCACCGGCTATGACTAGTTCGCAATCAGGGTAGTGTAGACGGATGATCTCCAGATCTTCACTATGCTTTTTATAGGTGGAACACGGAGAGTTTGGTGGAATATAGATACAGCCAAATATGATTTTTCTCGAGTTGATATATAACACAATGAATATTTGCTCAATATCTTGATGCACTGGTTTGATTAGTTTAAATCTATAGTTTTTCGGGGTGGCTATTAGGACTCCGCCACCTCTGGTTTTTTGACTTGTAGTTGGGTTACGGTCAAACCGATGTACTGCACGGTTGATGAATCCTAATTCGCCAGAGTGTATATGGTACTATCATGGAGCCAGGTTTCGGTAAATATAAATACGTCGTGATTCATGGTGTAGAGAGCAGCATTCAATTCGTTTAGTTTAGTTTTGAGTCCACGAAGATTTTGTTAATAGCAGGTGATGCTTGAGGTTTTTTACGTGAGTCAGTTGACACTGGAGTAGTTATTTTAGTATATTCAAGAAGTTCAGATGACTTTTTTAGTTTTTTGAAAACTGGTTGACAATGGTGGGAATCGAGTCAACATATGATATTTTATGGTAAGCCCTGATTCGCCATTGCTTTGTCTGTTACTTAGCGATTCACGAACGTCTCTTAGACGTTCAAGTTGCAATGGAGTTAGGTCAATATATTATAGATTTTTATATCTTCTTTCACTTTATGTCGCTGTCGGAGAATTGCCTTAGGGGCGACTGAATCCTTAAATACTACTTTAATAGCTCTAGCTTTATTTTGTTCGGGTTTACCTAAACGATAAGTGTTTAAAATATGTCCTACAGATGGTTCAATTAATTTCAATAAATTAGACACTTTATTTGCGTCTTCGGCCATTTTATCAACTTGGTTGTTAAGGGTGCTTTCCGGAATATTTCGCAAAATTAAATTTTTCATTCTTACATTTTGTTCGTTCATTTCATTTCATTGACAGTTTCATAAATATTTTCAGATACTGCTTGAATGATCGGCTGAGTCTTGACAATTTCCTTGTAGGCTCTTAATTCACCTTCCATGTTGCCTATTTTTGTAGCCATTTCGCAAATTAATCCCATTAGGTCATCGGTTTTAAAGACTAGTTTACCAACCTGGTCTTTGCTGAATTTGTTTATGGGATCCATTAGAATGGATGTTATGGCATTGACACCGGTTTTGGTATTCGTTACGCACATTTGAGATTCCATTATTATTACACTAAGATAAAAATAAAAAAAAATTAAAAAAAGGATCCTCGCTAGAAGTCGGGTTGGGCAAACCTGCTGAGCTAGACTCCCTGCTGGGCGGCTAGGCTAGTGCGGAGTGTGTGCTGACCGTGCGGGTTGCAAGGCGATGATTCTGAGAATTAGGCATTAACCTACCAAAAACAATAACACTTCACATCTAAAGTATATCGGCACTGTATACAATAATTACGATATTAAGGTTTTTAAGAATAAAAACGATTTTACTCCTTATTGACGTATTGATAGATAAACACTACTTGTATGGTTGAGATGCAAATATAAAAAGCTACAATAAGGTAAAAATATATAATTAATATGATGATATTAACAGAGATAAATCAAATAAAGAGTTTTTCTTGTGTATTAGTTTGCCAGTAAAACGGTATATTCTCAGCAAGTACACATCTGTTTGGTGAGATATTTTTATTGTTTCCATCAAGTAGCTTACTTGACCATAAATATATATTGTAGACTGAGAAACGAAATATAAAGATGTGAAAATATAGAAACACGTGCATTTGTGTACTTTTGTTTGTAGAAACACGTGCATTTGTATACCTTACGAGGTATAGTATTCTTGCTGTGTGGGCCTAAGTATCCGTTTGGATTCTATAACAAATGAGTTCCTTAGCGATGTATAGTGCCGGTAGGGAATACCGACGTCCCTAAATATTGTCAACACGCACGGTCAACGACCGATGAATCAACCTTTGGATATGTACAAAGGTCACATATCAGAACGTCAATATTGTTTACACGCAAATAATATTTACGTTGCATTCCACAGTAGAAAGAGAACGCATCGCGTTGTCTCACCGTTTTTGCCAATAAATATTCTACCCACTATATCATTGGCAACGTCTGCGACCACCTCTGCACGCACAAGAGTGGGATAAAGATATACTGCGGACGCATTCAAGCGCCCCGTTCTGAAATTGTATATATACCTACTTATCGATAAATAAAGATCACTTATTATTATTCGCTTGACCAGTCATTGCTGTTTACTATTTATTGATATTCACTCTCACTTCCCGCATTTCTGAATCGACTTATTTTATTTTAAATACAAAACAAATCATAATCATCACGTCGTATCAATAAAGCATTCCGCTAAAAATGCGTTAATTAGGAATTCATCCTATTAAAGAGAGGATTTGTGACATCTGTCACATTTACATTTTATTAGTAAGGATGCAATGTGAATTGATTATCTGTTTATTTTATAGTCAATTGGCGCCTTGGATAATAGTAAATAAATTGAGATACAGAAGTAAGGAAAAGAAAATCAGCAATGAACTCCCGGGAAGATTTCCCCAAATGGGAACATGAAGAAGCCTCGGTCGTATCTGTGGAGGAGGAGAGAGCGGATGCTGAACAGCTCGGGACATTGTCGGTGCCGGAGTACGGTATAGACATAGAAGAGGCTGATGTCAAGGTGGAGTGCGCTCAACCCAACAGTGCAGGGGCTGGACACACACGCACAGAGTACAGTGAGTGCTTTACGAGTTTAAAAATATTCAATATTTATTTATTAACATGGTCAAAATATTGTCTTGTTCCATTTTTACTCAAGATCTGCAACTTCAGTGATAAATGGAGTTATCAAGTCAAACAGGACTTAAAGTCTGAGAAATCCACATAGCATTCTGTGTTGCTGGAATTGTTGGATAAAATGACCTAAATAAGTGACAAGTTTCACATATAATAGAAACGAAATAAGATTAAGTGGCTTGCACCATTTTCTTCCTTATAATTTAAAGGAATCCAAACAACCTTATATTTTAGATTGTGACATCTCATCAGGCAGAGTGTCGAGTGTCATGAGAATTATTTGGCCTCCGGAACTGCATGACACGGGCTCTGGAAGTGATGCTGCTACTGGGAAACCCTTTGAGTGTGATGACTGTGGGGAGATGTACAAAAGCAAAGCCAGTTTAATAAACCACATCAGGAACCACAAAGGTATTAATGAATTACATATTCTCGTATTTGGATGGTTTTGTACACATCAGTACCCGTCTCATTATAACCTTATCATTGCTATTTTTATTGGCAATATTTTTATTTAATACAATTGCATTTCTTTGTTGGAGCAGACAGAAAGGATGGAATGCTAAACTTTCCTATTACAACATACTTCCTATGCCTCGTCCACAT
Source organism: Odontocerum albicorne (assembly GCA_949825065.1). Taxonomy (NCBI): domain Eukaryota; kingdom Metazoa; phylum Arthropoda; class Insecta; order Trichoptera; family Odontoceridae; genus Odontocerum; species Odontocerum albicorne. The sequence continues at coordinate 14,799,700 of OX463868.1, forward strand.
ACATACATTTTACCAGTTCCAAGTGTTTAACTGAGTACAGTGTTCCGATCTAGGTGGGTCCAGAAGTCCATCACAGTGCAATGTGTGTCGAGTTATCTCCTATTGTCACCTTTCTGTATCAGTCAAGAGGTGAACCTATCATGCATCCTCCTCATATACCAAAGTTGACAAAGACACGAGCGCATAAAGGATGATGCTATCATAAGGACGCGGGCAGGAGACTGTTCTACACCCGTCCGTTTGAGAGAAACTCACTGTGACTTTGATAACTATCATTTTGACAGAATGTTAAAAATAATTGACCATTCCGTAAATATCAATGACGCTTTTTACATGCAACATGATAAAGATTCAGTTTTAAAAAATATAAATTTAACATGTATTGTAGTGAGAAAGGTATTTGTATGGAAAGCAGCCACCATAAGGAAATTTAGTGCTTTTCTTCTTTTAAGAATTCATGTTTGAATACAAGAAGACTTAGTTCTTTCATTAATTAATCATTTTATAATGTTATTTTTTAGATTTAATTACTTCTCTGCGGAAAATACAACAATCAAGTAATAATGAAGGCAAGCCATATAATTGTTCACACTGTGGAAGAAGCTTTACAACAAAATCATATTTAAAAATCCATCTTATGACCCACAGTGGAGAGAAGCCATATAATTGTTCACACTGTGGAAAAAGCTTTGTACGGATATCAACTTTAAAACAACATCTTATGACTCACAGTGGAGAGAAGCCATATAATTGTTCACACTGTGAAAAAAGCTTTGCTCAGAAAGCAACTTTAAAACAACATCTTATTACTCACAGTGGAGAGAATCCATATAATTGTTCACACTGTGGAAAAAGCTTTAGCCGAAAATTTCATTTAATAGAACATCTTAACACTCACAGTGGAGAGAAGCCATATAATTGTTCACACTGTGAAAAAAGCTTTGCACGGATATCAACTTTAAAACAACATCTTATGACTCACAGTGGAGAGAAGCCATATAATTGTTCACACTGTGGAAAAAGCTTTGCATATAAATCCTATTTAAAAAAACATCTTTTGACTCACAGTGGACAGAAGCCATATAATTGTTCACACTGTGGAAAAAGCTTTAGCCGAAAATCACATTTAATAGAACATCTTAACACTCACAGTGGAGAGAAGCCATATAATTGTTCACACTGTGGAAAAAGCTTTGCACAGAAATCATATTTAAATAAACATCTTAGGACTCACAGTGGAGAGAAGCCATATAATTGTTCACACTGTGGAAAAAGCTTTAGCCGAAAATCACATTTAATAGAACATCTTAACACTCACAGTGGAGAGAAGCCATATAATTGTTCACACTGTGGAAAAAGCTTTGCACAGAAATCATATTTAAATAAACATCTTAGGACTCACAGTGGAGAGAAGCCATATAATTGTTCACATTGTGGAAAAAGCTTTGCAGATCCATCAACTTTCAAAAGACATATTTTTACTCACAGTGCAGAGAAGCCATACAATTGTTCACACTGCGGGAGAAGCTTTGCAAAAAAATCAATTTTAAAAAACCATATCTTTATTCACAGTCCAGGGAATCCACATAGTTGCTCACAATGTGGAAAAGGTTTTCAACGAAGAGTAAATTTAAAAATACATCAAAAGAGTCGATGTTAATCAAATTTGAAATGAGTATCCCTCAATTACACATAAGAAAATGCTTGTATTGGACGTATGCGTCACCCAAAATATATGATTTTATTTGTGTTATTGCTGTGTAAATTGTTGATATCTGTACCTATTGTAATGAAATGTTCCTTATGCGTGGTCTTCGTTATAATCACTATAAATAATCGAACAGTCCATGCATACAGAGAGCGCACGGTATACACGGTATCTAGCAAGTGTCTAGTAAGCCGTGATGGTTTACACTGGCGAATAAAAGGGCTTACTATGAGCGATGGTCTGCACATAAGGAACGAAAAATGAGGAATCCCTTCACCCTGCTACTTTTCACCAAAAGCGTAAAAAGTAAACGGGAATCTCCGAGTATTGACCGGCAGCCATCCACCTATTTTACAGTCGTGTGTACCGGTGCTGTACAGAGTGGTCCTTCGAGCTGAATCGTCTGCATTTACGGAAGATTCACTCACACCATCAAGCCTTCTCCGATTCAGTTGAAACTTCACACATCAACATGGAGGACACAATCGAGAAAAGAAGAACGTCCATGTTGCTTCATGAAAGGATAAAACTGCGGGTGGATGACTGCGCTTTGGACCAGTTTCAGGTGCTGATGAAGGTTGTACCAGTCACCGTGGCAGGACCAAAAGGACAAATGGAGGGGCACACTCTGCTGGATGCAGGAGCTTCAGTGACCCTGATCCACACAGCCAAAGCAAACAAAATTGGAGCTGAGGGTCCCGTTTGTGGTCTACGAATTCACGGTGCAAACCGGATGTGCTCAGTGGACAAGACATCACGACAGGTCAAGGTCCAGATGTGTGGGAAAGGAGAAGAGTACACCATGTCAGGGTACACGATGAAGAATCTGGATCTCCCACGGCAGCTGATTGATTCCACGGAAGCCAGTCTGGAGCGGAGGTGGGAAGTTAAACGCATGATACTCACCGGTTTAACTTCCCGCCTCTATGTGCTGTTGATTGTATCACTAGAGGTGCGGGAGAGGAGAGAATATGGTCGCGTTACCTCATGCACCACACTGGGGTGGATCACGCATGGGGGCAATAATTTGCCCACTCAAGCAGCTACTTTGGTGTTTTGATTTACGAAATGGAAGAAGACTCGCCTGACTGAGATGTTAAAATTAAATATCGCTGTCGATGCGCCAGGAATCACATTGACAGCGCAAGTCAACAAAGAAGTAAGAGGAGCGGAGGTGCTCATGCAGAAAACGACTTGTCGTTTGCCTACGGGACGCTGACAATCAGGACTCCTGTGGAAAAAAGACCACACCAGTCAATATGCAGTGTGGCGAAAACCGGCTGATATGCCTGAAAAGGAAATTTAGGCGTGATGAGTTGATGAGCTGATTCTCGACATATCGCGCCAAGATGGATGACATCATCGCTAAGGAATACGCACGCGAGATGTCTTGGGAAGAAATGGCGGTACCGTCGACGAGACGATGGTACCTACCACATTGCAGTAGTGAACCCTCATACGCCAGGGAAAATGCGGGTGGTCTTCGATGCAGCGAGTCGCTGCCGAGGTACATCACTCAATGACTACTTGCTTACTGGCCCTGACTTACTGACATCCCTGATGTGATATATTGTCCGATTCCGCGAAGGGAAAATCATGATTGCAGCGGACATAAAAGAGATGTTCCTCCAAAGAAATTGATCAGGCCTCAGACATCGAAACATTTGTACTCACGTCAATAATGTTCGGGGCAAAATGTTCGCTAAGCAGCACACAGTCCATTCGAAATAAGGTAGCCATTGCAAGTATAGACGAGTTTCCAGATACCGCCATCACGAGGAAGTTCTACATGGACGACTACCCATGACGACACCGTTGACAAGCCCGAGGATGCCGTTACCTTAGTCAAGGAGGTTACCGTAGTGCCGCAGAGGGGCGGGTTCGAAATCACCAAGTGGGCGTCGAACAAACCTCGTGTAATCACTGCAATACTGTAAGAGAAGCGGGCCAGAGGAAATGTGGAACTCTTTGGCAGAGATGCACATGGCAAAATAATTTGGGAATCACATGCGAGCCCCAGATGTACCAGTTCATCTTCATGATGGGAGATCTGAAAGATGAAGGTGGTTCGCTGCCTTCCAAGTGGCGACTGGTGAGCATGGTCATGAAGATATTTGACCCGATGGGGTTTATCTCCTGCCTAACCATCAGGACGAAGGTACCGCTCCAGGCGGTGTGGCGCTCGACTATAGGATGGGACGAGACATTGACTGAGGAGCTGTGTGAAAAGTGGCACGAGTGCTTACGGCTGCTGAAGGAGGCAGACATCCGGATACCAAGATGCTACCTTCAAAATAAGAGGAACTCCTCTCATTCCTTGCCAGCAAATGCATGGTGGCTCCGTTGAAACTGCTCTCGATACCACTAGCTGCAAGATTGGCAGCCACCATAAAGAAGGAATGCACATCGGATACAATACGCGTCGTATACTGGACGGACTCAATAACAATGCTATGTTGTATCCGGACCGATCCCCGAACCTACTCAGCGTTCGTTGCCAACAGATTGGGAAAAATTGAGAGTTATCGGCGGCGTGATACTGGAGTTGAGTACCCTCGCAGTTGAATCCATAGCAGACAGGGGAACACGGGATGGAGAGGCACCAAATCTGTCGCCTTCAGGAAGTTGGTTTTGAGGTCCAGCCTTCATTGTGGAGCCCGAGAACGACGCCCGTGGAGAGGTCGTGGCCGAAGCCGGACCACGCCAGCTTAGAAATGAGAACAAAATACGTTGGTGTCATCAGTACCACACCAACACGACACTACCGCGGCTGTAACGATTTTCGTGCTGGAACTGTCTGATACGAACTACCGGATGGGTACTAAGATTCGTATTACGATGCCATCACCCTAGGAGAGACAACGGCACGCTGACAGCTGAAAAGGTTCGGGTAGCAGAGCTCAGATGGACAAGGCAAGCACAGCAGTACGGAAAAAAACAGCAGCCGAACTATGACACGCGTTCTTCATTCTACAACTACAAACCACCATAAATAGGAGTGACACACAGATGTCAGGCGTACTGCATTCGGAGGGTGCGCATCCAGCCTCTGCTCATGGGACAGCTGTCTGAGGCGCACCTGGATCACCACGTTTTACCCTTCACAAATTGTGGGTTAGATTTCTTTGGCCCGATATGCGTGATGGCGCTCTGTTCACCTGCATGACTACGAGAGCTATGCATAATGGCCATTCGCCGCATGTCGGTACGAGGAGATCACCCGACCGGGATATATTCTGACAACGCGACCAATTTTCATGGAGCAAAGAAAGAAATGAGGGAAGCGATTAGGGCCCTACAGAACGATGATAAATTACAAGACAAGATGGCAACGTAACAGACGGAGTGGAAGTTTATACCTCCCGCGTCACCACATATCGAGGGAGTGTAGGAACATCTGGTGCGTTAAGTAAAGAAAGCACTGAATGCCATCTTAAAAGAGCGAACACCCCGTGAGGAGACCCTTCTAACGCCCCTGGCAGAAGCTGAACTCGTGGTCTACAGTCGCCCCCTCACCCAAGTCTCCTATCCAAGGGATGATTCCCCGCTGACGCCTTATCACTTTCTCATCGGGTCCGCCGGCGATGACAACAAAGGCGAGAATGAGATGGAGAAAACAATGGAGATCACGCAACAGTGGCCGATATGTTCTGGAGAGGATGGATGCGCGAATACCTACCGACTATTGACCTTTAATGGGGTGCGATTTTGATCTAAAGCGCAAAAGACTTCATGAAAGCCTCAAACTATCATTGCCCTAAACAATGGATGGATTAGTGGCACTTATCGGAATTAGAAAATTACCCTCTTTTGCTGTTGCAGTTTTTGTTAACTCGAAAATGAGTTCTCTCTCTGTTACCACATTTTTCGAATAAGTATCAAAAGATGACACTGCAGAAGCAAGTCATAGCTTTATGGATCACCTTGCATATATTACTTCTTATTATGTACGCTGGGTTGGGTGGCTCCTCAGAGAGACAAATATACTATGGGACCAGTATCTTTCCTTAATCCTCAGCGACATCCCGGACCCACGGAAATATAAAAGCTCAATAAGATGATTATCGGTTAGTCGGGTTGGTCCAGTAGTCTGACTTAGCACAATCTGTGTATATCAAATTGGTGCCATTGTAAGGACATACGCAGGAGACTACTTGAGGATCCCCTTTACCCCTGTGTTCAAGATAATTGAGCTCCAAGAACTGGCTGCAGATATTATTGGTAGAAAATAGATTATTTTCGTCTGTAAGCTTTTTTCGTGGTGTATTAATTGTGTATTTTTCTCATGTGTTAACTTAAAATACATTTGTTTTTTTCTCACTTGTAACTATGTGTTTTTATGCATCTCCTCTTCCTGTGATCTTGGTTTCGAAACAATCTTGGACTGCGCTCTCTTTGTATGTAAAAGAACTTTACTTTGAACAAGGATCAAATCCCCGTGTCAAGTTAAGAATATATTTTATTGGAATGCAAAGTAAATGGAGAATAGAAAATAAAATCAAAGAAATTACAACGAGAGAGAATAAAAAGAAGCAGCCACGACTATTGTTTTATTTAATTTCCTGCATCTGTATAAAAATATATTTGTCGAGGAACAAAGAAAGCTTATAAAGGTGCATGAGCGCTGGTTTTCTGTGAGGAAGGTCGTCAGTTAGAAATAGATTTATAGTCAATATAGTGAAGACATTTATAGTCAAGATATTGATGTTTATCTACAAGAGCTTGAGATATGTGGATATTATTTATTGTCATATTTATATTCAACAATAGTTTGTGTTCAGGAGTGTGAGCTGAGAAATGTCCGGTGCACTTACAGCCGAGATCGCCCTCCTAATGGTGGGGTTGTGTCTCGACTGGGAGGGTCTTGTGGGATGAGTGTTTCCTTTTCATTTGCCTTAGAATGTGTCTTATTGTATTGTATTGCACTTTCGTGGTATAGAGTACAACCTGGCGGGCTTATTGCCATGTGACAATATCTTCTAACCGACCAGAAAGATGATAAATTAGTGGATAATTATGTGGGAGTAGGTGGGACAGGCGGGAGACATTTATACTTGTGTATTAATGAGGTATTCCATCCTATAAACAAGATGATTTGTGCCAATGACAATTCAATGGAAAGAAGGAGTGTAACAACTATAGGGAAACTATTGGGTGTACAAATAAGTCACCGCCGTTTGACAAAAGTTGGCGCTACCAGTAAGTTATGGTTAAAATTGTCAGATGTAAAATGTCATTATCGTAAGGTTGGACATCTGTCAACAACATGACCTTGAAATATTAGTGAATTTTTATCAGTATAACATATTTTTTTGTGTTCGAAAATGTCAAGTTTTGAGCCGAATAAGCGTCATTTGCGGGAACTTTTGATTTACTTCTTCAATTTGAAAAAATCTGCAGCTGAGGCGCATCGATTGCTTTTAGAAGCATATGGTGAGGCTGCCTTAAGTGAGAGAAGTTGTCGTGAGTAGTTTCAAAAGTTTAAGAACGGTGAATTTGACATCGAAGACAAAGAACGTAGCGGAAGGCCGAAAGTGTACGAAGACGCGGAATTGGAAGTATTATTGGATCAAGATTCGTGCCAAACGCAAGAAGAACTTGCACTTACATTAGGAGTGACTCAACAAGCAATTTCACATAGGTTGAAATCATTGGGAATGATTCAAAAACAAGGAAATTGGGTTCCATATGAACTGACACCGAGAAACGTTGAACGCCGATTTTCCACATGTGAAATGCTGCTTGCCAGGCATAAACGAAAGGGTTTTCTGCACCGTATAGTCACTGGTGATGAAAAATGGATCCACTATGATAATCCAAAAAGGAAGAAATCATGGGGAACCCCTGGCCATGCTTCAACATCTACAACTAAGCCAAATATTCATGGAAAAAAACTCTTGTGTATTTGGTGGGATCAGCTCGGTGTCGTGTATTATGAGTTGCTCAAACCGAACGAAACCATTGCTGGGGCTGTCTACCGAGCACAATTGATGAGATTGAGTCGAGCACTCGAGGAAAAGCGCGCCCACTGCTACTCCAGACACGACAAAATTATTCTCCTGCATGATAATGCTCGTCCACATGTTGCGGCGCCGGTCAAAACCTTTTTGGAAACAATCAATTGGGAAGTTTTACCCCACCCGCTGTATTCACCACACATTGCTCCTTCTGATTTTCACTTGTTTCGATCGATGACGCATGACCTGTCTGAGCAGCACTTCACATCATATGAAGATACCAAAAATTGGGTCGATTCGTGGATAGCCTCAAAAGATGAAGCATTCTTCCGACGCTGTATCCGTATGCTGCCAGAAAGATGGGAAAAGGTAGTGGCAAGCGATGGGCAATACTTCGAATAAAACATGAGGTTCCGTTCTTTCACAATAAATGCCCAATTTTTGATAAAAAACGGCGGAAACTTATTTGTACACCTAATAGTATAGGACTAAATATTTAAGGAGTGTCCGACAATATGCGACTGTAAATAATTGGAGAATTATGTGGGACATGTTGAACGGACGGGAGAAATTTATACTTGTGTATAAATGAGATATTTCATCGTATAAAGAGGATAATTTGACAATACATTCAGACATGTGACTGTACATTAGTGGAGGAGTAGGTGGGACAAGTTGAACGGGCGGGAGACATTTATACTTGTGTATAAATCAGATGCAGTGAGTATGGGACGCTCAAAGGTAACCTGGAAAGTATTTTGTGGAAATATTAGATAAAAAAGAAGTTAAATAAATCTCGAATGTTATTCTGTTCATTTTCTTAAATTTATTTGTAAAAGTATTAAAGTGTTTTCTCATTACAACTGAAGATTGTATATTTTGACTAGTTACAACTGATATCATTTTTGTATTTGCTTCTATGAAAGTGGATGGCTTTTGAACGTAAACGTTTTACAGTAGAACTTTTGGATTATCGAGACGAGGAAAACGTTTGTTGCATAAAATTATCTTAGTAACTGTATTATTTTTCTGGAAAAAATAATTTTACAACACTATGGTCCAAAAGTTTCCGACTAAATAAGTAAGAGTGTGAATGGACAGATATCACGCCCATTACATGGTCAGATAATATTACTGTTAAAATTTGTATGTATGTTAACTAGAGTGTAAAACTTAACTAACTAAAAGATGTCAAAGAGGTCTTAAATGAAAACCAGACTATAGTATATAATCACTTACAAAAATCTTTTTTTGAATGGGAATTGAACCAACTACCTGAAGGTTGGGAGACAAGCGTCTTACCAACTGGACCACGGAGGTATTTTGCTAAAAGAAATAAAAACGGTATTTGAAATTTAATTTAATTTGAGATTTAATTGTTAGCCCGAACAATTCTCTCTTCTCCAAGGGATGAACGAGGAGACTCCGGTGTGAACTCCTGGCACGTTGATACCTCCGCATCCTCTACCGAAGCTGGTGATTCCAATAACATAGAAGATGCAACGGTTCTCGTCGTTTGACATCTGAAGGGGTCCACCACTATCTCCCTGTGAAACAGAAATAGTAATGTATTCGATTATTGTTTTTAAAGCTACTTTGGAAAAGAAACATAGTTTCAAGTATTTTTCAATCAAAAGTAGTAGCATGCTACTCCAAAATTCCAAGTAAAAAGTAACACTGCTACTACTTTTCAATTAACCGTTAAGTAGAAAGTTGTGGTGTTACAGCTACTCTTCAATCTACAGTAGCATGCTACATAAGTACTCTAATTCATTAGTTGCACTATTTCAGCTACTTTTCAATCTGAAAGTACCATTCTACTCAAGAATTTTAAGTAAAAGATATTAGTGTTACAGCTACTTTTCAATCTAAAGTAGCACGGTACTCAAGTATTCTAAACAGAATGTAACACTTATAAATAATTTTCAATCTACAGCAGCACGCTACTCGAATATTTAATGTAAAAAAGTAGCACTGTATCAAATACTTTTCAATCTAAATTAGCATGCTACTCGGGTATTCTAAACTAAAATTATTACTGTGTCAACTACTTTTAAATCTAAAATAGAATACTACTTTAGTATTTTACATAAAAGTAGCACTGTTACAGATACTTTTCAATAGACAGTAAGTAGTACGCTATTCAAATATTCTAAATAAAAAAACAGTACTGTTTTTATGCGTATAAAATTCAGCTGACACAAGAGCTAAATTAAGTAACACCATTATTATTTACAATTCCTTTTATATATTGTATTTTAGTCAACAGTTAGAAACTTAATACATGTAAAAGATGTTTCAACTTGTGACATTTTTCCTTAGCCGATATATATATAAAAACATTCAAAAACCTTCACGATAATAACTACATTAATATATAAAAACAGGATGATACAGATATATTAAAAATAGAGTCTAGTTGTTAACCTTAAACTTGGTTTTAGATTCCATCATTCATTTACTAAGTTTTCGCAACAAAGAACTCGGTGAAAAGTAAATTAACTAAACAATAAAAAATAATGTGTCAAGTTAAATATAAGGTCCTTCCCACAACACAATCTGACCGATACATTAGACTGATTTAATGCGTTATTCTCGGAGTTTTTATACTTTCAAGGTAAAACAAGGCACCCGTATTTTTAATTTATAAATTTTAAGAGTTTGTATGTATTAATCCTCTTGTATAGATGGTGAATTTGGTGGGCCTATATTTACACAACATTTCCTTCCAACTGACCAGCTTATCTTGCATATGTTAGGTTGTTTAAAACTATGGTAGATTTAAAGAAACAATTAAAACAATGACTAATATCTAAGCCTTCAGGCGCACGCACCTATGTCTATCATACGATAATTGTTGATTTCTAATAATCTTTCTACAATATGCAGAAAAAGAATCTTAACGTACTTTGGGCATGTTGTTGGACAGAATGATGAATGTCTGTATAAGATGATGATGGAAGCGAGAGAGAGGAAGCGAGGCGTGCAAGGAATCACCCTCTGTTCTATAATACGTACCAACTTACAGAAGGAATATCATGGCTAAACACTAGATGTTGAACCGACTGAATGGCACTGTGGGTATAGTCTCGGCACCGCCTAGCAGTATGAGAAGAGTCCTGGCTGATATTCTTCCTAACGAATAAGCTAACTCTAGAAGCAGACCCTCTTTGCGTAACGGGAGAAATCCGTGCAAAGTGGATTAAAGATATAGTGGGAAAATATCGAATACCGAATAAGAGCGATAAAACTTTCAATATGGTTTTGAACATGTTTTTTCTCTTCCTCAGAATGTTTTCTCGCTGACCCGACCACACGCCCACGTAAATCATTTCCTACATTTGTAGAGTTTAATACACGTTTTAATCGTCCTTCACTTATTTTAAAGGTATCCAAAAAGAACTTTTCCTTTTTTAGATTTTAATCAATACCTAAAACTATAATTTCTCGGCGAACCTTTTCCGTTTTTTTGACGTCTTCGTTTCCCAGCATAGCGCTCTGTAGCTTCGTATAGCGATATACTACAATATCGTTTCCCAGCATAGCGCTCTGTAGCTTTGTATAGCGATATACTACAATATCGTTTCCCAGCATAGCGCTCTGTAGCTTCGTATAGCGATATACTATATTTTGTTTATTAAAATCTCACAAATTCCAAAATTTCTCAAAAATATGTTTTCTCTCTTCCTCAACGTAATTTTCTATGCAAGCTTTTCGACAGCGGCAATCTTTGTTTTGGAAAACTTTTACAGGAATAATGTTTCCAGTTTGAATATAACATCTTCTCCCTGTATTGCGTTTCATTTTTCGCACTTTTAGGATGTATGTTATGTGTCCCCATTCTTTTCTCTGTTGTTATCTATATTTTCATCCTCTGATGACGAATTCTCATTCCTTTCCTTTTTCGATTTTTGTTGGAATCATCAGTTGTTACTAATTCCTCTTCACTCTCTGAATTAAACGGTCTGGTTGTTTTATTCTTCCCGTGGGTTTAATCATTTCTATAATTTAATATTTCAAATTTAAATTTAATTGTAAGTGCTTTATGTTTTAAGTTTAAATTCAATTGTAAAATTGATTAGACAAAGGTACTGATTATTCAACTAAAGCGACTGTCATTGGACTTAGGTCACTTTCGAAATAATGTTTTTAATTTTGAAATAATTGCTAAAACTTATGTGTCAAAAATTATCCTATACTCTGAATAAACTTAACCGCAAAATGTTTGTTTATGACAACCAACTTCAAATTGACACGTTACTATTGCCAACAAAAAAAAATAACAAAGGGACTTAGACCACTTTCAAAATAAACGGCTCAAATATTCTATACAATTCAACGGAATTCTAACAGAATAAACTCTAATCAAGAACACTTCCATTCAAAAGATAACCCACTGTCAAGATAAATGCCGGCTTCTTGTATCAAAACGTTACTCCCCTGTATTATTATAAATATATCGGGTTCTACTGGTGTCAATGCGATCTACTGGTGCGATTCAAGATTCTATTTTTTGGCACTTTATTTATAAATGTTGAATTTTAAACTACAACGCGATACAAACGTCAGACTTATAAAACCGATATATTTGAGTATATTTATAAAACGATTTTACCCCACCCCCTTGAGACATGACATTTCAAACGTCAAGGGACCATGCTACATTTTCTTGAGTATAGTAATAGTTTTTTTTTTGTAAATAATTTAACAGAGCATAAAGCACAATAAACTGAATAAAAATCACAGACAATTGAATTAAACGGTAAGGGTGGAGTTTCATGTTGTAAATGTATCTCACACCTTTATTTAAATAAAAGTTAAGGGTAGATACATATATAATATCTTATCACGACATTTTGAGGTAGACAAAAGGACAAGTGTTTACGCATATAGCTTTTGCCTCGTCCTCATCCATACATCTCGTCATGTATAACCTGAGAATTTTGTTTAATGCTCAGTTGTACTGTGTTGACCATATGAATTATACTCGTGTATGGTATATGATGAACCTATAAGAATGCTGGAATTTATTTTGAAAATATCCAAGGATTTTTCTTCGCTAAGGATGTTAACACTGTTGTATACTTCACTAGAACGTATTAAACTGAATGTAACTCTGTTATTATAGTCCTCTTGCTGTGATGTTCATACGAGCGCTGTTAAAAGGGCGCAGCATAAAGTATTATTATTGACATTTATTATAATTTTCTCGGATGAACATTATTTACTTAAACTTGTGAATAAAAAAGAATATTTAATGATTTACTTTTTTTAAGTTGCTTATTTTTTTAATATTAGAGTTTCTTCAGAACAAACTCACCGTAGGGTTATTTTATATTGTAAACCAACTACTTATAATTTCTACTGAATCTCTCCTTTACATATATAGGTAATAACCTATAATTACTACTGAATCTCTCTTTTATATCAAATACCTCTTTTAAAAAAATAATTTGGTGAAATTGCTTTATATTATGTTGGGCTGGTTACAAAATTTAGAAAATGTTGAATTTGTACTGTACTATTCCTTCCGCATGAATTGTCAAAGTACCACTCGATATAGTGAGGTGCGTGCAGTTAACTCGAGACGATCATACTATTTACAATATATTTTTCACAGTTCATTTCATTGGTTGCATTCAGAATAAAAAATACAAAATATAAATTCGAGGTAAGCGTGGACCACGGCAATAAATAAATACTAGCGAGTGCTGTACGAAAAAAAAAACAAAATTAGAAAATTTCTAACGATCATTTGTTCGTGTTGACTACTTAGTCAAAAATATTAATTTTATAAAATTTTACTTTGCGTTTCTTCTTTCTTCGTGAAACTTTCTTACTTATAAATAAATTATTATCATTTTAATTTCGTGGTAAAAAAAACATCTAAGTTTGGGCGGAAAGCCTTTAAAAAAATAACTTAATAGTTTTCTTGTCTATGTCAAATGTTGCATTGTTTTTGGTACAGGCGCTCACGGCCATTATTGCGATGCCATCTTAATGATGCCATTTACCTGCGATGTTTTGAAAGAAATCAAAGCGTTTTCATATATTTTCTGGTAATACAGCCTTAAAATATTTAATATTAATTACGCTAACTTACAATTAAAATAATAAAAAATATAATACCTTAGTTCGATTATCTATTTTGCGCTGTGAACGGTTTATTGATATCAGACAGTAGATATAGCGTGCATTTGTTGAATGAAATGTTTGTTTTTAATATGATTAAATATTTTATTTTATTTTATCACATGACAAGTCGGTGTCGTTGTTGGACCTCGTAGTCGAGACTCCTCTCGCCATTCCAACGTCAATCTTGAGTTCCACATCGGTCATATCGAGGGCGTCCGGCAGAAAGGGCGTAAGTACACTTTATATTACAAATTTTACAGGAGAGCATAAACGAGGTAGAAAATGGCGTAACTTTTCACCAATGTATCCTATGATATTGATGTTTTTCAATTTGGTTATTTATTTTAGTTGCTAAATAGAGAATACTTCAGGAATTCGACTATATACAGTTTGGGAGTTAGTGTTACTTACGCCCTTTCTGATGACACGGACATCGCAGTATTGGATTGACATTATGTTATTCGAAAGGGCGTATGTAATTACTTTCCGGGTAATAATGTTTTGTAATTAATTATTCTAACAGTTTATAGGATATTTTGTAAGAAATAAAACGAAACAAATATATGTTTACATAGTTATTGTAGAAAAACCTTGAGGAACTTCAGATCCAGTTGAAGTATTTGTAGAAGGCATGTCTTCAAATGCCTTCTTTCGCCTTTTCGGTTTATTCGTGCTATCCGGGATGTATTTTGTATTTACCTCATGAAATGGCGCATTCTCATCAAAGGAATATTTAAATAAGGAAGATGTTTTATTTTCTTTCTAAAAGTGTATCCACACTATTTCTACCCATTTAAGAGTATGTTTGGCATTGTGTTGCCAATTTATACTTCTTCAAGTTTATGAAGGATTTATTTTTAAATTTCACAGTATGCGGCTCGCCTCTTCGCTTTGCCAAACTTACAACATTGTACCTCTGTCCATCTGATGGTGGGAATACTTCGGTATACTCTGAAGCATGTTCAAGAATTGAAGTATACAGTTAGCTATTTCATTAGAGCCGCGTTGTCCTTCAATTTCCGACCACACTAAACGGTGTCCAGTCTTTTTCCCAACGTTGTAAAATGTCAAATTAAATTATGCCAATTTTCGTTTATAAAACAATGCTTTAGCAAAATAAAGCCGACAATACAACACCGTTTCAAGATCGAAATTGACTGACAAAAAGGATAAAGCTGTGTTTTAGCTTTCATTTCAATTGCTGCAGTTTTTCTGGCAATATGAGTATCATATTTATCCTTTTTTTTTAACTTTTCTGCGTCACTTTTTAAGTGGAAATCATAGCACCAGCAATTATCTTTCTCGGGCGAGTGGAAACCGATCTTTTATCTTTTTTCAATTCTATTTCGATCGATAATCTGAAATTATTCCGTTTTAATTAAAATTATACATTACAATAATATTAGAAATCCTTCTATAGAAAAAGTACAACGTAGGGGCGTATATGATATGTGGTGAATATCAAAACTGTAAGGGCGGATGTACATATACGCCCTTACGTTCAAATAAAAATGGGCATTAGTAGACCTTTCTATGTTCTATTGCTTGGCAATATCATAAAAAAAACATAGGCTATACGCGCTTTCGGGAGAATGAAACTCACAGAAGGAGCATTCCAGCACTTGCGCTCTTTCAGTATGTTGTGAAGTACACCTCCGGGATACATACGACCAAAAAAGTCAGTTTTGCAAAAAAGTGTACTTACGCCCTTTCTGCCGGACGCCCTCGATATGATCTGTAAGAAAACAGCCTGATCCTGGATGCGCCCTCCCTCCCGCAGATGTCACACACATGTGGATCCTGCTGAGCAATGCTGATGCATGTTCGCAGCACTTTGACTGTTTTTCACACGTCTAGCTGTTGAGACGCCATCAGATGGCTCTCCACTTTCCACTGCCCTGAGCCACCAGCTCCCGGTCCTCAGGAGTCCCGCACAAAGCTACCTACTCTCGCAGACTGTCCTTATAGAGCTTCCTGAGTTTGCCCATTACTTCCCCGTACGGGCAAACTAGTCTTGTTATTTACAATGGAATTAAGTTGGCCCGGACCCAGCAACGGGCAGTATCAGTGTAATATTGCTGCTGTACTGCGACGGATTTCCTCAATACTTTGGCTCCAAGGTAATGTTCACTGGTTTATATTTTAATCGATATTATGAACAAAGCTCGTGATGCATTTTGTTTTATTTTATTAACGACACAACCAACAGTGTCTTTATATACAGATGAACATGTGACAGGTTATACAAGTACTTCAAATTATTGACAAAAAATACAAAACTTTATCTTAAACTAACATGAAGATACAAAAAGCAGTAGTAATAATAGATTACAGTCATTCTTTAAAATTATTTAATAATTATATATATATTTTTTTTAATCCACTTTGCACGGATTTCTCCTGTTACACAAAGAGGGTCTGCTTCTAGCGTTAGCTTATTCCTTAGGAATCATATCAGCCAGGAGTCTTCTCATGCTGCTAGCTCTTCTCATGCTGGTATGTAGAACAGAGGGTGATTCCTTGCACGGCTATATTTATTGGGTACATATAAACTTAGTGCTTGTAGAATCGCGGGACAGTTAAAGAAACCTTGGAAAACCTTTATTAAGAATATCGCAATGGATTCTTGCCTTCTTGTTTCGATGCTTCTATAGTTACACACCGTGAGAAGTTCGGCATGGTGAGCATATGCAGGGTAATCGCCCTTTGTTCTGTACCATAGATATCTGAGGATTTTTTTTGTATTTGTTCTATATTGTTTTTATATTTGAGCTGATGAGGAGCCCAAACCGTAGATGCATATTCTGATTTGGTTCTAATTAGATAATTATATAAGTTTCGGAGGATATCGGTGCTGTTAAATTCTCTTGATATTCTCACTATAAAACCGAGTAGTTTGTAACAGTCCGATATCAAACGTGAGACATTGTTAGCGAACGTGAGTCTGACATCAAAGGTTACGCCCAAATGCTTGAATTCAGAAACTCTGTTAGTGCCACTCCCTGTATAGTATACTGAAAGTGGATTGGTGAAAACGATAGACTATAAGATATACAGACACATGTATTAATGTTGAACAGAAGATGATTTAGCTCAGTCCAGGAGGCTACGGAAGGGAGTCTAGGTCCTGTTGTAACTGTGCACAGTCGTGAGGTGAATTGATCTTTTTTAAAAATTTTCAAGTCAACGAACAATAAACATGTCGAGTGACTCGTGGAATTTTAAATGTCTTCTATTAATATGAGGTATAGTAGGGGACCTAAATTGGATCCTTGTGGTATACCAGATCTTGCGATATCTTGCGCCACAGAAGACTTGTTACGGATTGTTACGTATTGAGATCTTTCTTTTAGGTAAGATGCAAATAATCCAATTAGATTATCGCTGAAGCCAAGTTTGTGCATTTTCTTAAGTAATATATCGTGATCAACTTTGTCGAAAGCTTTCTGAAAGTCTGTATATATTACGTCCGTTTGTGAAAGTTCGTCTAAGTTTGACGCAATCTGTTGTGTGAGAGAGAGAAGGTTAGTAACAGTCTATTGTTTTGGCAAAAAGCCATGCTGGTTTCCAATAAGTCTCGTTGCTACTTGGTGGGTCAATTGGTTGCACAGTACAGTTTCGAAAATTTTAGGAAGCAAAGAGAGAACAGCTACAGGTCTGTAATTATGAGAGTCTAACGGGTCTCCCGATTTGAAGATAGGGCAGACTCTGGTTGTCTTCCAGTTTACGGGAAATGTATTGGTATTTATGCTCAAGTTAAATATGTAGCAGATGGGATCTCACACGTATTTCGCACAGACTTTGAATATTGTGATATTATAGCGAATACTTACATATATATACAATACTTATGTTAAAAATATCTAAATTATTGCAAAACTCGTTTCCAAGTCTTTGCATACGAATTATAGAGGAGTTGATTTTATAATTAATATAGTAATTTGCGGTATAAAAAGGATTGAGCTGTCTTGTGGATCTACTCGCTGTGGGAATACGGAATGAAATGCTCGCGAGTAAGTGAGGTGCATCGATCACTGAGTGAATGATTTTGTACAACAGTACTATCATATATCGGGTGTTTTTCTTCTGTCACACAGCTGCGAGAGTTTCATTGCATTTAATAAGTTGGGATAATTTCTTTGTTCATGCGGTATACCAAGTTTAAAATTTACGAATCTTAGAAATTTGTTTTGTACACGTTCTAAAGTTTGCGCATGGGCGGCATAATGAGGAGACCATGTTGATGAGTTGTAGTCAAGGCGGCTGCGTACCAAAGAGCAGTACAGCAGTTTTAATGTTCGGAAATCCGAGAAACGTTGGGCAGTTCTTAGTACGAATCCCAAGAGTTTTGAACTCTCCCGAGTGCACGGAGACGGAGCACGGAGAAAGGTGAACAGTAAAATTGATAGTCCCATCCGCAGTATCAGCAGATTTCTAGTCATAAAACATGCACCTTGGGATGTTTGAGTTATTTTACATTTTTTGCGTAGATGGTTGAATTGAGTGTAGTCTGATATATCTCTAGATGTTTTATATGTCTTGTGCGCAGTCTTTCTCTTTATTACGAGGTTTATCAACTCTCTGCTGAACCATTTTGGATACTTAGATTGGATTATCATCTTATAGGGAACAAATGTTTGAATAGCTGTGTTAATGTAATGATAAAATAAATGAATATTATCATGGAGGCTTCTGGAGTTGTCTTCTGGAGCATCCCGACCCCAGTCACACGTGTCTAGATCATTTATTATGTCAGTATAAGGCGCTCGGTGGAAATTATAGTTATATTTTGGAAATGTTGCATTGTCGTGATACATATGATATATTTAAGGGCGGATGGTGATCTATTGGCAATAGTTCATCTTCTGTTTGACTTACTAAAACACTTTTTAGTTAGTCAATCTCTCTTGTAAATATAAGATCTAGGGTTCGATTTTTTTTGTTTGTAATTGTGTTCACTTGATTGATCCCTAAAAAGTCTGCCATATCTATTATGGTATGATTTTAGCACTGTCAGATATGTTTTGTGATGTAATGTCAGTATTATTACCATTCCATTAATACACTGAAGGTTGTAGTCGCCGACTGTGTCTATGACAGTTCGCAATCAGGGCAAGGTAGTGTAGTGTAGTGTGGTCGGATGATCTCTGTTAAATCTTCACTATGCTTTTTATAGGTGGAACATGGAGAGTTTGGTGGAATATAAACACAGCCAAATATGACTTCTCGAATAACACAATGAATAATTGCTTAATATCTTGATGAACTGGTTTGATTAGTTTAAATCTATAGTTTTTCACGGTGGCAATTAGGACTCCGCCACCTCTGGTTTTTTGTCTTGTAGTTTGGTTACGGTCAAACCGATGTACTGCACGGTTGATGAATCCTAATTCGCCAGAGTGTATATGGTACTATCATGGAGCCAGGTTTCGGTAAATATAAATACGTCGTGATTATTGGTGTAGAGAGCAGCATTCAATTAGTTTAGTTTAGTTTTGAGTCGACGAAGATTTTGTTAATAGCAGGTGATGCTTGAGGGTTTTTTACGTGAGTTAGTTGACACTGGAGTAGTTATTTTAGTATATTCAAGAAGTTCAGATGACTTTTTTAGTTTTTTGAAAACTAGTTGACAGTGGTGTGAATCGAGTCAACATATGATATTTTATGGTAAGCCCTGATTCGCCATTGCTTAGTCTGTCACTTAGCGATTCACGAACGTCTCTTAGACGTTCAAGTTGCAATGGAGTTAGGTCATTATATTATAGATTTTTATATCTTCTTTCACTTTATGTCGCTGTCTTAGAATTGCCTTAGGGGCGACTGAATCCTTAAATACTACTTTAATAGCTCTAGCTTTATTTTCTTCGGGTTTACCTAAACGATAGGTCTTTAAAATATTTCCTACAGATGGTTCAATTCATTTCAATAAATTACACTTTATTTGCGTTTTCGGCCATTTTATCAACTTGGTTGTTAAGGGTGCTTTCCGGAATATTTCGCAAAATTAAATTTTTCATTCTTACATTTTGTTCGTTCATTTCATTTCATTGACAGTTTCATAAATATTTTCAGATACTGCTTGAATGCTCGGCTGAGTCTTGACAATTTCCTTGTAGGCTCTTAATTCACCTTCCATGTTGGCTATTGTAGCCATTTCGCAAATTAATCCCATTAGGTCATTGGTTTTAAAGACTAGTTTACCAGCCTGGTCTTTGCTGAATTTGTTTATGGGATCCATGAGAATGGATGTTATGGCATTGACACCGGTTTTGGCATTCGTTACGCACATTTGAGATTCCATTATTATTACACTAAGATAAAAATAAAAAAAAATTAAAAAAAGGATCCTCGCTTGAAGTCGGGTTGGGCAGACCTGCTGAGCTAGACTCCCTGCTGGGCGGCTAGGCTAGTGCGGAGTGCGCGGTGTGTGCTGACCGTGCGGGTTGCAAGGCGATGATTCTGAGAATTAGGCATTAACCTACCAAAAACAATAACACTTCACAACGAAAGTATATCGGCACTGTATTCAATAATTACGATATTAAAGTTTTTAAGAACAAAAACGATTTTACTCCTTATTGACGTGTTGATAGATAAACACTACTTGTATGGTTGAGATGCAAATATAAAAAGCTACAATAAGGTAAAAATATATAATTAATATGATGATATTAACAGAGATAAATCAAATAAAGAGTTTTTCTTGTGTATTAGTTTGCCAGTAAAACGGTATATTCTCAGCAAGTACACATCTGTTTGGTGAGATATTTTTATTGTTTCCATCAATTAGCTTACTTGACCATAAATATATATTGTAGACTGATAAAGGAAATATAAAGACGTGAAAATATAGAAACACATGCATTTGTGTACTTTTGTTTGTAGAAACACGTGCATTTGTATACCTTACGAGGTATAGTATTCTTGCTGTGTGGGCCTAAGTATCCGTTTGTATTCTATAACAAATGAGTTCCTTAGCGATGTATAGTGGCGGTGAATGCGTTAATTAGGAATTCATCCTATTAAGGAGAGGATTTGTGACATCTGTCACATTTACATTTTATTAGTAAGGATGCAATGTGAATTGATTATCTGTTTATTTTATAGTCAATTGGCGCCTTGGATAATAGTAAATAAATTGAGATACAGAAGTAAGGAAAAGAAAATCAGCAATGAACTCCCGGGAAATTTTCCCCAAATGGGAACATGAAGAAGCCTCGGTCGTATCTGTGGAGGAGGAGAGAGCGGATGCTGAACAGCTCGGGACATTGTCGGTGCCGGAGTACGGTATAGACATAGAAGAGGCTGATGTCAAGGTGGAGTGCGCTCAACCCAACAGTGCAGGGGCTGGACACACACGCACAGAGTACAGTGAGTGCTTTATGAGTTTAAAAATATTCAATATTTATTTATTAACATGGTCAAAATATTGTCTTGTTCCATTTTCACTTGAGATCTGCAACTTCAGTGATAAATGGAGTTATCAAGTCAAACAGGACTTTTAGTCTGAGAAATCCACATAGCATTCTGTGTTGCTGGAATTGTTGGATAAAATGACTTAAATAAGTGACAAGTTTCACATATAATAGAAACGAAATAAGATTAAGTGGCTTGCACCATTTTCTTCCTTATAATTTAAAGGAATCCAAACAACCTTATATTTTAGATTTTGACATCTCATCAGGCAGAGTGTCGAGTGTCATGAGAATTATTTGGCCTCCGGAACTGCAAGACACGGGCTCTGGAAGTGATGCTGCTACTGGGAAACCCTTTGAGTGTGATGACTGTGGGGAGATGTACAAAAGCAAAGCCAGTTTAATAAACCACATCAGGAACCACAAAGGTATTAATGAATTACATATTCTCGTATTTGGATGGTTTTGTACACATCAGTACCGGTCTCATTATAACCTTATCATTGTTATTTTTATTGAAAATATTTTTATTTAATAACTAGCTGTACCCGGCCACGCGTTGCTGTGGCTCAGTTTGGGTAAATGGAAAAGAAAAAAAAGAAAAGCACACATTTCTAATATGTTTAATTTCACAATGCTTGTGGGTATACAATATTTTTTATGTCTTTCAGCCACTCTCAGTCGGTCGCGTTCATCGCCGTGCTCGCAAATGATCGCGTCACTCCAAGAGGTCAATTCACGATATGATTTGAATTCAAACGAAATATCGATTGCACTGAAAAAGAAGAAAGAAAGTTATAATAAAAACATATAAAATTGTAAAACATTAAAAAAAGAACTGAATAATATTGTTAAGTTCGTAGACGTCTTTGTTCTTGGCGGCAAGAATAGCTCGTTCTTTCAGCCAATCGTGATTCTTATAATTGATTTGAATATTGGGAAATACTTTTTCAACCAATTCTTCTTTTGACATCACTAAATTGCAGAAGTTATGAGACAATGAAATTCGTCCTGAAGTCATATCAACCGGCACCTTTCCGTTCCCAATTTCCAGCAATTGATGTGAGAATATCTCAGCTGATCGATCGTTTTGCAGCTGGACACGCATATTTGTAGTTAATTTCGTCTTTACATTTCGCCACAAAGTAGAGTACGAGGCATATCCAGAAAGTAAGTGGACTGAATTTTTGTAGGTTACAATTTTTTTTTGGATGTTTGTTAATGGAAGACAAATAGATAATTGGAACTAATTAATAAAAATCTCCATTTCTACATACGATTTGATAGATTTTGAAATATAAACATAGAGATAAATTAAATTCTACAATATAAATTTGGGTAAAGTGGCCGTTCCATATAACTAATCAAAGGAAAAAACAATAGTTTCACGAAGAACATGGTGGGCAATGTTACCGTCCCTTTTATGGGATTTTCCGTACTTGCTGCATTTTTAAGCAGGGGTGTCACTAAGTAAAAGCAGTTTTATTGTTTTCTGAACAGCTTATCATCTAATTAATACCGGCTAGACAATAGGCAATACCTTTTACTAAAACTAATTATTGATCTAAACTAAAATTACAATAATACCTGCCTATGTGGATTTAAGGGGCAAATTCCTGTTGCCCTGAAACCACTTTTTATATTTTTAGCAACATTCAGATGAATTGATTCTATCAAATTCCTTAGGAGTTTAGGGAAATGTTTTTTATTCAGTAAATCTTGTGGATTTTCGAATTTATATTGGAATAAAAATTTTCTCCATTCTTTTTTTTAATGTCTAAAAAAGAGACGTCTAATGGTTGAGTAAAATGGGTAGAATTTGGTGGTATAAACACGAACTTGATGTAATTTTTTTCACACAAATCAATTACAATAGGGCTTAGATGACTAGATGAGTTGTCACAGATGACTGCCTTAGGGCCTGGAATAGATTTTTAGCCCAGTCTATGATGATAGTTTTGAAGTAATCTTCAAAGACATTCGAGTCAAACCAACCTGACATTGTACTATTATATCTAGTATTATTTGGGCCGCCTCTTACCCATCCTGAATACAAATTAAACAACATAAATTGGCAAACATGTCCCATCTGCTGTAGCTGAAAACATTAAGGATATACGAGTACGTCCTTTTGTCGAGTTTGTAATTCTTTCCGGGTATTTTATACCCCTTCTAAATATGGCCTTTGGAGATCCAGGGTTATCTGAGAAATTTGTTTCGTCAAAATTTACTATATTTGTTGCAGGTATATCTTGAAGGGTTTCTTTCAAATTTCTAAAATATTCCATCATTTCATTTAGCCCTTTTTGTGCTCGCACTCTTTTAATATTTTGTGTTGCTCTAACGGAAAGTTTTGCAGCATATCTGGTCAAGAAATTGCTTCCCCAGTGTTTCGAAGGGGGTTTACCATAAAAAATGTGTTGGCGCGAGTTCTTTTTTAGATATTCGAAAACCGTAAGCCTCAAGTCTAATTTGGTTAATGGGCTTCCAAAATCAGCAGCAGCTACCAGGGCTTTGGTAGTGTCTTCTTCCTCTTCATCGGTGAGTTTTTTTGGACATCCGACGGATCTATCGTGACACTTATTCATTTTGTTAATAATAGTTCGCCGAGGTATGTTGAACTGCTTTTCAGCATCCCTTGACAATAATTTTTTGTTCTGGACGAGTTCCACAGCTAAATTCAACATTTCTGCTGTGTAGTTTTTGTAAGAGTGCGAACCAATTTTACGCCTGCTCTTACGTTGATTTAAGCGCGGTTTAGCTCCACCAACATCCATCCTGAAAAAAAAACTTGTCAGTTCATGACACTTTTCAACTGGGGAGGCGTCTGTCAAACTTCGAGTTTCCAAAACTACCAAAACAAAAAACTCTAAAGGAGCGTTAGGTACAGAACAAAAAACATGCTTTGCTCGGTGGTGACAACCCTTATGTTGGGCAAAGTTGGCGGCAGAGACTCCGTAAATGTGGACGCAACATTGCCCAGTCACATTTTTCAGTTAAAAATTATATGAATGCTTTATGCAATACTCCACAACAATACTAGATTCCTAATTAATAATATATTTAAAAATTACTCACATAAAACAGCTGTAGCCGCCAAAAAAACAAATATTCCGAACACGTGTTTTGGCAACACACAAATAACGGTCAACTTTGAAAGCAAATGGTGGTCAACTGAATGAAGCTAGGAACAGAGTGATGCCCAAGTGTTGCCAGCAATATAACCGAGTTTCTCGCTAAATGGTTCAAATTAACCATATAGCCTCAATTTTTTTTTATGATCAACCAAAGATAATGTTTTCATTTGGGCAAAGTTAGGGTCCATGGGCAATGTTGGCGGATTTGACGGTACCTATTCTTGATCAGTTGGAAGCGATTCGTATTCAGCGTAAGACTGCTCTATTGTCATATCTACTAAATTAAAGGGCAACTCTTCCAACTTCACCACCAAATAATGCCGAAATACATCCAAGTAAAATTATTTTTTGACCTAAATATAATCTCAACAACTTACCACAATCACTGAAGTCAATTTTATCACAACTATTTTTCATTAAAATTTAATACAAATATAGAACGTTTTCTTTTATACATACATATCGGCACACAAAGGACACTGTCAAAATACAAAATGGCAGACAAGAACTTTGTATATTTTTACGTCTTAGCAGATTGGCGCTGATGTCGCTACTTTTCAATAAACGTATTTGAAAATTTAATATTTATTATTAAATATTTAATTATTTAATATTAATTCCGAAACGTCGAAAATGCAATGTGACATAACTGTCAAGTTTAGTTCGTCTGTGTCGCTGCAGGAGGCGCAAACGTTATTTTTTCTGATTTATAAACTTTTTTTATATACACCTGTATATAAATAAATATATAAACATTCTCGTATACGAATGCAACCTTTTGTCAACATTTCAAAGCAATCAGTGAAGAACTTTCGGAGATTAGAGATTTTTAATATACGAACAGTTACAGTTTTATTTATATAATAAATATGCATTTCTTTGTTGGAGTGGACAGAAAGGATGGAATGCTAAACTTCAATACAACCTTATATTTTAGATTTTGACATCTCATCAGGCAGAGTGTCGAGTGTCATGAGAATTATTTGGCCTCCAGAACTGCATGACACGGGCTCTGGAAGTGATGCTGCTACTGGTAAACCCTTTGAGTGTGATGACTGTGGGGAGATGTACAAAAGCAAAGCCAGTTTAATAAACCACATCAGGAACCACAGAGGTATTAATGAATTACATATTCTCGTATTTGGATGGTTTTGTACACATCAGTACCGGTCTCATTATAACCTTATCATTGCTATTTTTATTGGCAATATTTTTATTTAATACAATTGCATTTCTTTGTCCGAGTAGACAGAAAGGACGGAATGCTAAACTTTCCTATCACAACATGCTTCCTTTGCCTCGTCCACATACATACATTTTACCAGTTCCAAGTGTTAAACTTAGTCCAGTGTTCCGATCTAGGTGGGTCCAGAAGTCCATCATAGTGCAATGTGTGTCGAGTTATCTCCTATTGTCACCCTTCTGTATCAGTCGAGAGGTGAACCTATCATTCATCCTCCTCATATACCAAAGTTGACAAAGACACGAGCGCATAAAGGATGATGCTATCATAAGGACGCGGGCAGGAGACTGTTCTACACCCGTCCGTTTGAGAGAAACTCACTGTGACTATGATAAGTATCATTTTGACAGAATGTTAAAAATAATTGACCATTCCGTAAATATCAATGACGCTTTTTACATGCAACATGATAAAGATTCAGTTTTAAAAAATATAAATTGAACATGTATTGTAGTGAGAAAGGTATTTGTATGGAAAGCAGCCACCATAAGGAAATTGAGCGTTTTTCTTCTTTTAAGAATCCAAGTTTAAATATAAGAACACTTAGTTCTTTCATTAATTAATCATTTTATAATGTTATTTTTTTAGATTTAATTACTTCTCTGCGGAAAATACAACAATCAAGTAATAGTGGAGGCAAACCATATAATTGTTCACACTGTGGAGGATGCTTTGCAAAAACATCAACTTTAAAACTACATTTTATGACTCACAGTGGACGGAAGCCATATAATTGTTCTCACTGTGGAAAAAGCTTTGCACAGATATCAACTTTAAAACAACATCTTATGACGACTCACAGTGGAGAGAAGCCATATAATTGTTCACACTGTGGAAAAAGCTTTAGCCGAAAATCACATTTAATAGAACATCTTAACACTCACAGTGGAGAGAAGCCATATAATTGTTCACACTGTGGAAAAAGCTTTGCACGAAAAACAGATTTAAATACACATCTTATGACTCACACTGGACAGAAGCCTTATAATTGTTCACACTGTGGAAAAAGCTTTAGCCTAAAATCACATATAATAGAACATCTTAGGACTCACAGTGGAGAGAAGCCATATAATTGTTCCCATTGTGGAAAAAGCTTTGCATATAAATCCTATTTAAAAAAACATCTTTTGACTCACAGTGGACAGAAGCCATATAATTGTTCACACTGTGGAAAAAGCTTTGCACAAGTATCAAATTTAAAACGACATCTTATGACTCACAGTGGAGAGAAGCCATACAATTGTTCACACTGTAAAAAAAGCTTTGCTCAGAAAGCATCTTTAAAACGACATCTTATGACTCACAGTGGAGAGAAGCCATATAATTGTTCACACTGTGGAAAAAGCTTTAGCCGAAAATCACATTTAATAGAACATCTTAACACTCACAGTGGAGAGAAGCCATATAATTGTTCACACTGTGGAAAAAGCTTTGCACGAAAAACAGATTTAAATACACATCTTATGACTCACACTGGACAGAAGCCTTATAATTGTTCACACTGTGGAAAAAGCTTTAGCCTAAAATCACATATAATAGAACATCTTAGGACTCACAGTGGAGAGAAGCCATATAATTGTTCCCATTGTGGAAAAAGCTTTGCATATAAATCCTATTTAAAAAAACATCTTTTGACTCACAGTGGACAGAAGCCATATAATTGTTCACACTGTGGAAAAAGCTTTGCACGTAAATCAACTTTAAAACAACATCTTATGACTCACAGTGGAGAGAAGCCATATAATTGTTCACACTGTGGAATAAGCTTTGCTCAGAAATCAACTTTAAAACAACATCTTATGACTCACAGTGGAGAGAAGCCATATAATTGTTCACACTGTGGAATAAGCTTTGCACTTAAATCAACTTTAAAACAACATCTTATGACTCACAGTGGAGAGAAGCCATACAATTGTTCACACTGTGGAATAAGCTTTGCACTTAAATCAACTTTAAAACAACATCTTTTGACTCACAGTGGACAGAAGCCATATAATTGTTCAAACTGTGGAAAAAGCTTTGTACGTAAATCAACTTTAAAAAAACATCAAAAGAGTCGATGTAAATCAAATTTGAAATGAGTATCCCTCAATTACACATAAGAAAATGCTTGTATTGGACGTATGCGTCACCCAAAATATATGATTTTATTTGTGTTATTGGTGAGTAAATTGTTGATATCTGTACTTTTCACCAAAAGCGTAAGAAGTAAACGGGAATCTCCGAGTATTGACCGGCAGCCATGATTTTATTTGTGTTATTGCTGTGTAAATTGTTGATATCTGTACCTATTGTAATGAAATGTTGCTTATGCGTGGTCTTCGTAATAATCACTATAAATAATCAAACAGCCCATGCATACAGAGAGCGCACGGTATACATGGTATCTAGCAAGTGTCGAGTAAGCCGTGATGGTTTACACTGGCGAATAAAAGGGCTTACTATGAGCGATGGGCTGCACATAAGGAACGAAAAATGAGTAATCTCTTCACCCTGCTACTTTTCACCAAAAGCGCAAGAAGTAAACGGGAATCTCCGAGTATTGACCGGCAGCCATCCACCTATTTTAGTCTGTGTACCGGTGCTGTTCAAAGTGGTCCTTCGAGCCTAATCTGCTGCATTTACGGAAGATGCACTCACACCATCATGCCTTCTCCGATTCAGTTGCGTCTTCACACACCAACACGGAGGACACAATCGAGAAAAGAAGAACTTCCATGTTGCTTGATGAAAGGATAAAGCTACGGGTGGATGACTGCGCTTTGGACCTGTCTCAGGTGCTGATGAAGGTTGTACCAGTCACCGTGACAGGACCAAAAGGACAAATGAAGGTGCAAGCTCTGCTGGGTGCAGGAGCTTCAGTGACCCTGGTCCACGCAGCCATAGCAAATAAAATTGGAGCTGAGGGTGCTGTTCTACGAATTCACTGTGGTCTACGAATTCACGGTGCAAACCGGATGTGCTCAGTGGACAAGACATCATGACAGGTCAAGGTCCACATGTGTGGGAAAGAAGAGTACACCGTGTCAGGGTACACAATGAAGAATCTGGATCTCCCCCGGCAGCTGATTGATTCCACGGAAGCCAGTCTGGAGCGGAGGCGGGAAGTTAAACCCATGATACTCACCAGTTTAACTTCCCGTCTATGTGCCCCTGATAGTATCAAGAGGTACGGGAGAGGAGAGAATATGGTCGCGTTACCTCATGCACCACACTGGGGTGGATCACGCATGGGGGCAATAATTTGCCCACTCAAGCAGCTACTTTGGTGTTGATTCACGAAATGGAAGAAGACTCACGCCTGAGTGATGTTATAATTAAATTTCGCTGTCGCTAGGAATCACATCGACAGCGCAAGTCAACAAAGAAGTAAGAGGAGCGGAGGTGCTCATGGAGAAAATGACTTGTCCTTTGCCTACGGGACGCTGGCAAACAGGACTCCTGTGGAAAAAAGACCACACTAGACAATAGGCAGTGTGGCGAAAACCGGCTGATATGTCTGGAAAGGAAATTTTAGGTGTGATGAGTTGATTCTCATCAACATATCACGCCAATGGATACGCACGCGAGATGTCCTGGGAAGAAACTGTGGTACCGTCGACGAGACGATGGTACCTACCACATTGCAGTAGTAAACCCGCATACGCCAGGGAAAGTGCGGGGGCGGTCTTCGATGCGAGTCGCTGCTGATGTGCATCACTCAATTACTTGCTTACCGGCCCTGACTTACTGACATTCCCGATGGGATATATTGTCCGATTCCGCGAAGGGAAAATCGTGATTGCAGTGGACATAAAAGAGACGTTCCTCCAATAAAGATCAAAGAAATTATCAGGCCTCGCAGTTGTTTCTGTGGAGGCCCTCGGATAAAGGAGACATCGAAACATTTGTGCTCACGTCAATAATGTTTGGGGCAAAATGTTCGCCAAACAGCACACAGTACATCCGAAACAAGGATGTACTGTGTGCTGTTTCCAGATACCGCCATCTTGAGGAAGTTCTACATGGACGACTACCCATGACGACGCCGTTGACAAGCCCGAGGATGCTGTGACCTTAGTCAAGGAGGTTACCGTAGTCCCGCAGAGGTGCGGGTTCGAAATCACCAAGTGGGCGTCGAACGAACCTCGTGTAATCACTGCAATAGAAGCGGGCCAGAGGAAATGTTGAACTTTTTGGCGGAGATGCACACGACGAAAGAATTATGGGAATCACATGCGAACCCCAGACGGACCAGTTCGTCTGCACGATGGGAGATCTGAAAGATGAAGGTGGTTCGCTGCCTTCCAAGCGGCAACTGCTGAGCACGGTCATGAATATATTTGACCCGATGGGTTTTATCTCCTGCCTTACCATCAGGACGAAGATACTCGACTATAGGATGGGACGAGACATTGACTGAGGAGCTGTGCGAAAAGTGGCACGAGTGCTTACGGCTGCTGAAGGAGGCAGACATCCGGATACCAAGATGCTACCTTCAAAATAAGAGGAGTCAGGTCACGCTACATGTGTTCTGCGATGCTTCCGAAGCGGCATGCTGCGCAGTGGCATACATGATGGAGAACCTCGGCGAAAAAACACTTCTCATTCCTAGCCAGCGAATGCAGGGTGGCTCCGTTCTCGATAGTATGAAACCGCTCTCGATACCACGACTGGAATTGCAAGCGATCCTGATTGATAGCTGCAAGACTGGCAGCCACCATAAAGAAGGAGTGCACGTCGGATACAATACGCGTCACATATTGGACGGACTACACAGTGCTATGTTGGATCCGGACCGATCCCCGATCAGCGTTCGTCGCCAACAGATTGGGAGAAATTGACAGGTTATCGGCGGCGTGGGACTGGAGTTGGGTACCGTCGCAGTTGAATCCCGCAGACATGGGAATGCGAGACGGAGAGGCACCAGACCTGTCACCTTCAGCAAGTTGGTTCTGAGGCCCAGCCTTTATTGCCGAGCCCGAGAACAACCGGCCGTGGAGAGGTCGTGGCCGAAGCCGGACCACGTTACCTTAGAAATGAGAACAAAATATGTTGGTGTTATCAGTACAAACCAACACGACACTACCGCAGCTGTAATGGTTTTCATGCTGGAACTGTCTGATACGAACTACCGGATGGGTACTAAGGCTCGTATTACAATGCCATCGCCCTAGGAACCAGAGAGACAATACGCTGACAGCTAAAGAGGCTCGGGCAGCAGAGCTCAGGTAAACAAGACAAGCGCAGCAGGAAGCATTTAGCGCCGACCTGGAAGTTTTGCGGTGCGGGTCAAGTCTCGCCTCTGGAAGTGGTCTGCAAGGATTGACGCCTTGGGTCGACGAAAATATGGAGTGCTACGGACAGGCACCCGTCTGAAGTCCCTGAAGGGCTCGTACACGAGCGTGAGTGCTCCAGTGATACTGGATGGCAATCACCCGTATACAAAGCTGTTGGTACACCATCATCACGAGAGGGTGGGGCATCCTAGTACGGAAAAAACAGCAGCCGAACTACGACACGCGTTCTTCATTCTACAACTACAAACCACCATAAAGAGAAGTGACACACAGATGTCAGGCGTGCTGCATTCGGAGGATGCGCATCCAGCTTCTGCTCATGGGACAGCTGTCTGAGGCGTTTCTGGATCACCACGTTCTATGCTCTGTTCACCTGCATAACGAGAGCTATGCATAATGGCCATTCACCGCATGTCGATACGAAGAGGTCACCCGGCCGTGATATATTCTGACAACGCGACCAATTTTCATGGAGCAAACAAACAAATGAGGGAAGTGATTAGGGCCCTACAGAACGATGATAAGTTACAAGACAAGATGGCAACGTAACAGGCGGAGTGGAAGTTTATACCTCCCGCGTCACCACATATGGAGGGAGTGTAGGAACCTCTGGTGTGTTCAGGAAAGAAAGTACTGAATGCCATCTTAAAAGAGAGAACACCCCGTGAGGAGACCCTTCTAACGGCCCTGGCAGAAGCTGAACACGTGATCTACAGTCGCCCCCTCACCCGAGTCTCCTATCCAAGGGATGATTCCCCGCTGACGCCTTATCACTTTCTCATCAGGTCCACCGGAGGTCGACCACACCTGGCGCTATACAACAAAGGCGAGAATGAGATGGAGAATCGCACAACAGCTGGCCGATATGTTCTGGAGACGGTGGATCATGAATACCTACCGACTATTGACCTTGAATGGGGCGAGAGTTTGATCTAAAGCGCAAAAGACTTCATGAAAGCCTCAAACTATCATTGCCCTAAACCCGTGTTTCCCAACGTGGGGCCCACGCCCCACAGGGGGGCAATTCGAAAATTGACTCGTTCAAAGTTTATCTTTGTTTATTATCTTTGAAAAACTAAATATATTAAATAAACAACTTCAAGGAACAAATACACAATCAAATCTCAAAAACAAACAAATCTCGCTAAATTTAATAAATAATTACTAATAATTAAAATAATGTAGAAAAATATTTCATTAAAATTATTTTGTACTTGAATTTCAGTTCTCCATTATATGTTTTGAAAATTTACCTACTGTGTTTGCTTATTTCCTAGTGATTTCTTCCTATAACCCATCATTTCAGTTTCTTTAATGAACAATTCCATTTTTTAATACTAAAAATTATCTATATGTTACGTAGGGGTTCCACGAAAAAGCGGCCACGACAAAAGGGTTGAACCTTAACCCTTTTGTTGCGGCCGCTTAGTCGTATTTTTATCGCTATGTCGCTTAAACTTTTTTTTTATCGCTATGTCGCTTAAACTATCATTGCCCTAAACAATGGATGGTTAAATGGCACTTATTGGAATTAGAAAATTACCCTCTATTGCTGTTGCAGTTTTTGTTAACTCGAAAATGAGTTTTCTCTGTTAAGAGTACCACATTTTTTGAGTAAGTATCAAAAGATGACACTGCAGAAGCAAGTCATAGCTTTACGGATCACCTTGCATATATTACTTCTTATTATGTACGCTGGGTTGGGTGGCTCCTCAGAGAGACAAATATACTATGGGACCAGTATCTTTCCTTAATGCTAAGCGACATCCCGGACCCACGGAAATATAAAAGCTCAATAAGATGATTATCGGTTAGTCGGGTTGGTCCAGTAGTCTGACTTAGCACAATCTGTGTATATCAAATTGGTGCCATTGTAAGGACATACGCAGGAGACTACTTGAGGATCCCCTTTACCCCTGTGTTCAAGATAATTGAGCTCCAAGAACTGGCTGCAGATATTATTGGTAGAAAATAGTTTATTTTTGTCTAAGCTATTTTCGTGGTGTATTAATTGTGTAGCAGCCACGACTATTGTTTTATTGACTTTCCCTGCATCTGTATAAAAATATATTTGTCGAGGAACAAAGAAAGCTTATAAAGGTGCATGAGCGCTGGTTTTCTGTGAGGAAGGTCATCAGTTAAAAATAGATTTATAGTCAATATAGTGAAGACATTTATAGTCAAGATATTGATCTTTATATATCTACAAGAGCTTGAGATATGTGGATATTATTTATTGTCATATTTATGTTCAACAATAGTTTGTGTTCAGGAGTGTGAGCTGAGAAATGTCCATTGCACTTGCAGCCGGGATCACCCTCCTAATAGTGGGGCTGTGTCCCGACTGGGAGGGTGTTGTGGGATGAATGTTTTCTTTTCATTTGCCTTAGAATGTGTCTGCGATTGTGGGATATATTCTCTACATATTACACTTTCGTGGTATAGAGTACAACCTGGCGGGCTTATTGCCATGTGACAATATCTTCTAACTGACCAGGAAGATGTTGAAGAGCCCTTAAGTGATAACCAGACTGGAACCCAACCCGTGACCTACGGGTCGGGAGACAAGCGCCTTATCTACTAGGCCACGGAGGATGTCTGTATATTTATTTATTTAATTTACAACACAACAGTGTCTTTTACAAATGCACATAAGACAAGTTAATATTGTACAAATACATAAGAAAGAGTATAATGAAAATTCAAAGGATAGAGTGTAACAACTATAGGGATACTAGTATAGTACTAAATATTTAAAGAGTTTTGGACAATATATTCAGATATGTGACTGTAAATTAGTGGAGAATTATGCGGGAGTAGGTGGGACAGGCGGGAGACATTTATACTTGTGTATTAATGAGGTATTCCATTCTATAAACAAGATGATTTGTGCCAATGACAATTCAAAGGAAAGAAGGAGTGTAACAACTATAGGGAAACTAGTATTGGACTAAATATTTAAGGAGTTTCCGACAATATGTGACTGTAAATAAGTGGAGAATTATGTGGGACATGTTGAACGGGCGGGAGAAATTTATACTTGTGTATAAATGAGATATTTCATCGTATAAAGAGGATAATTTGACAATACATTCAGACATGTGACTGTACATTAGTGGAGGAGTAGGTGGGACAAGTTGAACGGGCGGGAGACATTTATACTTGTGTATAAATCAGATGCAGTGAGTATGGGACGCTCAAAGGTAACCTGGAAAGTATTTTGTGGAAATATTAGATAAAAAAGAAGTTAAATAAATCTCGAATGTTATTCTGTTCATTTTCTTAAATTTATTTGTAAAAGTATTAAAGTGTTTTCTCATTACAACTGAAGATTGTATATTTTGACTAGTTACAACTGATATCATTTTTGTATTTGCTTCTATGAAAGTGGATGGCTTTTGAACGTAAACGTTTTACAGTAGAACTTTTGGATTATCGAGACGAGGAAAACGTTTGTTGCATAAAATTATCTTAGTAACTGTATTATTTTTCTGGAAAAAATAATTTTACAACACTATGGTCCAAAAGTTTCCGACTAAATAAGTAAGAGTGTGAATGGACAGATATCACGCCCATTACATGGTCAGATAATATTACTGTTAAAATTTGTATGTATGTTAACTAGAGTGTAAAACTTAACTAACTAAAAGATGTCAAAGAGGTCTTAAATGAAAACCAGACTATAGTATATAATCACTTACAAAAATCTTTTTTTGAATGGGAATTGAACCAACTACCTGAAGGTTGGGAGACAAGCGTCTTACCAACTGGACCACGGAGGTATTTTGCTAAAAGAAATAAAAACGGTATTTGAAATTTAATTTAATTTGAGATTTAATTGTTAGCCCGAACAATTCTCTCTTCTCCAAGGGATGAACGAGGAGACTCCGGTGTGAACTCCTGGCACGTTGATACCTCCGCATCCTCTACCGAAGCTGGTGATTCCAATAACATAGAAGATGCAACGGTTCTCGTCGTTTGACATCTGAAGGGGTCCACCACTATCTCCCTGTGAAACAGAAATAGTAATGTATTCGATTATTGTTTTTAAAGCTACTTTGGAAAAGAAACATAGTTTCAAGTATTTTTCAATCAAAAGTAGTAGCATGCTACTCCAAAATTCCAAGTAAAAAGTAACACTGCTACTACTTTTCAATTAACCGTTAAGTAGAAAGTTGTGGTGTTACAGCTACTCTTCAATCTACAGTAGCATGCTACATAAGTACTCTAATTCATTAGTTGCACTATTTCAGCTACTTTTCAATCTGAAAGTACCATTCTACTCAAGAATTTTAAGTAAAAGATATTAGTGTTACAGCTACTTTTCAATCTAAAGTAGCACGGCACTCAAGTATTCTAAACAGAATGTAACACTTATAAATAATTTTCAATCTACAGCAGCACGCTACTCGAATATTTAATGTAAAAAAGTAGCACTGTATCAAATACTTTTCAATCTAAATTAGCATGCTACTCGGGTATTCTAAACTAAAATTATTACTGTGTCAACTACTTTTAAATCTAAAATAGAATACTACTTTAGTATTTTACATAAAAGTAGCACTGTTACAGATACTTTTCAATAGACAGTAAGTAGTAAGCTATTCAAATATTCTAAATAAAAAAACAGTACTGTTTTTATGCGTATAAAATTCAGCTGACACAAGAGCTAAATTAAGTAACACCATTATTATTTACAATTCCTTTTATATATTGTATTTGAGTCAACAGTTAGAAACTTAATACATGTAAAAGATGTTTCAACTTGTGACATTTTTCCTTAGCCGATATATATATAAAAACATTCAAAAACCTTCACGATAATAACTACATTAATATATAAAAACAGGATGATACAGATATATTAAAAATAGAGTCTAGTTGTTAACCTTAAACTTGGTTTTAGATTCCATCATTCATTTACTAAGTTTTCACAACAAAGAACTCGGTGAAAAGTAAATTAACTAAACAATAAAAAATAATGTGTCAAGTTAAATATAAGGTCCTTCCCATAACACAATCTGACCGATACATTAGACTGATTTAATGCGTTATTCTCGGAGTTTTTATACTTTCAAGGAAAAACAAGGCACCTGTATTTTTAATTTATAAATTTTAAGAGTTTGTATGTATTAATCCTCTTGTATAGATGGTGAATTTGGTGGGCCTATATTTACACAGCATTTCCTTCCAACTGACCAGCTTATCTTGCATATGTTAGGTTGTTTAAAACTATGATAGATTTAAAGAAACAATTAAAACAATGACTAATATCTAAGCCTTCAGGCGCACGCACCTATGTCTATCATACGATAATTGTTGATTTCTAAAAATCTTTCTACAATATGCAGAAAAGGAATCTTAACGTACTTTGGGCATGTTGTTGGACAGAATGATGAATGTCTGTATAAGATGATGATGGAAGCGAGAGAGAGGAAGCGAGGTGTGCAAGGAATCACCCTCTGTTCTATAATACGTACCAACTTACAGAAGGAATATCATGGCTAAACACTAGATATTGAACCGACTGAATGGCACTGTGGGTATAGTCTCGGCACCGCCTAGCAGTATGAGAAGAGTCCTGGCTGATATTCTTCCTCACGAATAAGCTAACTCTAGAAGCAGACCCTCTTTGCGTAACGGGAGAAATCCGTGCAAAGTGGATTAAAGATATAGTGGGAAAATGTCGAATACCGAATAAGAGCGATAAAACTTTCAATATGGTTTTGAACATGTTTTTTCTCTTCCTCAGAATATTTTTCTCGCTGACCCGACCATACGCCCACGTAAATCATTTCCTACATTTGTAGAGTTTAATACACGTTTTAATCGTCCTTCACTTATTTTAAAGGAATCCAAAAAGAATTTTTTACAGACGGAAACTTTTCCTTTTTTAGAATTTAATCAATACCTAAAACTATAATTTTTCGGCGAACCTTTTCCGTTTTTTTGACGTCTTCGTTTCCCAGCATAGCGCTCTGTAGCTTCGTATAGCGATATACTACAATATCGTTTCCCAGCATAGCGCTCTGTAGCTTCGTATAGCGATATACTACAATATCGTTTCCCAGCATAGCGCTCTGTAGCTTCGTATAGCGATATACTACAATATCGTTTCCCAGCATAGCGCTCTGTAGCTTCGTATAGCGATATACTATATTTTGTTTATTAAAATCTCACAAATTCCAAAATTTCTCAAAAATATGTTTTCTCTCTTCATCAACGTAATTTTTTATGCAAGCTTTTCGACAGCGGCAATCTTTGTTTTGGAAAACTTTTACAGGAATAATGTTTCCAGTTTGAATATAATATCTTCTCCCTGTATTGCGTTTCATTTTTCGCACTTTTAGGATGTATGTTATGTGTCCCCATTCTTTTCTCTGTTGTTATCTATATTTAAATCCTCTGATGACGAATTCTCATTCCTTTCCCTTTTCGATTTTTGTTGGAATCATCAGTTGTTACTAATTCCTCTTCCCTCTCTGAATTAAACGGTCTGGTTGTTTTATTCTTCCCGTGGGTTTAATCATTTCTATAATTTAATGTTTTAAGTTTAAATTCAATTATAAAATTGATTAGACATAAGTACTGATTATTCAACTAAAGCAACTGTCATTGGACTTGGGTCACTTTCAAAATAATGTTTTTAATTTAGAAATAATTGCTAAAACTTATGTGTCAAAAATTATCGTATACTCTGAATAAACTTAACCGCAAAATGTTTGTTTATGACAACCAACTTCAAATTGATACGTTACTATTGCCAACAAAGAAAAATAACAAAGGGACTTAGGCCACTTTCAAAATAAACGGCTCAAATATTCTATACAATTCAAAGGAATTCTAACAGAATGAACTCTAATCAAGAACACTTCCATTCAAAAGATAACCCACTGTCAAGATAAATGCCGGCTTCTTGTATCAAAACGTTACTCCCCTGTATTATTATAAATATATCGGGTTCTACTGGTGTCCGGACGCGCAATTTAATGCGGTGCGATTCAAGATTCTATTTTTTGGCACTTTATTTATAAATGTTGAATTTTAAACTACAACGCGATACAAACGTCAGACTTATAAAATCGGTATATTGGAGTATATTTATAAAACGATTTTACCCCACCCCCTTGAGACATGACATTTCAAACGTCAAGGGACCATGCTACATTTTCTTGAGTATAGTAATAGTTTTTTTTTTTTGTAAATAATTTAACAGAGCATTAATCACAATAAACTGAATAAAAATCACAGACAATTGAATTAAACGGTAAGGGTGGAGTTTCATGTTGTAAATGTATCTCACACCTTTATTTAAATAAAAGTTAAGGGTAGATACATATATAATATCTTATCACGACATTTTGAGGTAGACAAAAGGACAAGTGTTTACGCATATAGCTTTTGCCTCGTCCTCATCCATACATCTCGTCATGTATAACCTGAGGATTGTGTTTAATGCTCAGTTGTACTCTGTTGACCACATGTATTATACTCGTGTATGGTATATGATGAACCTATAAGAATGCTGGAATTTATTTTGAAAATATCCAAGGATTTTTCTTCACTAAGGATGTTAACACTGTTGTATACTTCACTAGAACGTATTACATTGAATGTAACTCTGTTATTATAGTCCTGTTGCTGTGATGTTCATACGAGCGCTGTTAAAAGGGCGCAGCATAAGTTATTATTATTGACATTTATTATAATTTTCTCGGATGAACATTATTTACTTAAACTTGTGAATAAAAAAGAATATTTAATGATTTACTTTTTTTAAGTTGCTTATTTTTTTAATATTAGAGTTTCTTCAGAACAAACTCACCGTAGGGTTATTTTATATTGTAAACCAACTACTTATAATTTCTACTGAATCTCTCCTTTACATATATAATAACCTATAATTACTACTGAATCTCTCCTTTACATATATAGGTAATAACCTATAATTACTACTGAATCTCTCTTTTATATCAAATACCTCTTTTAAAAAAATAATTTGGTGAAATTGCTTTATATTCTGTTGGGCTGGTTACAAAATTTAGAAAATGTTGAATTTGTACTGTACTATTCCTTCCGCATGAATTGTCAAAGTACCACTCGATATAGTGAGGTGCGTGCAGTTAACTCGAGACGATCATACTATTTACAATATATTTTTCACAGTTCATTTCATTGGTTGCATTCAGAGTGCTGTGCGAAAAAAAAAACAAAATTGGGAAATTTGTAACGATCATTTGTTCGTGTTGACTACTTAGTCAAAAATATTAATTTTATAAAATTTTACTTTGCGTTTCTTCTTTCTTCGTGAAACTTTCTTACTTATAAATAAATTATTATCATTTTAATTTCGTGGTAAAAAAAACATCTAAGTTTGGGTGGAAAGCCTTTAAAAAAATAACTTAATAGTTTTCTTGTCTATGTCAAATGTTGCATTGTTTTTGGTTCAAGACCGCACGGCCATTATTGGGATGCCATCTTAATGATGCCGTTTACCTGCGATGTTTTGAAAGAAATCAAAGCGTTTTCATATATTTTCTGGTAATTCAGCCTTAAAATATTTAATATTAATTACACTAACTTACAATTAAAATAATAAAAAATGTAATACCTTTATTCGATTATCTATTTTGCGCTGTGAACGGTTTATTGATATCAGACAGTAGATATAGCGTGCATTTGTTGAATGAAATGTTTGTTGTTAATATGAAAGTAGAAGCATTTTGATTGAATATTTAATTTTATTTTATTACATAACAAGTCGGTGTCGTTGCTGGACCTCGTAGTCGAGACTCCTCTCGCCATTTCAACGACAATCTTGAGTTCCACGTCAGTCATATCGAGGGCGTCCGGCAGAAAGGGCGTAAGTACACTTTATATTACAAATTTTACAGAAGAACAAAAACGAGGTAGAAAATGGCGTAACTTTTCACCAATTTATCCTATGATATTTATGTTTCCCAATATGGTTATTTATTTTAGTTGCTAAATAGAGAATACTTCAGGAATTCAACTATATATAGTTTGGGAGTTAGTGTTACTTACGCCCTTTCTGATGACACGGACATCACAGTATTGGAGTGACATTATGTTATTCGAAAGGGCGTATGTAATTACTTTCCGGGTAATTATGTTTTGTAATTAATTATTGTAACAGTTTATGGGATATTTTGTAAGAAATAAAACGAAACAAATATATGTTTACATTTAGTAGTTATTGTAGAAAAACCTTGAGGAACTTCAGATCCAGTTGAAGTATTTGTAGAAGGCATGTCTTCAAATGCCTTCTTTCGCCTTTTCGGTTTATTCGTGCTATCCGGGATGTATTTAGTATTTACCTCCTGAAATGGCGCATTCTCATCAAAGGAATATTTAAATAAGGAAGATGTTTTATTTTCTTTCTAAAAGTGTATCCACACTATTTCTACCCATTTAAGAGTATGTTTGGCATTGTGTTGCCAATTTATACTTCTTCAACTTTATGAAGGAGGATTTATTTTTAAATTTCACAGTATGCGGCTCGCCTCTTCGCTTTGCCAAACTTACAACATTGTACCTCTGTCCATCTGATGGTGGGAATACTTCGGTATACTCTGAAGCATGTTCAAGAATTGAAGTATACAGTTAGCTATTTCATTAGAGCCGCGTTGTCCTTCAATTTCCGACCACACTAAACGGTGTCCAGTCTTTTTCCCAACGTTGTAGAATGTCAAATTAAATGATGCCAATTTTCATTTATAGAACAATGCTTTAGCAAAATAAAGCGGACAATACAACACCGTTTCAAGATCGAAATCGGCTAACAAAAAGGTTTTAGCTTTCATTTCAATTGCTGCAGTTTTTCTGGCAATGCGAGTATCATATTTATCCTGTTTTTTTTTAACTTTTCTGCGTCACTTTTTAAGTGGAAATCATAGCACCAGCAATTATCTTTCTTGGGCGAGTGGAAACCAAACTTTTATCGTTTTTCAATTCTATTTCGATCGATAATCTGAAATTATTCCGTTTTAATTAAAATTATACATTACAATAACATTAGAAATCCTTCTATAGAAAAAGTACAACGTAAGGGCGTATATGATATGTGGTGAATATCAAAACTGTAAGGGCGGATGTACATATACGCCCTTACGTTCAAATAAAAATGGGCATTAGTAGACCTTTCTACGTTCTATTTCTTGGCAATATCATAAAAAAAAACATAGGCTATACGCGCTTTCGGAAGAATGAAACTCACAGAAGGAGCATTCCAGCACTTGCGCTCTTTCAGTATGTTGTGAAGTACACCTCCGGGATACATACGACCAAAAAAGTCAGTTTTGCAAAAAAGTGTACTTACGCCCTTTCTGCCGGACGCCCTCGATATGATCTGTAAGAAAACAGCCTGATCCTGGATGCACCCTCCCTCCCGCAGATGTCACACACATGTGGATCCTGCTGAGCAATGCTGATGCATGTTCGCAGCACTTTGACTGTTTTTCACTTGCTAGCTGTTGAGACGCCATCAGATGGCTCTCCACTTTCCACTGCCCTGAGCCACCAGCTCCCGGTTCTCAGGAGTCCCGCACAAAGCTACCTACTCTCGCAGACTGTCCTTATAGAGCTTCCTGAGTTTGCCCATTACTTCCCCGTACGGGCAAACTAGTCTTGTTATGTTACAATGGAACTAAGTTGGCCCGGACCCAGCAACGGGCAGTATCAGTGTAATATTGCTGCTGTACTGCGACGGATTTCCTCAATACTTTGGCTCCAAGGTAATGTTCACTGTTTTATATTTTAATCGATATTATGAACAAAGCTCGTGATGCATTTTGTTTTATTTAATTAACGACACAACCAACAGTGTCTTTATATACAGATGAACATGTGACAGGTTATACAAGTACTTCAAATTATTGACAAAAAATACAAAACTTTATCTTAAACTAACATGAAGATACAAAAAGCAGTAGTAATAATAGATTACAGTCATTCTTTAAAATTATTTAATAATTATATATATATATTTTTTTTAATCCACTTTGCACGGATTTCTCCTGTTACACAAAGAGGGTCTGCTTCTTCCAGCGTTAGGTTATTCCTTAGGAATCATATCAGCCAGGAGTCTTCTCATGCTGCTAGCTCTTCTCATGCTGGTATGTAGAACAGAGGGTGATTCCTTGCACGGCTATATTTATTGGGTACATATAAACTTAGTGCTTCTAGAATCGCGGGACAGTTAAAGAAACCTTGGAAAACCTTTATTAGGAATATCGCAATGGATTCTTGCCTTCTTGTTTCGATGCTTCTATAGTTACACACCGTGAGAAGTTCGGCATGGTGAGCATATGCAGGGTAATCGCCCTTTGTTCTGTACCATAGATATCTGAGGATTTTTTTGTATTTGTTCTATATTGTTTTTATATTTGAGCTGATGAGGAGCCCAAACCGTAGATGCATATTCTGATTTGGTTCTAATTAGATAATTATATAAGTTTCGGAGGATATCGGTGCTGTTAAATTCTCTTGATATTCTCACTATAAAACCGAGTAGTTTGTAACAGTCCGATATCAAACGTTAGACATTGTTAGCGAACGTGAGTCCGACATCGAAGGTTACGCCCAAATCCTTGAATTCAGAAACTCTGTTAGTGCCACTCCCTGTATAGTATACTGAAAGTGGATTGGTGAAAACGATAGACTATAAGATACACAGACACATGTATTAATGTTGAACAGAAGATGATTTAGCTCCGTCCAGGAGGCTACGGAAGGGAGTCTAGGTCCTGTTGTAACTGTGCGCAGTCGTGAGGTGAATTGATCTTTTTGAAAATTTTCAAGTCAGCGAACAATAAACATGTCGAGTGACTCGTGGAATTTTGTCTTCTATTAATATGAGGAATAGTAGGGGACCTAAATTGGATCCTTGTGGTATACCAGATCTTGCGATAAATTTCACAGAAGACTTGTTACGGATTGTTACGTATTGAGATCTTTCTTTTAGGTATGATGCAAATAATCCAATTAGATTATCGCTGAAGCCAAGTTTGTGCATTTTCTTAAGTAATATATCGTGATCAACTTTGTCGAAAGCTTTCTGAAAGTCTGTATATATTACGTCCGTTTGTGAAAGTTCGTCTAAGTTTGACGCAATCTGTTGTGTGAGAGAGAGAAGGTTAGTAACAGCCTATCGTTTTGGCAAAAGGCCATGCTGGTTTCCAATAAGTCTCGTTGCTACTTGGTGGGTCAATTGGTTGCACAGTACAGTTTCGAAAATTTTTGGAAGCAAAGAGAGAACAGCTACAGGTCTGTAATTATGAGAGTCTAACGGGTCTCCCGATTTGAAGATAGGGCAGACCCTGGTTGTCTTCCAGCTTACGGGAAATGTATTGGTATTTATGCTCAAGT
The DNA here is from genome assembly GCA_949825065.1 of Odontocerum albicorne. Classification (NCBI taxonomy): domain Eukaryota; kingdom Metazoa; phylum Arthropoda; class Insecta; order Trichoptera; family Odontoceridae; genus Odontocerum; species Odontocerum albicorne. The sequence continues at coordinate 14,842,961 of OX463868.1, forward strand.
TAAATATGTAGCAAATGGGATCACGCACGTATTTCGCACAGACTTTGAAAATGTATATTAGATAATCACGCAAATCGGTTTGGTACATATTTTTGTGCTGGTTTACAGCTCTTTCCATCTTATAAATCGATAAGAAAGTTTCGTCTTGTACGTTTTCAATGCTAGTCAAGCAGCTTTTAAGGCCTTCAATATGCCTCATAGCATCTTCTTTTGTTGGAATTTGATGGGTTAAGTTTACCTCTTCTTCACCAGATAATTCTTCGTCGGATAAGTTTTCGGGGATGTGACTGTCCACTATGTCATCGATATCCATAACTTCAGATGTCATCACAATTAGAGTAGGGACATTCGTCTGCTTCCAATCTTCAGCGATCTCCAAATCAACACTTGGAGATTCCCCGCAAACTGATCTATACACCGCAGAGTGCCTCTTCTTGAAACCATCTATCCAGCCATTTGATGCAGTAAATCCTTCGATATTTAATAGAGACGCAATGTGCAGAGCCTTATCTCGAATTAATGGACCGTTGACTGGCATATTGGTGGAACGCGAGCTGACAAACCATTCTTGAAGGATTTCTTCCATTTCATCGTATTTTGAAGGTCGTATGTACATGCGTCTTTTCGCCATGGTACCACATTGCATCGCACTTTTTTCGATCGATTCGCGATTTTTTACTATCGTAGCCAAAGTTGTAATGGGTATCCCCAAATCAAGCGGTAGCGAAACACGTGAACCAACGTGTGTTTATTCACTTTTTCGAGAATTTTCCTTTTCTCTTGAATCGATAATGTTTTTCTTTGCTGAGACATTGTTTGAAGGGATTCAACGAAAAATTAAAAGAAATGAAAAAAATGTAAATGGACACACGAAATACACGATAATTGAAATTGTATGGTATGTACACGACCGACACGTTTAAAACATAAGCACAGATTGACCTGCCTATACAGTCTGTCTGCCTCTGATTCGCTAAATTTCCCACCAATTGCATCATATTCCACGACTCGTGTAACCTTGACCATGAGCGCTGCAGGTGCACACGTGTCTATAAATAGAAACAACATATTTCTGCTTTCTAATATTCATTTAAAATATTTTAAATCATCGCGCGTTTAATTAAATATGTTTATAAATTGATTTGCATTTTAAATATTTCAAATGTAAATTGCGGGAAATAAAAACGTAAAAGCAGGTACTAAATGTACTACATAGAACAAAAATAGGATTTTTTGAGAATTTTATGGACAGATCTTGAGATTTAAAAAAACACACGGGCTCCCTTGTAGAACGAGATGCAAGTTGCTTTGCAGAATGGAAACCTTCCACATGTTGATGCAGGGTTACTCAACTCCAGAGGCAAAGTATTGTCCTTAATGTTCCGTTTATACTAGGTTATTAATAAAAGAGATCACAAAGTTAGTAGCTATTTTTAAATATTGTGATATTATAGCGAATACTAACATATATATACAATACTTATGTTAAAAATATCTAAATTGTTGCAAAACTCGTTTCCAAGTCTTTGCATACGAATTATAGAGGAGTTGATTTTATAATTAATATAGTAATTTGCGGTATAAAAGGGATTGAGCTGTCTTGTGGATCTACTCGCTGTGGGAATACGAAATGAAATGCTCGCGAGTAAGTGAGGTGCATCAATCACTGAGTGAATGATTTTGTACAGCAGTACTATCATATATCGGGTGTTTTTCTTCTGTCACACAGCTGCGAGAGTTTCATTGCATTTAATAAGTTGGGATAATTTCTTTGTTCATGCGGTATACCAAGTTTAAAATTTACGAATCTTAGAAATTTGTTTTGTACACGTTCTAAAGTTTGCGCATGGGCGGCGTAATGAGGAGACCATGTTGATGAGTTGTAGTCAAGGCGGCTGCGTACCAAAGAGCAGTACAGCAGTTTTAATGTTCGGAAATCCGAGAAACGTTGGGCAGTTCTTAGTACGAATCCCAAGAGTGATTTGGTTCACATGTTCTATAAATGAAAGTTTTTCATCAAATATAATTCCTAAGTCCCTTATAGAAGCTGCACGTTTTTATGTCTTTTGATTTAGCGAATACTCGTCATTAATTGGATTTTTATTTCTATAAAAACTAATGGACTCACATTTACTCAGGTTTAAGTGCAATGTATTGGTATTGGTGGTACACCATTGTTGTCATTTATTTAAATTTTCTTGTAATTTAAGGCAATCAGCAGTATTATTTATGACTTTGAACATTTTAAAATCATCAGCAAAAAGTAAAATCTCTACATCACTAAGTGTGTCAACTATATCATTAACGAATAAGAGAAATAATATTGGTCCTAGATGCGATCCTCGGGGCACACCGCTTGTAGCTGTGAAGGGATATGAAAGACAACCGTTGATTTTGACAGTTAGAATTCGGTTTTGAATGTAGCTTTGGATCCAGTCTAAGAGCGGGCTGACTATGGTATTCCTAAAGCTTTTAGTTTACTTAATAGAATATTATGTGATACTTTGTCAAATGCTTTACTCAAATCTGTGTAAATCGAGTCCACTTGTTTTCCATTTGACAACGAATTGAAAATATAGTTTTCATATTCGAGTAGATTAGTCAGTGTGGATCTACCTGAAATAAATCCACGCTGTTGGGTGATAATAATATTGCGAATCCAATCAAGTTTATTTATTTTTTTAACAACTTCGTCCAAGGTGACGAAGCACGGAGAAAGGTGAACAGTATTGGAGTATGGAGGTGTGGGATTAGATGCTGCATCGGGTGGACCCTCTTCATGTACACTTTCAAAGAAGTCCGCAAATAAATTGATAGTCCCATCCGCAGTATCAGCAGATTTCTGGTCATAAAACATGCAACTTGGGATGTTTGAGTTATTTTACATTTTTTGCGTAGATGGTTGAATTGAGTGTAGTCTGATATATCTCTAGATGTTTTATATGTCTTGTGCGCAGTCTTTCTCTTTATTACGAGGTTTATCAACTCTCTGCTGAACCATTTTAGATACTTAGATTGGATTATCATCTTATAGGGAACAAATGTTTGAATAGCTGTGTTAATGTAATGATAAAATAAATGAATATTATCATGGAGGCTTCTGGAGTTGTCTTCTGGAGCATCCCGACCCCAGTCACACGTGTCTAGATCATTTATTATGTCAGTATAAGGCGCTCGGTGGAAATTATAGTTATATTTTGGAAATGTTGCATTGTCGTGATACATATGATATATTTAAGGGTGGATGGTGATCTATTGGCAATAGTTCATCTTCTGTTTGACTTACTAAAACACTTTTTAGTTAGTCAAACTCTCTTGCGAATATAAGATCTAGGGTTCGATTTTTTTTGTTTGTAATTGTGTTCACTTGATTGATCCCTAAAAAGTCTGCCATATCTAGTATGGTATGATTTTAGCACTGTCAGATATATTTTGTGATGTAATGTCAGTATTATTACCATTCCATTAATACACTGAAGGTTGTAGTCGCCGACTGTGTCTATGACAGTTCGCAATCAGGGCAAGGTAGTGTAGTGTAGTGTGGTCGGATGATCTCTATGTTAAATCTTCACTATGCTTTTTATAGGTGGAACATGGAGAGTTTGGTGGAATATAAACACAGCCAAATATGACTTTTCTCGAATAACACAATGAATAATTGCTTAATATCTTGATGAACTGGTTTGATTAGTTTAAATCTATAGTTTTTCAGGGTGGCAATTAGGACTCCGCCACCTCTGGTTTTTTGTCTTGTAGTTGGGTTACGGTCAAACCGATGTACTGCACGGTTGATGAATCCTAATTCGCCAGAGTGTATATGGTACTATCATGGAGCCAGGTTTCGGTAAATATAAATACGTCGTGATTATTGGTGTAGAGAGCAGCATTCAATTAGTTTAGTTTAGTTTTGAGTCGACGAAGATTTTGTTAATAGCAGGTGATGCTTGAGGGTTTTTTACGTGAGTCAGTTGACACTGGAGTAGTTATTTTAGTATATTCAAGAAGTTCAGATGACTTTTTTAGTTTTTTGAAAACTAGTTGACAGTGGTGTGAATCGAGTCAACATATGATATTTTATGGTAAGCCCTGATTCGCCATTGCTTAGTCTGTTACTTAGCGATTCACGAACGTCTCTTAGACGTTCAAGTTGCAATGGAGTTAGGTCATTATATTATAGATTTTTATATCTTCTTTCACTTTGTCGCTGTCTTAGAATTGCCTTAGGGGCGACTGAATCCTTAAATACTACTTTAATAGCTCTAGCTTTATTTTCTTCGGGTTTACCTAAACGATAGGTCTTTAAAATATTTCCTACAGATGGTTCAATTAATTTCAATAAATTAGACACTTTATTTGCGTTTTCGGCCATTTTATCAACTTGGTTGTTAAGGGTGCTTTCCGGAATATTATTAAATTTTTCATTCTTACATTTTGTTCGTTCATTTCATTGACAGTTTCATAAATATTTTCAGATACTGCTTGAATGATCGGCTGAGTCTTGACAATTTCCTTGTAGGCTCTTAATTCACCTTCCATGTTGGCTATTTTTGTAGCCATTTCGCAAATTAATCCCATTAGGTCATCGGTTTAAAAGACTAGTTTACTAATCTGGTCTTGGCTGAATTTGTTTATGGGATCCATTAGAATGGATGTTATGGCATTGACACCGGTTTTGGCATTCGTTACGCACATTTGAGATTTCATTATTATTACACTAGGATAAAAATAAAAAAAAATTAAAAAAAGGATCCTCGCTAGAAGTCGGGTTGGGCAAACCTGCTGAGCTAGACTCCCTGCTGGGCGGCTAGGCTAGTGCGGAGTGCGTGGTGTGTGCTGACCGTGCGGGCTGCAAGGCGATGATTCTGAGAATTAGGCATTAACCTACCGAAAACAATAACACTTCACAACGAAAGTATATCGGCACTGTATTCAATAATTACGATATTAAAGTTTTTAAGAACAAAAACGATTTTACTCCTTATTGACGTATTGATAGATAAACACTACTTGTATGGTTGAGATGCAAATATAAAAAGCTACAATAAGGTAAAAATATATAATTAATATGATGATATTAACAGAGATAAATCAAATAAAGAGTTTTTCTTGTGTATTAGTTTGCCAGTAAAACGGTATATTCTCAGCAAGTACACGTCTGTTTGGTGAGATATTTTTATTGTTTCCATCAATTAGCTTACTTGACCATAAATATATATTGTAGACTGATAAACGAAATATAAAGATGTGAAAATATAGAAACATCCTATTAAGGAGAGGATTTGTGACATCTGTCACATTTACATTTTATTAGTAAGGATGCAATGTGAATTGATTATCTGTTTATTTTATAGTCAATTGGCGCCTTGGATAATAGTAAATAAATTGTGATACAGAAGTAAGGAAAAGAAAATCAGCAATGAACTCCCGGGAAGATTTCCCCAAATGGGAACATGAAGAAGCCTCGGTCGTATCTGTGGAGGAGGAGAGAGCGGATGCTGAACAGCTCGGGACATTGTCGGTGCCGGAGTACGGTATAGACATAGAAGAGGCTGATGTCAAGGTGGAGTGCGCTCAACCCAACAGTGCAGGGGCTGGACACACACGCACAGAGTACAGTGAGTGCTTTATGAGTTTAAAAATATTCAATATTTATTTATTAACATGGTCAAAATATTGTCTTGTTCCATTTTCACTTGAGATCTACAACTTCAGTGATAAATGGAGTAATCAAGTCAAACAGGACTTTTAGTCTGAGAAATCCACATAGCATTCTGTGTTGCTGGAATTGTTGGATAAAATGACTTAAATAAGTGACAAGTTTCACATATAATAGAAACTAAATAAGATTAAGTGGCTTGCACCATTTTCTTCCTTATAATTTAAAGGAATCCAAACAACCTTATATTTTAGATTGTGACATCTCATCAGGCAGAGTGTCGAGTGTCATGAGAATTATTTGGCCTCCGGAACTGCATGACACGGGCTCTGGAAGTGATGCTGCTACTGGGAAACCCTTTGAGTGTGATTACTGTGGGAAGATGTACAAAAGCAAAGCCAGTTTAATAAACCACATCAGGAACCACAAAGGTATTAATGAATTACATATTCTCGTATTTGGATGGTTTTGTACCCCATCGGTTTTGTAACCCATCGGTGAACGGTTGGAAATGAAGGAGAAGACTCCTTTAATACTTTCACCATCTTTGCATGGATCTCAGTAGCCGATAAACCTTCCAAAACAAAAAATTTAATCACTGCACGATATTCGGATTTTTCCATTGTTAAAAATATACTGACACGTCAACTTCTAATGGCTTGTAAACAAAGAATGAATTGACAGATCGAAATGAAATTTTGAGTACGTTCTTATGAAAGATGAAATATTAAAATGGCGTAGAAATTTTGGTTTTTCTACTGCTCCATAGATGTCGCTTTCAAAACTTTTTGACTAACCTATTAGCATTCTGTGTTGCTGGAATTGTTGGATAAAATGACTTAAATAAGTGACAAGTTTCACATATAATAGAAATGAAATAAGATTAAGTGGCTTGCACCATTTTCTTACTTATAATTTAAAGGAATCCAAACAACCTTATATTTTAGATTGTGACATCTCATCAGGCAGAGTGTCGAGTGTCATGAGAATTATTTGGCCTCCGGAACTGCATGATACGGGCTCTGGAAGTGATGCTGCTACTGGGAAACCCTTTGAGTGTGATGACTGTGGGGAGATGTACAAAAGCAAAGCCAGTTTAATAAACCACATCAGGAACCACAAAGGTATTAATGAATTACATATTCTCGTATTTGGATGGTTTTGTACACATCAGTACCGGTCTCATTATAACCTTATCATTGTTATTTTTATTGAAAATATTTTTATTTAATACTAGGTTAGTCAAAAAGTTTTGAAAGCGGAAATGAAAATACATTTTTTTTGGGGGGAAATCACTTTAATTGCTCAGTATAGTCTCCCATAAGATCAATACACTTGGTCCAACGATCTTCCAACTTTGTTGTCCCATCACGGAAGTGACTTTCTGGAAGGCCTGCAAAATACTCCTCTACGACGGCTATAACCTCTTCGTTTGATGAAAAATGCTTTCCACGAAGGAATTTTTTGAGGTGTGAGAACAGCCAGAAGTCAGAGGGAGCTAAATCTGGCGAATAGGGTGGATGCTGCAACAATTTGTACCCCAATTCACTGATTTTCGCGATGGTTTTTTGAGCTGTGTGAGCAGGTAAATTGTCTTGATGAAAAATGATTTTTTCTCCTGCAAACCGGGTCTTTTTTCACAATTTTTTTCATCCAACTGGTCCAAAAGGTCACAATAATAATCAGAGTTGATTGTTTTACCAGTTTGGAGATAATCTATCAATAAAATTCCTTTTGCATCCCGAAAAACTGACGCTAACACCTTCTTGGCCGATTTCTGGACACGAACTCGCTTCGGAGCCAAAGTGCCTGGTTCACACCACTCCTTAGCCTCTTCTTTTGATTCAGGATCATGGTGGTAGACCCGAGTCTCATCCATAGTGATGAATCGACGCAGAAAATCCTTTTTATCCTTTCGAAATTGCTCCAAATGTTGCTCAGAAAGTCGCATTCGAACGTGTTTTTGTTGCATTGTTAGCAAATGCGGCACCCATTGTGCACACAGTTTTTTGTAACCCAAAACTTTAGCCAAAATATGCCATGTTGTTGCATGTGAGATGCTTATGGTGTCAGCTATCACATCACAGTCGATCGATGATCTTCCAAAACCATATCCTGTATTTTCGCTATGATTTCTGGTGTTGATGCACTGTTTGGACGTACTGAGCGTGAATCGTCTTCAACGCTTGTACAGCCACGCTTAAACTCCAAAACCCATCAGTGAAAGGTTGGAAATGAAGGAGAAGACCCCTTTAATACTTTCACCATCTTTGCATGGATCTCAGTAGCCGATAAACCTTCCAAAACAAAGAATTTAATCACTGCACTATATTCGGATTTTTCCATTGTTAAAAAATACACTGACACGTCAACTTCAAATGGCTTGTAAACAAAGAATGAATTAACAGATCGAAATGAAATTTTGAGTACTTTCTTATGAAAGATGAAATATTAAAATGGCGTAGAAATTTTGGTTTTCTAATGCTCCATAGATGTCACTTTCACCTATTACATATGCATTTCTTTGTTGGAGTAAACAGAAAGGATGGAATGCTTAAGTTCCATATAACCTTATATTTTAGATTTTGCCATCTCATCAGGCAGAGTTTCGAGTGTTATGAGAATTATTTGGCCTCTAGAACTGCATGACACGGGCTCTGGAAGTGATGCTGCTACTGGGAAACCTTTTGAGTGTGATGACTGTGGGGAGATGTACAAAAGCAAAGCCAGTTTAATAAACCACATCAGGAACCACAAAGGTATTAATGAATTACATATTCTCGTATTTGGATGGTTTTGTACACATCAGTACCGGTCTCATTATACCTTTATCATTGTTATTTTTATTGGCAATATTTTTATTTAATACAATTGCATTTCTTTGTCGGAGCAGACAGAAAGGACGGAATGCTAAACTTTCCTATTACAACATACTTCCTTTGCCTCGTCCACATACATACATTTTACCAGTTCCAAGTGTTAAACTTAGTCCAGTGTTCCGATCTAGGTGGGTCCAGAAGTCTATCATAGTGAAATGTGTGTCGAGTTATCTCCTATTGTCACCCTTCTGTATCAGTCGAGAGGTGAACCTATCATTCATCCTCCTCATATACCAAAGTTGACAAAGACACGAGCGCATAAAGGATGATGCTATCATAAGGACGCGGGCAGCAGACTGTTCTACACCCGTCCGTTTGAGAGAAACTCACTGTGACTATGATAACTATCATTTTGACAGAATGTTAAAAATAATTGACCATTCCGTAAATATCAATGATGCTTTTTACATGCAACATGATAAAGATTCAGTTTTAAAAAATATAAATTTAACATGTATTGTAGTGAGAAAGGTATTTGTATGGAAAGCAGCCACCATAAGGAAATTTAGTACTTTTCTTCTTTTAAGAATTCATGTTTGAATACAAGAAGACTTAGTTCTTTCATTAATTAATCATTTTATAATGTTATTTTTTAGATTTAATTACTTCTCTGCGGAAAATACAACAATCAAGTAATAATGAAGGCAAGCCATATAATTGTTCACACTGTGGAAGAAGCTTTGCAAAAACATCAACTTTAAAACGACATCTTATTACTCACAGTGGAGAGAAGCCATATAATTGTTCACACTGTAAGAAAAGCTTTGCACTAAAATCCTATTTAAAACAACATCTTATGACTCACAGTGGAGAGAAGCCATATAATTGTTCACACTGTGGAAAAAGCTTTACACAGACATCAACTTTAAAACAACATCTTATGACTCACAGTGGAGAGAAGCCATATAATTGTTCACACTGTGAAAAAAGCTTTGCACAGACATCAACTTTAAAACTACATCTTATGACTCACAGTGGAGAGAAGCCATATAATTGTTCACACTGTGGAAAAAGCTTTGCACATAAATCAACTTTAAAACAACATCTTATGACTCACAGTGGAGAGAAGCCATATAATTGTTCACACTGTGAAAAAAGCTTTGCACGAAAAACAGTTTTAAAACGACATCTTATGTTACACAGTGGAGAGAAGCCATATAATTGTTCACACTGTGGAAAAAGCTTTGCACAGACATCAACTTTAAAACTACATCTTATGACTCACAGTGGAGAGAAGCCATATAATTGTTCACACTGTGGAAAAAGCTTTGCACAGACATCAACTTTAAAACTACATCTTATGACTCACAGTGGAGAGAAGCCATATAATTGTTCACACTGTGAAAAAAGCTTTGCACTAAGAAAAGATTTAAAACGTCATCTTATGACTCACAGTGGAGAGAAGCCATATAATTGTTCACACTGTGGAAAAAGCTTTAGCCGAAAATCACATTTAATAGAACATCTTAACACTCACAGTGGAGAGAAGCCATATAATTGTTCACACTGTGGAAAAAGCTTTGCACAGAAATCATATTTAAATAAACATCTTAGGACTCACAGTGGAGAGAAGCCATATAATTGTTCACATTGTGGAAAAAGCTTTGCAGATCCATCAACTTTCAAAAGACATATTTTTACTCACAGTGCAGAGAAGCCATACAATTGTTCACACTGCGGGAGAAGCTTTGCAAAAAAATCAATTTTAAAAAACCATCTCTTTATTCACAGTCCAGGGAATCCACATAGTTGCTCACAATGTGGGAAAGGTTTTCAACGAAGAGTAAATTTAAAAATACATCAAAAGAGTCGATGTAAATCAAATATGAAATGAGTATCCCTCAATTACACATAAGAAAATGATTGTATTGGACGTATGCGTCACCCAAAATATATGATTTTATTTGTGTTATTTCTGTGTAAATTGTTGATATCTGTACCTATTGCAATGAAATGTTCCTTGTGCGTGGTCTTCGTAATAATCAATATAAATAATCGAACAGCCCTTGCATGCAGAGAGCGCACGGTATACACGGTATCTAGCAAGTATCTAGTAAGCTGTGACGGTTTACACGGGCGAATAAAAGGGCTTACTATGAGCGATGGGCTGCACATAAGGAACGAAAAATGAGGAATCCCTTCACCCTGCTACTTTTCACCAAAAACGCAAGAAGTAAACGGGAATCTCCGAGTATTGACCGGCAGCCATCCACCTATTTTACAGTCTGTGTACCGGTGCTGTACAGAGTGGTCCTTCGAGCTGAATCTGCTGCATTTATGGAAGGTTCACTCACACCATCAAGCCTTCTCCGATTCAGTTGAAACTTCACACATCAACATGGAGGACACAATCGAGAAAAGAAGAACGTCCATGTTGCTTCATGAAAGGATAAAACTGCGGGTGGATGACTGCGCTTTGGACCAGTTTCAGGTGCTGATGAAGGTTGTACCAGTCACCGTGGCAGGACCAAAAGGACAAATGGAGGGGCACGCTCTGCTGGATGCAGGAGCTTCAGTGACCCTGATCCACACAGCCAAAGCAAACAAAATTGGAGCTGTGGGTCCCGTTTGTGGTCTACGAATTCACGGTGCAAACCGGATGTGCTCAGTGGACAAGACATCACGACAGGTCAAGGTCCAGATGTGTGGGAAAGGAGAAGAGTACACCGTGTCAGGGTACACGATGAAGAATCTGGATCTCCCACGGCAGCTGATTGATTCCACGGAAGCCAGTCTGGAGCGGAGGCGGGAAGTTAAACGCATGATACTCACCGGTTTAACTTCCCGCCTCTATGTGCTGTTGATTGTATCACTAGAGGTGCGGGAGAGGAGAGAATATGGTCGCGTTACCTCATGCACCACACTGGGGTGGATCACGCATGGGGGCAATAATTTGCCCACTCAAGCAGCTACTTTGGTGTTTTGATTTACGAAATGGAAGAAGACTCGCCTGACTGAGATGTTAAAATTAAATATCGCTGTCGATGCGCCAGGAATCACATTGACAGCGCAAGTCAACAAAGAAGTAAGAGGAGCGGAGGTGCTCATGCAGAAAACGACTTGTCGTTTGCCTACGGGACGCTGACAATCAGGACCCTGTGGAAAAAAGACCACACCAGTCAATATGCAGTGTGGCGAAAACCGGCTGATATGCCTGAAAAGGAAATTTAGGCGTGATGAGTTGATGAGCTGATTCTCGACATATCGCGCCAAGATGGATAACATCATCGCTAAGGAATACGCACGCGAGATGTCCTGGGAAGAAATGGCGGTACCGTCGACGAGACGATGGTACCTACCACATTGCAGTAGTGTACCCTCATACGCCAGGGAAAATGCGGGTGGTCTTCGATGCAGCGAGTCGCTGCCGAGGTACATCACTCAATGACTACTTGCTTACCGGCCCTGACTTACTGACATCCCCGATGGGATATATTGTCCGATTCCGCGAATGGAAAATCATGATTGCAGCGGACATAAAAGAGATGTTCCTCCAAAGAAATTGATCAGGCCTCAGACATCGAAACATTTGTACTCACGTCAATAATGTTCGGGGCAAAATGTTCGCTAAGCAGCACACAGTACATTCGAAATAAGGTAGCCATTGCAAGTATAGACGAGTTTGCAGATACCGCCATCACGAAGAAGTTCTACATGGACGACTACCCATGACGACACCGTTGACAAGCCCGAGGATGCCGTTACCTTAGTCAAGGAGGTTACCGTAGTGCCGCAGAGGGGCGGGTTCGAAATCACCAAGTGGGCGTCGAACAAACCTCGTGTAATCACTGCAATACTGTAAGAGAAGCGGGCCAGAGGAAATGTGGAACTCTTCGGCAGAGATGCACACGACGAAATAATTTTGGGAATCACATGCGAGCCCCAGACGTACCAGTTCGTCTTCACGATGGGAGATCTGAAAGATGAAGGTGGTTCGCTGCCTTCCAAGTGGCGACTGGTGAGCATGGTCATGAAGATATTTGACCCGATGGGGTTTATCTCCTGCCTAACCATCAGGACGAAGGTACTGCTCCAGGCGGTGTGGCGCTCGACTATAGGATGGGACGAGACATTGACTGAGGAGCTGTGCGAAAAGTGGCACGAGTGCTTACGGCTGCTGAAGGAGGCAGACATCCGGATACCAAGATGCTACCTTCAAAATAAGAGGAACTCCTCTCATTCCTTGCCAGCAAATGCATGGTGGCTCCGTTGAAACTGCTCTCGATACCACTAGCTGCAAGATTGGCAGCCACCATAAAGAAGGAATGCACATAGGATACAATACGCGTCGTATACTGGACGGACTCAATAACAATGCTATGTTGTATCCGGACCGATCCCCGAACCTACTCAGCGTTCGTTGCCAACAGATTGGGAAAAATTGACGAGTTATCGGCGGCGTGATACTGGAGTTGAGTACCCTCGCAGTTGAATCCATAGCAGACAGGGGAACACGGGATGGAGAGGCACCAAATCTGTCGCCTTCAGGAAGTTGGTTTTGAGGTCCAGCCTTCATTGTGGAGCCCGAGAACGACGCCCGTGGAGAGGTCGTGGCCGAAGCCGGACCACGCCAGCTTAGAAATGAGAACAAAATACGTTGGTGTCATCAGTACCACACCAACACGACACTACCGCGGCTGTAACGATTTTCGTGCTGGAACTGTCTGATACGAACTACCGGATGGGTACTAAGATTCGTATTACGATGCCATCACCCTAGGAGAGACAACGGCACGCTGACAGCTGAAAAGGTTCGGGTAGCAGAGCTCAGATGGACAAGGCAAGCACAGCAGTACGGAAAAAACAGCAGCCGAACTATGACACGCGTTCTTCATTCTACAACTACAAACCACCATAAATAGGAGTGACACACAGATGTCAGGCGTACTGCATTCGGAGGGTGCGCATCCAGCCTCTGCTCATGGGACAGCTGTCTGAGGCGCACCTGGATCACCACGTTTTACCCTTCACAAATTGTGGGTTAGATTTCTTTGGCCCGATATGCGTGATGGCGCTCTGTTCACCTGCATGACTACGAGAGCTATGCATAATGGCCATTCGCCGCATGTCGGTACGAGGAGATCACCCGACCGGGATATATTCTGACAACGCGACCAATTTTCATGGAGCAAAGAAAGAAATGAGGGAAGCGATTAGGGCCCTACAGAACGATGATAAATTACAAGACAAGATGGCAACGTAACAGACGGAGTGGAAGTTTATACCTCCCGCGTCACCACATATCGAGGGAGTGTAGGAACATCTGGTGCGTTAAGTAAAGAAAGCACTGAATGCCATCTTAAAAGAGCGAACACCCCGTGAGGAGACCCTTCTAACGCCCCTGGCAGAAGCTGAACTCGTGGTCTACAGTCGCCCCCTCACCCAAGTCTCCTATCCAAGGGATGATTCCCCGCTGACGCCTTATCACTTTCTCATCAGGTCCACCGGAGGTCGACCACACCTGGCGCTATACAACAAAGGCGAGAATGAGATGGAGAAAACAATGGAGATCGCGCAACAGTGGCCGATATGTTCTGGAGAGGATGGATGCGCGAATACCTACCGACTATTGACCTTTAATGGGGTGCGATTTTGATCTAAAGCGCAAAAGACTTCATGAAAGCCTCAAACTATCATTGCCCTAAACAATGGATGGATTAGTGGCACTTATCGGAATTAGAAAATTACCCTCTTTTGCTGTTGCAGTTTTTGTTAACTCCAAAATGAGTTCTCTCTCTGTTACCACATTTTTCGAATAAGTATCAAAAGAAGACACTGCAGAAGCAAGTCATAGCTTTATGGATCACCTTGCATATATTACTTCTTATTATGTACGCTGGGTTGGGTGGCTCCTCAGAGAGACAAATATACTATGGGACCAGTATCTTTCCTTAATGCTCAGCGACATCCCGGACCCACGGAAATATAAAAGCTCAATAAGATGATTATCGGTTAGTCGGGTTGGTCCAGTAGTCTGACTTAGCACAATCTGTGTATATCAAATTGGTGCCATTGTAAGGACATACGCAGGAGACTACTTGAGGATCCCCTTTACCCCTGTGTTCAAGATAATTGAGCTCCAAGAACTGGCTGCAGATATTATTGGTAGAAAATAGTTTATTTTCGTCTGTAAGCTTTTTTCGTGGTGTATTAATTGTGTATTTTTCTCATGTGTTAACTTAAAATACATTTGTTTTTTTCTCACTTGTAACTATGTGTTTTTATGCATCTCCTCTTCCTCTGATCTTGGTTTGGAAACAATCTTGGACTGCGCTCTCTTTGTATGTAAAAGAACTTTACTTTGAACAAGGATCAAATCCCCGTGTCAAGTTAAGAATATATTTTATTGGAATGCAAAGTAAATGGAGAATAGAAAAATAAAATCAAAGAAATTACAACGAGAGAGAATAAAAAGAAGCAGCCACGACTATTGTTTTATTTAATTTCCTGCATCTGTATAAAAATATATTTGTCAAGGAACAAAGAAAGCTTATAAAGGTGCATGAGCGCTGGTTTTCTGTGAGGAAGGTCGTCAGTTAGAAATAGATTTATAGTCAATATAGTGAAGACATTTATAGTCAAGATATTGATGTTTATCTATCTACAAGAGCTTGAGATATGTGGATATTATTTATTGTCATATTTATGATCAACAATAGTTTGTGTTCAGGAGTGTGAGCTGAGAAATGTCCGGTGCACTTACAGCCGAGATCACCCTCCTAATGGTGGGGTTGTGTCTCGACTGGGAGGGTCTTGTGGGATGAGTGTTTCCTTTTCATTTGCCTTAGAATGTGTCTTATTGTATTGTATTGCACTTTCGTGGTATAGAGTACAGCCTGGCGGGCTTATTGCCATGTGACAATATCTTCTAACCGACCAGAAAGATGATAAATTAGTGGATAATTATGTGGGAGTAGGTGGGACAGGCGGGAGACATTTATACTTGTGTATTAATGAGGTATTCCATCCTATAAACAAGATGATTTGTGCCAATGACAATTCAATGGAAAGAAGGAGTGTAACAACTATAGGGAAACTAGTATAGGACTAAATATTTAAGGAGTTTCCGACAATATGTGACTGTAAATAATTGGAGAATTAGGTGTGACATGTTGAACGGGCGGGAGAAATTTATACTTGTGTATAAATGAGATATTTCATAGTATAAAGAGGATAATTTGACAATACATTCAGACATGTGACTGTACATTAGTGGAGGAGTAGGTGGGACAAGTTGAACGGGCGGGAGACATTTATACTTGTGTATAAATCAGATGCAGTGAGTATGGGACGCTCAAAGGAAACCTGGAAAGTATTTTGTGGAAATATTAGATAAAAAAGAAGTTAAATAAATCTCGAATGTTATTCTGTTCATTTTCTTAAATTTATTTGTAAAAGTATTAAAGTGTTTTCTCATAACAACTGAAGATTGTATATTTTGACTAGTTATAACTGATATCATTTTTGTATTTGCTACTGTGAAAGTGGATGGCTTTTGAACGTAAACGTTTTACAGTAGAACTTTTGGATTATCGAGACGAGGAAAACATTTGTTGCATAAAATTATCTTAGTAACTGTATTATTTTTCTGGAAAAAATAATTTTACAACACTATGGTCCAAAAGTTTCCGACTAAATAAGTAAGAGTGTGAATGGACAGATATCACGCCCATTACATGGTCAGATAATATTACTGTTAAAATTTGTATGTATGTTACCTAGAGTGTAAAACTTAACTAACTAAAAGAGGTCTTAAATGAAAACCGGACTATATAATCATTTTAGTCTTTTTTTTAATGGGAATTGAACCAGCTATCTGCAGGTTGGGAGACAAGCGTCTTACCAACTGGACCACAGAGGTATTTTGCTATAAAAAAATAAAAACGGTATTTGAAATTTAATTTCATTTGAGATTTAATTGTTAGCCCAAACAATTCTCTCTTCTCCAAGGGATGAACGAGGAGACTTCGGTGTGAACTCCTGGCACGTTGATACCTCCGCATCCTCTACCGAAGCTGGTGATTCCAATAACATGGAAGATGCAACGGTTCTCGTCGTTGATCTGAAGGGGTCCACCACTATCTCCCTGTGAAACAGAAATAGTAATGTATTCGATTATTGTTTTTAAAGCTACTTTGGAAAAGAAACATAGTTTCAAGTATTTTTCAATCAAAAGTAGTAGCATGCTACTCCAAAATTCCAAGTAAAAAGTAACACTGCTACTACTTTTCAATCTAATTTAGAATGCTACTCAAGAATTGTTAAGTAGAAAGTTGTGGTGTTACAGCTACTCTTCAATCTACAGTAGCATGCTACATAAGTACTCTAATTCATTAGTTGCACTATTTCAGCTACTTTTCAATCTAAAAGTACCATTGTACTCGAGAATTTTAAGTAAAAGATATTAGTGTTACAGCTACTTTTCAATCTAAAGTAGCACGGTACTCAAGTATTCTAAACAGAATGTAACACTTATAAATAATTTTCAATCTACAGCAGCACGCTACTCGAATATTTAATGTAAAAAAGTAGCACTGTATCAAATACTTTTCAATCTAAATTAGCATGCTACTCGGGTATTCTAAACTAAAATTATTACTGTGTCAACTACTTTTAAATCTAAAATAGAATACTACTTTAGTATTTTACGTAAAAGTAGGACTGTTACAGCTACTTTTCAATAGACAGTAAGTAGTACGCTATTCAAATATTCTAAATAAAAAAACAGTACTGTTTTTATGCGTATAAAATTCAGCTGACACAAGAGCTAAATTAAGTAACACCATTATTATTTACAATTCCTTTTATATATTGTATTTGAGTCAACAGTTAGAAACTTAATACATGTAAAAGATGTTTCAACTTGTGACATTTTTCCTTAGCCGATATATATATAAAAACATTCAAAAACCTTCACGATAATAACTACATTAATATATAAAAACAGGATGATACAGATATATTAAAAATAGAGTCTAGTTGTTAACCTTAAACTTGGTTTTAGATTCCATCATTCATTTACTAAGTTTTCGCAACAAAGAACTCGGTGAAACGTAAATTAACTAAACAATAAAAAATAATGTGTCAAGTTAAATATAAGGTCCTTCCCATAACACAATCTGACCGATACATTAGACTGATTTAATGCGTTATTCTCGGAGTTTTTATACTTTCAAGGTAAAACAAGGCACCTGTATTTTTAATTTATAAATTTTAAGAGTTTGTATGTATTAATCCTCTTGTATAGATGGTGAATTTGGTGGGCCTATATTTACACAGCATTTCCTTCCAACTGACCAGCTTACCTCGCATATGTTAGGTTGTTTAAAACTATGGTAGATTTAAAGAAACAATTAAAACAATGACTAATATCTAAGCCTTCAGGCGCACGCACCTATGTCTATCATACGATAATTGTTGATTTCTAAAAATCTTTCTACAATATGCAGAAAAAGAATCTTAACGTACTTTGGTCATGTTGTTGGACAGAATGATGAATGTCTGTATAAGATGATGATGGAAGCGAGGCGTGCAAGGAATCACCCTCTGTTCTATAATACGTACCAACTTACAGAAGGAATATCATGGCTAAACACTAGATATTGAACCGACTGAATGGCACTGTGGGTATAGTCTCGGCACCGCCTAGCAGCATGAGAAGAGTCCTGGCTGATATTCTTCCTAACGAATAAGCTAACTCTAGAAGCAGACCCTCTTTGCGTAACGGGAGAAATCCGTGCAAAGTGGATTAAAGATATAGTGGGAAAATATCGAATACCGAATAAGAGCGATAAAACTTTCAATATGGTTTTGAACATGTTTTTTCTCTTCCTCAGAATGTTTTCTCGCTGACCCGACCACACGCCCACGTAAATCATTTCCTACATTTGTAGAGTTTAATACACGTTTTAATCGTCCTTCACTTATTTTAAAGGTATCCAAAAAGAACTTTTCCTTTTTTAGATTTTAATCAATACCTAAAACTATAATTTCTCGGCGAACCTTTTCCGTTTTTTTGACGTCTTCGTTTCCCAGCATAGCGCTCTGTAGCTTCGTATAGCGATATACTACAATATCGTTTCCCAGCATAGCGCTCTGTAGCTTTGTATAGCGATATACTACAATATCGTTTCCCAGCATAGCGCTCTGTAGCTTCGTATAGCGATATACTATATTTTGTTTATTAAAATCTCACAAATTCCAAAATTTCTCAAAAATATGTTTTCTCTCTTCCTCAACGTAATTTTCTATGCAAGCTTTTCGACAGCGGCAATCTTTGTTTTGGAAAACTTTTACAGGAATAATGTTTCCAGTTTGAATATAACATCTTCTCCCTGTATTTCGTTTCATTTTTCGCACTTTTAGGATGTATGTTATGTGTCCCCATTCTTTTCTCTGTTGTTATCTATATTTTCATCCTCTGATGACGAATTCTCATTCCTTTCCTTTTTCGATTTTTGTTGGAATCATCAGTTGTTACTAATTCCTCTTCACTCTCTGAATTAAACGGTCTGGTTGTTTTATTCTTCCCGTGGGTTTAATCATTTCTATAATTTAATGTTTCAAATTTAAATTTAATTGTAAGTGCTTTATGTTTTAAGTTTAAATTCAATTATAAAATTGATTAGACAAAGGTACTGATTATTCAACTAAAGCGACTGTCATTGGACTTAGGTCACTTTCGAAATAATGTTTTTAATTTTGAAATAATTGCTAAAACTTATGTGTCAAAAATTATCCTATACTCTGAATAAACTTAACCGCAAAATGTTTGTTTATGACAACCAACTTCAAATTGACACGTTACTATTGCCAACAAAAAAAAAATAACAAAGGGACTTAGACCACTTTCAAAATAAACGGCTCAAATATTCTATACAATTCAACGGAATTCTAACAGAATAAACTCTAATCAAGAACACTTCCATTCAAAAGATAACCCACTGTCAAGATAAATGCCGGCTTCTTGTATCAAAACGTTACTCACCTGTATTATTATAAATATATCGGGTTCTACTGGTGTCCGGACGCGCAATTTAATGCGGTGCGATTCAAGATTCTATTTTTTGGCACTTTATTTATAAATGTTGAATTTTAAACTACAACGCGATACAAACGTCAGACTTATAAAACCGGTATATTTGAGTATATTTATAAAACGATTTTACCCCACCCCCTTGAGACATGACATTTCAAACGTCAAGGGACCATGCTACATTTTCTTGAGTATAGTAATAGTTTTTTTTTTTGTAAATAATTTAACAGAGCATAAAGCACAATAAACTGAATAAAAATCACAGACAATTGAATTAAACGGTAAGGGTGGAGTTTCATGTTGTAAATGTATCTCACACCTTTATTTAAATAAAAGTTAAGGGTAGATACATATATAATATCTTATCACGACATTTTGAGGTAGACAAAAGGACAAGTGTTTACGCATATAGCTTTTGCCTCGTCCTCATCCATACATCTCGTCATATATAACCTGAGAATTTTGTTTAATGCTCAGTTGTACTCTGTTGACCATATGTATTATACTCGTGTATGGTATATGATGAACCTATAAGAATGCTGGAATTTATTTTGAAAATATCCAAGGATTTTTCTTCACTAAGGATGTTAACACTGTTGTATACTTCACTAGAACGTATTAAACTGAATGTAACTCTGTTATTGTAGTCCTCTTGCTGTGATGTTCATACGAGCGCTGTTAAAAGGGCGCAGCATAAGTTATTATTATTGACATTTATTATAATTTTCTCGGATGAACATTATTTACTTAAACTTGTGAATAAAAAAGAATATTTAATGATTTACTTTTTTTAAGTTGCTTATTTTTTTAATATTAGAGTTTCTTCAGAACAAACTCACCGTAGGGTTATTTTATATTGTAAACCAACTACTTATAATTTCTACTGAATCTCTCCTTTACATATATAATAACCTATAATTACTACTGAATCTCTCCTTTACATATATAGGTAATAACCTATAATTACTACTGAATCTCTCTTTTATATCAAATACCTCTTTTAAAAAAATAATTTGGTGAAATTGCTTTATATTCTGTTGAGCTGATTACAAAATTTAGAAAGTGTTGAATTTGTACTGTACTATTCCTTCCGCATGAATTGTCAAAGTACCACTCGATATAGTGAGGTGCGTGCAGTTAACTCGAGACGATCATACTATTTACAATATATTTTTCACAGTTCATTTCATTGGTTGCATTCAGAATAAAAAATACAAAATATAAATTCGAGGTAAGCGTGGACCACGGCAATAAATAAATACTAGCGAGTGCTGTACGAAAAAAAAAACAAAATTAGAAAATTTCTAACGATCATTTGTTCGTGTTGACTACTTAGTCAAAAATATTAATTTTATAAAATTTTACTTTGCGTTTCTTCTTTCTTCGTGAAACTTTCTTACTTATAAATAAATTATTATCATTTTAATTTCGTGGTAAAAAAAACATCTAAGTTTGGGCGGAAAGCCTTTAAAAAAATAACTTAATAGTTTTCTTGTCTATGTCAAATGTTGCATTGTTTTTGGTACAGGCGCTCACGGCCATTATTGCGATGCCATCTTAATGATGCCGTTTACCTGCGATGTTTTGAAAGAAATCAAAGCGTTTTCATATATTTTCTGGTAATACAGCCTTAAAATATTTAATATTAATTACGCTAACTTACAATTAAAATAATAAAAAATATAATACCTTAGTTCGATTATCTATTTTGCGCTGTGAACGGTTTATTGATATCAGACAGTAGATATAGCGTGCATTTGTTGAATGAAATGTTTGTTTTTAATATGATTAAATATTTTATTTTATTTTATTACATGACAAGTCGGTGTCGTTGTTGGACCTCGTAGTCGAGACTCCTCTCGCCATTCCAACGTCAATCTTGAGTTCCACATCGGTCATATCGAGGGCGTCCGGCAGAAAGGGCGTAAGTACACTTTATATTACAAATTTTACAGGAGAGCATAAACGAGGTAGAAAATGGCGTAACTTTTCACCAATGTATCCTATGATATTGATGTTTTTCAATTTGGTTATTTATTTTAGTTGCTAAATAGAGAATACTTCAGGAATTCGACTATATACAGTTTGGGAGTTAGTGTTACTTACGCCCTTTCTGATGACATGGACATCGCAGTATTGGATTGACATTATGTTATTCGAAAGGGCGTATGTAATTACTTTCCGGGTAATAATGTTTTGTAATTAATTATTCTAACAGTTTATGGGATATTTTGTAAGAAATAAAACGAAACAAATATATGTTTACATAGTTATTGTAGAAAAACCTTGAGGAACTTCAGATCCAGTTGAAGTATTTGTAGAAGGCATGTCTTCAAATGCCTTCTTTCGCCTTTTCGGTTTATTCGTGCTATCCGGGATGTATTTTGTATTTACCTCATGAAATGGCGCATTCTCATCAAAGGAATATTTAAATAAGGAAGATGTTTTATTTTCTTTCTAAAAGTGTATCCACACTATTTCTACCCATTTAAGAGTATGTTTGGCATTGTGTTGCCAATTTATACTTCTTCAAGTTTATGAAGGATTTATTTTTAAATTTCACAGTATGCGGCTCGCCTCTTCGCTTTGCCAAACTTACAACATTGTACCTCTGTCCATCTGATGGTGGGAATACTTCGGTATACTCTGAAGCATGTTCAAGAATTGAAGTATACAGTTAGCTATTTCATTAGAGCCGCGTTGTCCTTCAATTTCCGACCACACTAAACGGTGTCCAGTCTTTTTCCCAACGTTGTAAAATGTCAAATTAAATTATGCCAATTTTCGTTTATAAAACAATGCTTTAGCAAAATAAAGCCGACAATACAACACCGTTTCAAGATCGAAATTGACTGACAAAAAGGATAAAGCTGTGTTTTAGCTTTCATTTCAATTGCTGCAGTTTTTCTGGCAATATGAGTATCATATTTATCCTTTTTTTTTAACTTTTCTGCGTCACTTTTTAAGTGGAAATCATAGCACCAGCAATTATCTTTCTCGGGCGAGTGGAAACCGATCTTTTATCTTTTTTCAATTCTATTTCGATCGATAATCTGAAATTATTCCGTTTTAATTAAAATTATAAATTACAATAATATTAGAAATCCTTCTATAGAAAAAGTACAACGTAGGGGCGTATATGATATGTGGTGAATATCAAAACTGTAAGGGCGGATGTACATATACGCCCTTACGTTCAAATAAAAATGGGCATTAGTAGACCTTTCTATGTTCTATTGCTTGGCAATATCATAAAAAAAACATAGGTTATACGCGCTTTCGGAAGAATGAAACTCACAGAAGGAGCATTCCAGCACTTGCGCTCTTTCAGTATGTTGTGAAGTACACCTCCGGGATACATACGACCAAAAAAGTCAGTTTTGCAAAAAAGTGTACTTACGCCCTTTCTGCCGGACGCCCTCGATATGATCTGTAAGAAAACAGCCTGATCCTGGATGCGCCCTCCCTCCCGCAGATGTCACACACATGTGGATCCTGCTGAGCAATGCTGATGCATGTTCGCAGCACTTTGACTGTTTTTCACTTGCTAGCTGTTGAGACGTTATCAGATGGCTCTCCACTTTCCACTGCCCTGAGCCACCAGCTCCCGGTCCTCAGGAGTCCCGCACAAAGCTACCTACTCTCGCAGACTGTCCTTATAGAGGTTCCTGAGTTTGCCCATTACTTCCCCGTACGGGCAAACTAGTCTTGTTATTTACAATGGAATTAAGTTGGCCCGGACCCAGCAACGGGCAGTATCAGTGTAATATTGCTGCTGTACTGCGACGGATTTCCTCAATACTTTGGCTCCAAGGTAATGTTCACTGTTTTATATTTTAATCGATATTATGAACAAAGCTCGTGATGCATTTTGTTTTATTTTATTAACGACACAACCAACAGTGTCTTTATATACAGATGAACATGTGACAGGTTATACAAGTACTTCAAATTATTGACAAAAAATACAAAACTTTATCTTAAACTAACATGAAGATACAAAAAGCAGTAGTAATAATAGATTACAGTCATTCTTTAAAATTATTTAATAATCTATATAAATAAAAATGTAAATGTTCGTTAATTATTTGTAGCTAATCTCCGGAAGTTCTCTACCGATCGCTTTGAAATTTTGAGTAAAGTTAATATTCGTCAACGGAAATGTTTTTTGATTTTTATTTTTATATATATATCAGTGTATATAATAAAATTTTTAATTAAGAGATGAATATTTACGCGAACCTGTCGGGGACAAGGATATCAAATATTGAATATCAACTGTCAAATTTGACAGTTGAGCATATTGCATTTTCGAGGTTTAGTAATTAATATTTGATATTCAATGATTTAGTCTATAACCATAAAATATAAAATAATTTTATGTTTGATAATAAATATTTCCTGTTGAATAATAATTTCGTAATTACAGACGAAAAATAGGTTAGAATCCAAGATACGTCAAAATAAAATTTGTGTTAATAAGGATAAGTTCCATATTAAGGATAAGTTCCATTGTGTCATAGCAGCTTGAGAAAATCTTAATATGGCTGAGTCTAGACTTTATAGCGCAAGCGCAGGAAATATATTTGGCAGAACTAATACTAAATTTGTAAAAAATATCCAACTATAATTTTATTTGTTTGGAAATATTTTGAGTATCGTTAAAATAAATATAATCGCTAAAACAAATATAGCTTATATGTATAAAGAGATCTAAAATAAATATAACTTACATGTATAAAAAGATCGAGGATCGCTAAAATAAATATAACTTATATGTATAAAAAAACAGATGCGTGATACTCTCGCGTGGTAGAAGTGAAACTTCTTAGCTCCTAGGAAAAGTTGATTTTATGCATTGCTTTTTTTCGATTTGTTAACGATTTTTTTTAGGATTAGGAAATGGTTCTGTGGAATTTAATTCAAGAAAGTCTCTTTTAATTCGATGAAAAAACTATTTTTTTTTATTTTTTATAATAAACAATAATAAATAATAATTTTAATAATAATATAATACACTTAATACAAGAAAATTTATATTTTTTTAATGTTAAATATATTAATATTTTTATATCATTATTAATTATTCAATGAATTATTTTAAAATAATTATTTAATTATTTTAATTATATTATTAAATAATGTATTATTAGAAATGTTATTTTATTATATAATTTTTTTTGTATAGTACCATCTGCGCTAATTTATCCGCCATTTTCATTTCATAATGTGCGTTGTTAACAAACCTACCTCTAAGATTATCTTTTTCACTTAGTTTTTTTAACTTATTTTTTTATTTTTCTGTTCAATTAGCGATAAAATTTAATTGTGTTGATTGATTTTCGTTTAAATTCAAATCATATCGTGAATTGATCTCTTGGAGTGACGTGATTATTTGCTTCACAGAGACAACGTGATGCTGGTATGTACATTTTTGACAAACGTCAAATTTATTTTAAACGAACTGACAAATTTTTGCTTATTTGTAACAAGATGTATTAATTTGTCATCATTGTTGTTTTTTGTAATGTATTTACCTAAATAACTTGCTATTTATTAGAATAGATATTTATTGTTCATTAATGACGCGTCCAAACATGTGACATCCAAATTTAATTCGTGCGTAGTTTGCAATGTCTTTCCTTAACATTTAATGAATTCCAATAAGCTCTCTCTTTGCTTAACATTTAATTCGTTCCAATTATCTCTGTATTTCCTTAACAATACTCCTATTGGACAAATATTTGACAAATGCGTGTCCAGCTGCAAAACGATCGATCAGCTGAGATATTCTCACATCAATTGCTGGAAATTGGGAACGGAAAGGTGCAGGTTGATATGACCCCAGGATGAATTTCACTGTCTCATAACTTAATGTTTCACAATTTCGAGGAAGCAGCAGAACGACGTGTAGCCGGACTTGAGGATGCACGGTTGCGAGCACGGCGATCGCGTTCTGCAGTTTCAGAACTGGTTCGTTCTCAACAGAATGTACGAGACAGGCTGATAGTGGCTGAAATAGGTCATTAGGAATATCAAAAGTATCTTTTTTATATAGAATTTAATTTTATCTCTACGTTTATATTTCAAAATATATCAAATCGTATATAGAAATGGAGATTTTTTAATATGTTTGATATTCATTCGTTTAAATCAGACCACGTCAGTCAGACCACGTCAATCAGACCAGTCCACGTCATATGCATGAGTATGCTCAATATGCAATTGCGTATGTTCGTCACTACGGGTGTCCAGACCTATTCACTACATTCACATGCAATTCAGCTTGGGACGATATACAACAGCTCATGGTAAAACATGAAGTGTTTCGGTCTGTGCGCTGCTGGATATACTCAGTGGAATAGCAAAAGAGAGGATGGCCACATGCACATATATAGTACTAATCTGGCTCTATAACAAAATCACTTCAAACGAAATCGACAATGTAATGTGCGCTGAAATACCCGATGCCGACGTCGATAAGGATTTGCATGAAGTTGTGACGAAATATATGATACATGGACCTTGCGGTACACTGAATCCAAATTCACCATGCATGATAGACGGAAAATGATCTAAGCGATATCCTCGAGCATTAGTATCCAACACGGTTACAGGAAACGATGGATATCCTTTATAAAGAAGAAGATCAACAGAAGATGGCGGGAAATTAGCAACCATACAAATGTGAAATGGTGACATCAAAGTAGACAACCATTGGGTTATTGCATATTCGCTTTTGCTATCAAAAGCATACAAAGCGCACATAAACGTGGAATACTGTAACCCCGTTAAATCGATCAAATACATTTGTAAGTACAATACGTGAATAAAGGCAGCTACATGGTAGTTTTTGGCGTGCAACCAGAATGCGGGATGGGAATGCGGTCATACATATCGATGAAATCGCACAGTATCAGGCTGGAAGATACATAAGCAGCAATGAAGCTGTATGGCGAAATCTTTCATTTCCCATACATGAACGAAGTCCAGCTTTTGTTCACTTAGCAGTACATCTAGAAAATGGACAACGCGTTTATTTCACAGCTGCAAATGTGCAACAAATAGCCCTGAATCCACCGGCTACAACGTTAAATGCTTTCTTCACGTTATGTCAAAATGACGCGTTTGCGAAAATACTGCTGTATCAGTGATTGTGACATCAAAAGAAGAATTGGTTGAAAAAGTATTTACCAATATTCAAATCAATTATAAAAATCACGATTGGCTGAGTGAACGAGCTATTGTTGCCGCCAAGAACAAAGACGTTTACGAACTTAACAATATTATTCAGTTCCTTTTTTAATGTTTCGCAATTTTATATGTTTTTGTTATAACTTTCTTTCTTCTTTTTCAGTGCAATCGATCTTTCATTTGAATTCAAATCATATCGTGAATTGACCTCTTGGAGTGATGCGATCATTTGCGAGCACGGCAATAAACGCGACAGACTGAGAGTGGCTGAAAGACATAAAAAATATTGTATACCCACAAGCATTGTGAAATTAAACATATTAGAAACGTGTGCTTTCTCTTTTCTTTATTTTCCATTTAACCAGACTGAGCCACAGCAACGCGTGGCCGGGTACAGCTAGTTATATATATATTTTTTTTAATCCACTTTGCACGGATTTCTCCTGTTACACAAAGAGGGTCTGCTTCTAGCGTTAGCTTATTCCTTAGGAATCATATCAGCCAGGAGTCTTCTCATGCTGCTAGCTCTTCTCATGCTGGTATGTAGAACAGAGGGTGATTCCTTGCACGGCTATATTTATTGGGTACATATAAACTTAGTGCTTGTAGAATCGCGGGACAGTTAAAGAAACCTTGGAAAACCTTTATTAAGAATATCGCAATGGATTCTTGCCTTCTTGTTTCGATGCTTCTATAGTTACACACCGTGAGAAGTTCGGCATGGTGAGCATATGCAGGGTAATCGCCCTTTGTTCTGTACCATAGATATCTGAGGATTTTTTTGTATTTGTTCTATATTGTTTTTATATTTGAGCTGATGAGGAGCCCAAACCGTAGATGCATATTCTGATTTGGTTCTAATTAGATAATTATATAAGTTTCGGAGGATATCGGTGCTGTTAAATTCTCTTGATATTCTCACTATAAAACCGAGTAGTTTGTAACAGTCCGATATCAAACGTGAGACATTGTTAGCGAACGTGAGTCTGACATCAAAGGTTACGCCCAAATGCTTGAATTCAGAAACTCTGTTAGTGCCACTCCCTGTATAGTATACTGAAAGTGGATTGGTGAAAACGATAGACTATAAGATACACAGACACATGTATTAATGTTGAACAGAAGATGATTTAGCTCAGTCCAGGAGGCTACGGAAGGGAGTCTAGGTCCTGTTGTAACTGTGCACAGTCGTGAGGTGAATTGATCTTTTTTAAAAATTTTCAAGTCAACGAACAATAAACATGTCGAGTGACTCGTGGAATTTTAAATGTCTTCTATTAATATGAGGTATAGTAGGGGACCTAAATTGGATCCTTGTGGTATACCAGGTCTTGCGATATCTTGCGCCACAGAAGACTTGTTACGGATTGTTACGTATTGAGATCTTTCTTTTAGGTAAGATGCAAATAATCCAATTAGATTATCGCTGAAGCCAAGTTTGTGCATTTTCTTAAGTAATATATCGTGATCAACTTTGTCGAAAGCTTTCTGAAAGTCTGTATATATTACGTCCGTTTGTGAAAGTTCGTCTAAGTTTGACGCAATCTGTTGTGTGAGAGAGAGAAGGTTAGTAACAGTCTATTGTTTTGGCAAAAAGCCATGCTGGTTTCCAATAAGTCTCGTTGCTACTTGGTGGGTCAATTGGTTGCACAGTACAGTTTCGAAAATTTTAGGAAGCAAAGAGAGAACAGCTACAGGTCTGTAATTATGAGAGTCTAACGGGTCTCCCGATTTGAAGATAGGGCAGACTCTGGTTGTCTTCCAGTTTACGGGAAATGTATTGGTATTTATGCTCAAGTTAAATATGTAGCAGATGGGATCTCACACGTATTTCGCACAGACTTTGAATATTGTGATATTATAGCGAATACTTACATATATATACAATACTTATGTTAAAAATATCTAAATTATTGCAAAACTCGTTTCCAAGTCTTTGCATACGAATTATAGAGGAGTTGATTTTATAATTAATATAGTAATTTGCGGTATAAAAAGGATTGAGCTGTCTTGTGGATCTACTCGCTGTGGGAATACGAAATGAAATGCTCGCGAGTAAGTGAGGTGCATCAATCACTGAGTGAGTGATTTTGTACAACAGTACTATCATATATCGGGTGTTTTTCTTCTGTCACACAGCTGCGAGAGTTTCATTGCATTTAATAAGTTGGGATAATTTCTTTGTTCATGCGGTATACCAAGTTTAAAATTTACGAATCTTAGAAATTTGTTTTGTACACGTTCTAAAGTTTGCGCATGGGCGGCGTAATGAGGAGACCATGTTGATGAGTTGTAGTCAAGGCGGCTGCGTACCAAAGAGCAGTACAGCAGTTTTAATGTTCGGAAATCCGAGAAACGTTGGGCAGTTCTTAGTACGAATCCCAAGAGTTTTGAACTCTCCCGAGTGATTTGGTTCACATGTTCTATAAATGAAAGTTTTTCATCAAATATAATTCCTAAGTTTTGATTTAGCGAATACTGGTGATTAATTGGATTTTTATTTCTATAAAAACAAATGGACTCACATTTACTCAGGTTTAAGTGCAATGTATTGGTATTGGTGGTACACCATTGTTGTCATTTATTTAAATTTTCTTGTAATTTAAGGCAATCAGCGGTATTATTTATGACTTTGAACATTTTAAAATCATCAGCAAAAAGTAAAATCTCTACATCACTAAGTGTGTCAACTATATCATTAACGAATAAGAGAAATAATATTGGTCCTAGATGCGATCCTCGGGGTACACCGCTTGTAGCTGTGAAGGGATATGAAAGACAACCGTCAGTTTTGACAGTAAGTATTCGGTTTTGAATGTAGCTTTGGATCCAGTCTAAGAGCGGGCTGACTATGGTATTCCTAAAGCTTTTAGTTTACTTAATAGAATATTATGTGATACTTTGTCAAATGCTTTACTCAAATCTGTGTAAATCGAGTCCACTTGTTTTCCATTTGACAACGAATTGAAAATATAGTTTTCATATTCGAGTAGATTAGTCAGTGTGGATCTACCTGAAATAAATCCACGCTGTTGGGTGATAATAATATTGCGAATCGAATCAACAATTTTGTCTAGGATAAGACTCCAATAATTTAGAAATCGTTGATTGTATACAAATCGGTCTAAAATTTGAAACATCGCTTTTGTCACCTTTCTTGTATATTGGCGTGAGAAAACTTGATTTCCATATTTGTGGAAATCGACCTTCCACCGATGATTTATTAAATAGAATTTGCAACGGATATGCTAAAACTGATGCACAGTTTTTAAAAAAAATGGGAGGTACATTGCCAGGACCCGCAGACTTAAATAAGTCAAGTTTATTTATTTTTTAACAACTTTGTCCAAGGTGACGAAGCACGGAGAAAGGTGAACAGTAAAATTGATAGTCCCATCCGCAGTATCAGCAGATTTCTAGTCATAAAACATGCAACTTGGGATGTTTGAGTTATTTTACATTTTTTGCGTAGATGGTTGAATTGAGTGTAGTCTGATATATCTCTAGATGTTTTATATGTCTTGTGCGCAGTCTTTCTCTTTATTACGAGGTTTATCAACTCTCTGCTGAACCATTTTGGATACTTAGATTGGATTATCATCTTATAGGGAACAAATGTTTGAATACCTGTGTTAATGTAATGATAAAATAAATGAATATTATCATGGAGGCTTCTGGAGTTGTCTTCTGGAGCATCCCGACCCCAGTCACACGTGTCTAGATCATTTATTATGTCAGTATAAGGCGCTCGGTGGAAATTATAGTTATATTTTGGAAATGTTGCATTGTCGTGATACATATGATATATTTAAGGGTGGATGGTGATCTATTGGCAATAGTTCATCTTCTGTTTGACTTACTAAAACACTTTTTAGTTAGTCAATCTCTCTTGTAAATATAAGATCTAGGGTTCGATTTTTTTTGTTTGTAATTGTGTTCACTTGATTGATCCCTAAAAAGTCTGCCATATCTATTATGGTATGATTTTAGCACTGTCAGATATGTTTTGTGATGTAATGTCAGTATTATTACCATTCCATTAATACACTGAAGGTTGTAGTCACCGACTGTGTCTATGACAGTTCGCAATCAGGGCAAGGTAGTGTAGTGTAGTGTGGTCGGATGATCTCTGTTAAATCTTCACTATGCTTTTTATAGATGGAACATGGAGAGTTTGGTGGAATATAAACACAGCCAAATATGACTTTTCTCGAATAATACAATGAATAATTGCTTAATATCTTGATGAACTGGTTTGATTAGTTTAAATCTATAGTTTTTCACGGTGGCAATTAGGACTCCGCCACCTCTGGTTTTTTGTCTTGTAGTTGGGTTACGGTCAAACCGATGTACTGCACGGTTGATGAATCCTAATTCGCCAGAGTGTATATGGTACTATCATGGAGCCAGGTTTCGGTAAATATAAATACATCGTGATTCAAGGTGTAGAGAGCAGCATTCAATTAGTTTAGTTTAGTGTTGAGTCGACGAAGATTTTGTTAATAGCAGGTGATGCTTGAGGGTTTTTTACGTGAATCAGTTGACACTGGAGTAGTTATTTTAGTATATTCAAGAAGTTCAGATGACTTTTTTAGTTTTTTGAAAACTGGTTGACAATGGTGGGAATCGAGTCAACATATGATATTTTATGGTAAGCCCTGATTCGCCATTGCTTAGTCTGTTACTTAGCGATTCACGAACGTCTCTTAGACGTTCAAGTTGCAATGGAGTTAGGTCATTTTATTATAGATTTTTATATCTTCTTTCACTTTATGTCGCTGTCTTAGAATTGCCTTAGGGGCGACTGAATCCTTAAATACTACTTTAATAGCTCTAGCTTTATTTTCTTCGGGTTTACCTAAACGATAGGTCTTTAAAATATTTCCTACAGATGGTTCAATTAATTTCAATAAATTAGACACTTTATTTGCGTCTTCTGTCATTTTATCAACTTGGTTGTTAAGGGTGCTTTCCGGAATATTTCGCAAAATTAAATTTTTCATTCTTACATTTTGTTCGTTCATTTCATTGACAGTTTCATAAATATTTTCAGATACTGCTTGAATGATCGGCTGAGTCTTGACAATTTCCTTGTAGGCTCTTAATTCACCTTCCATGTTGGCTATTTTTGTAGCCATTTCGCAAATTAATCCCATTAGGTCATCGGTTTTAAAGACTAGTTTACTAATCTGGTCTTGGCTGAATTTGTTTATGGGATCCATTAGAATGGATGTTATGGCATTGACACCGGTTTTGGCATTCGTTACGCACATTTGAGATTCCATTATTATTACACTAAGATAAAAATAAAAAAAAATTAAAAAAAGGATCCTCGCTAGAAGTCGGGTTGGGCAAACCTGCTGAGCTAGACTCCCTGCTGGGCGGCTAGGCTAGTGCGGAGTGCGTGGTGTGTGCTGACCGTGCGGGTTGCAAGGCGATGATTCTGAGAATTAGGCATTAACCTACCGAAAACAATAACACTTCACAACGAAAGTATATCGGCACTGTATTCAATAATTACGATATTAAAGTTTTTAAGAACAAAACCGATTTTACTCCTTATTGACGTGTTGATAGATAAACACTACTTGTATGGTTGAGATGCAAATATAAAAAGCTACAATATGGTAAAAATATATAATTAATATGATGATATTAACAGAGATAAATCAAATAAAGAGTTTTTCTTGTGTATTAGTTTGCCAGTAAAACGGTATATTCTCAGCAAGTACACGTCTGTTTGGTGAGATATTTTTATTGTTTCCATCAATTAGCTTACTTGACCATAAATATATGTATTGTAGACTGATAAACGAAATATAAAGATGTGAAAATATAGAAACACATGCATTTGTGTACTTTTGTTTGTAGAAACACGTGCATTTGTATACCTTACGAGGTATAGTATTCTTGCTGTGTGGGCCTAAGTATCCGTTTGGATTCTATAACAAATGAGTTCCTTAGCGATGTATAGTGGCGGTGAATGCGTTAATTAGGAATTCATCCTATTAAGGAGAGGATTTGTGACATCTGTCACATTTACATTTTATTAGTAAGGATGCAATGTGAATTGATTATCTGTTTATTTTATAGTCAATTGGCGCCTTGGATAATAGTAAATAAATTGAGATACAGAAGTAAGGAAAAGAAAATCAGCAATGAACTCCCGGGAAGATTTCCCCAAATGGGAACATGAAGAAGCCTCGGTCGTATCTGTGGAGGAGGAGAGAGCGGATGCTGAACAGCTCGGGACATTGTCGGTGCCGGAGTACGGTATAGACATAGAAGAGGCTGATGTCAAGGTGGAGTGCGCTCAACCCAACAGTGCAGGGGCTGGACACACACGCACAGAGTACAGTGAGTGCTTTATGAGTTTAAAAATATTCAATATTTATTTATTAACATGGTCAAAATATTGTCTTGTTCCATTTTCACTTGAGATCTGCAACTTCAGTGATAAATGGAGTTATCAAGTCAAACAGGACTTTTAGTCTGAGAAATCCACATAGCATTCTGTGTTGCTGGAATTGTTGGATAAAATGACTTAAATAAGTGACAAGTTTCACATATAATAGAAACGAAATAAGATTAAGTGGCTTGCACCATTTTCTTCCTTATAATTTAAAGGAATCCAAACAACCTTATATTTTAGATTGTGACATCTCATCAGGCAGAGTGTCGAGTGTCATGAGAATTATTTGGCCTCCGGAACTGCATGACACGGGCTCTGGAAGTGATGCTGCTACTGGGAAACCCTTTGAGTGTGATGACTGTGGGGAGATGTACAAAAGCAAAGCCAGTTTAATAAACCACATCAGGAACCACAAAGGTATTAATGAATTACATATTCTCGTATTTGGATGGTTTTGTACACATCAGTACCGGTCTCATTATAACCTTATCATTGCTATTTTTATTGGCAATATTTTTATTTAATACAATTGCATTTCTTTGTCCGAGTAGACAGAAAGGACGGAATGCTAAACTTTCCTATCACAACATACTTCCTTTGCCTCGTCCACATACATACATTTTACCAGTTCCAAGTGTTAAACTTAGTCCAGTGTTCCGATCTAGGTGGGTCCAGAAGTCCATCATAGTGCAATGTGTGTCGAGTTATCTCCTATTGTCACCCTTCTGTATCAGTCGAGAGGTGAACCTATCATTCATCCTCCTCATATACCAAAGTTGACAAAGACACGAGCGCATAAAGGATGATGCTATCATAAGGACGCGGGCAGGAGACTGTTCTACACCCCTCCGTTTGAGAGAAACTCACTGTGACTATGATAACTATCATTTTGACAGAATGTTAAAAATAATTTACCATTCCGTAAATATCAATGACGCTTTTTACATGCAACATGATAAAGATTCAGTTTTAAAAAATATAAATTTAACATGTATTGTAGTGAGAAAGGTATTTGTATGGAAAGCAGCCACCATAAGGAAATTTAGTACTTTTCTTCTTTTAAGAATTCATGTTTGAATACAAGAAGACTTAGTTCTTTCATTAATTAATCATTTTATAATGTTAATTTTTTAGATTTAATTACTTCTCTGCGGAAAATACAACAATCAAGTAATAGTGGAGGCAAGCCATATAATTGTTCACACTGTGGAGGAAGCTTTGCAAAAACATCAACTTTAAAACTACATCTTATAACGCACAGTGGACAGAAGCCATATAATTGTTCACACTGTGGAAAAAGCTTTGCACGGATATCAACTTTAAAACATCTTAAGACTCACAGTAGAGAAAAACCATATAATTGTTCACACTGTGGAAAAAGCTTTAGCCGAAAATCATATTTAATAAAACATCTTAACACTCACAGTGGAGAGAAGCCATATAATTGTTCACACTGTGAAAAAAGCTTTGCACAGATATCAACTTTAAAACAACATATTTTGACTCACAGTGGACAGAAGCCATATAATTGTTCACACTGTGGAAAACGCTTTAGGCAAAAATCGCATTTAAAACGACATCTTCTGACTCACAGTGGAGAGAAGCCATATAATTGTTCACACTGTGGAAAAAGTTTTGCACAAACATCAGTTTTAAAACAACATCTTAAGTTTCACAGTGGAGACAAACCATATAATTGTTCACACTGTGGAAAAAGGTTTGCACAGATATCAACTTTAAAACGACATCTTTTGACTCACAGTGGAGAGAAGCCATATAATTGTTCACACTGTGGAATAAGCTTTGCTCAGAAATCAAATTTAAAACAACATCTTATGACTCACAGTGGAGAGAAGCCATATAATTGTTCACACTGTGGAATAAGCTTTGCTCAGAAATCAACTTTAAAACAACATCTTATGACTCACAGTGGAGAGAAGCCATATAATTGTTCACACTGTGGAAAAAGCTTTGCAAAAACATCAACTTTAAACCAACATCTTATTACTCACAGTGGAGAGAAGCCATATAATTGTTCACACTGTGGATTAAGCTTTGCACAGATATCAACTTTAAAACAACATCTTATGACTCACAGTGGAGAGAAGCCATATAATTGTTCACACTGTGGAAAAAGCTATGCACGAAGAAAAGATTTAAAACGACATCTTATGTTACACAGTGGAGAGAAGCCATATAATTGTTCACACTGTGAAAAAAGCTTTGTTCAGAAATCAATTTTAAAACAACATCTAATGACTCACAGTGGAGAGAAGCCATATAATTGTTCACACTGTGAAAAAAGCTTTGCTCAGAAAGTATCTTTAAAACAACATCTTATGACTCACAGTGGAGAGAAGCCATATAATTGTTCACAATGTGGAAAAAGCTTTGCAAAAACATCAACTTTAAAATTACATCTTATGACTCACAGTGGAGAGAAGCCATATAATTGTTCACACTGTGAAAAAAGCTTTGCTCAGAAAGTATCTTTAAAACAACATCTTATGACTCACAGTGGAGAGAAGCCATATAATTGTTCACACTGTGGAAAAAGCTATGCACGAAGAAAAGATTTAAAACGACATCTTATGTTACACAGTGGAGAGAAGCCATATAATTGTTCTCACTGTGGAAAAAGCTTTGCACAGACATCAACTTTAAAACAACATCTTATGACTCACAGTCGAGAGAAGCCATATAATTGTTCACACTGTGAAAAAAGCTTTGCTCAGAAAGCAACTTTAAAACAACATCTTATTACTCACAGTGGAGAGAAGCCATATAATTGTTCACACTGTGAAAAAAGCTTTGCTCAGAAAGTATCTTTAAAACAACATCTTATGACTCACAGTGGAGAGAAGCCATATAATTGTTCACACTGTGAAAAAAGCTTTGCTCAGAAAGTATCTTTAAAACAACATCTTATGACTCACAGTGGAGAGAAGCCATATAATTGTTCACACTGTGGAAAAAGCTTTAGGCGAAAAGCGCATTTAAAACGACATCTTCTGACTCACAGTGGAGAGAAGCCATATAATTGTTCACACTGTGGAAAAAGCTTTGCACATACATCAAGTTTAAAAAGACATATTTTGACTCACAGTGTAGAGAAGCCATATAATTGTTCACACTGCGGGAGGAGCTTTGCAAAAAAATCAGTTTTAAAAGACCATGTTATTACTCACAGTCGACGGTATCCACATAGTTGCTCACAATGTGGGAAAGGTTTTCAACGAAGAGTAAATTTAAAAATACATCAAAAGAGTCGATGTAAATCAAATTTGAAATGAGTATCCCTCAATTACACATAAGAAAATGCTTGTATTGGACGTATGCGTCACCCATATATGATTTTATTTGTGTTATTGCTGTGTAAATTGTTGATATCTGTACCTATTGTAATGAAATGTTGCTTATGCGTGGTCTTCGTTATAATCACTATAAATAATCGAACAGTCCATGCATACAGAGAGCGCACGGTATACACGGTATCTAGCAAGTGTCTAGTAAGCTGTGACAGTTTACACGGGCGAATAAAAGGGCTTACTATGAGCGATGGGCTGCACATAAGGAATCTCTTTACCCTGCTACTTTTCACCAAAAGCGCAAGAAGTAAACGGGAATCTCCGAGTATTGACCGGCAGCCATCCACCTATTTTTAAGTCTGTGTACCGGTGCTGTACAAAGTGGTCCTTCGAGCTGAATCTGCTGCATTTATGGAAGGTTCACTCACACCATCATGCCTTCTCCGATTCAGTTGAAACTTCACACACCAACACGGAGGACACAATCGAGAAAAGAAGAACGTCCATGTTGCTTGATGAAAGGATAAAGCTGCGATGGATGACTGCGCTTTGGACCTGTCTCAGGTGCTGATGAAGGTTGTGCCAGTCACCCTAACAGGACTTAAAGGACAAATGAAGGGGCACGCTCTGCTGGGTGCAGGAGCTTCAGTGACCCTGATCCACGCAGCCATAGCAAACAAAATTGGAGCTGAGGTTCCCGTTTGTGGTCTACGAATTCACGGTGCAAACCGGATGTGCTCAGTGGTCAAGACATCACGACAGGTCAAGGTCCAGATGTGTGGGAAAGGAGAAGAGTACACCGTATCAGGGTACAAAATGAAGAATCTGGATCTTCCACGGCAGTCTGGAGCGGAGGCGTGAAGTCAAACCCATGATACTCATCGAACAAGACAACGTGCTCTTGAGAGTATCACGAGAGGTACGGGAGAGGAGAGAATATGGTCGCGTTACCTCATGCACCACACTGGGGTGGATCACGCATGGGGGCAATAATTTGCCTACTCAAGCAGCTACTTTGGTGTTGATTCACGAAATGAAAGAAGACTCACGCCTGAGTGATGTTAAAATAAAATTTCGCTGTCGATGCGCTAGGAATCACATCGACAGCGCAAGTCAACAAAGATGTAAGAGGAGCGGGGGTGCTCATGGAGAAAATGACTTGTCCTTTGCCTACGGGGCGCTGGCAAACAGGACTCCTGTGGAAAAAAGACCACACCAGTCAATAGGCAGTGTGGCGAAAACCGGCTGATATGCCTGGAAAGGAAATTTAGGCATGATGAGTTGATGAGCTGATTCTCATCAACATACCGCGCCAAGATGGATCTCCGCTCCGCATTCCCTGCCGAGGTACATCACTAAATGATTACTTGCTTACCGGCCCTGACTTACTGACATCCCTGATGGGATATATTGTCCGATTCCGTGAAGGGAAAATCGTGATTGCAGCGGACATAAAAGAGATGTTTCTCCAAATAAAGATCAAAGAAATTGATCAGACCTCAAACATTCTCAAGGAGACATCGAAACATTTGTGCTCGCATCAATAATGTTTGGGGTAAAATGTTCGCCAAGCAGCGCACAGTACATTCGAAATAAGGTAGCCATTGCAAGTATAGAGGAGTTTGCAGATGCCGTCATCACGAGGAAGTTCTACATGGACGACTACCCATGACGACGCCGTTAACAAGCCCGAGGATGCTGTGACCTTAGTCAAGGAGGTTACCGTAGTCTTGCAGATGGACAGGTTCGAAATCACCAAGTGGGCGTTGAACGAACCTCGTGTATTCGCTACGATACTGCAAGAGAAGCGGGCCAGAAGAAATGTGGAACTCTTCGGCGGAGATGCCACCGAAAGAATTTTGGGAATCACATGCGATCCCCAGACAGACCAGTTCGTCTTCACGATGGGAGATCTGAAAGATGAAGGTACTTCGCTGCCTTCCAAGCCGCAACTGCTGAGCATGGTCACGAAGATATTTGACCTGATGCGGTTTATCTCATGCCTAACCATCAGGACGAAGATGTGGCGCTAGACTATAGGATGGGACGAGACATTGACTGAGGAGCTGTGTGAAAAGTGGCACGTGCCTGTCGCCTTCAGGAATTTGGTTCCGAGGTCCAACCTTCATTGCGGAACCCGAGAACGACTGGCTCGTGGAGAGGTCGTGGCCGAAGCCGGACCACGCCACCTTAGAAATGAGAACAAAATACCTTGGTGTCATCAGTACCACACCAACACGACACTACTACTGGGTACTAAGGTTCGTATTACGATGCCGTCGCCCTAGGAACCAGGGAGACAACGGCACGCTGACAGCTGAAGAGGTTCGGGTAGCAGAGCTCAGGTGGACAAGGCAAGCATAGCAGGAAGCATTTAGCGCCGACCTAGTAGGGACAAAACAGCAGCCGAACTATGACACGCGTTCTTCATTCGCCAACTACAAACCACCATAAAGAGGAGTGACACACAGATATCAGGCGTACTGCATTCGGAGGATGCGCATCCAGCCTCTGCTCATGGGACAGCTGTCTGAGGCGCACCTGGATCACCACGTTTTACCCTTCACAAATTGTGGGTTAGATTTCTTTGGCCCGATATGCGTGATGGCGCTCTGTTCACCTGCATGACAACGAGAGCTGTGCATAATAGCCATTCGCCGCATGTCGGTACGAAGAGATCACCCGACCGGGATATATTCTGACAACGCGACCAATTTTCATGGAGCAAAGAAAGAAATGAGGGAAGCGATTAGGGCCCTACAGAACGATGATAAATTACAAGACAAGATGGCAATGCAACAGACGGAGTAGAAGTTTATACCTCCCACGTCACCATATATCGAGGGAGTGTAGGAACATCTGGTGCGTTCAGTAAAGAAAGCACTGATTGCCATCTTAACACATTGACCGCCTTGTCAGTCACGGGTGACTGACACTGGAATACTCCAATGGGGCGGGGCTATGTCAGTCACCAGTGACTGACACTGAGTACCTACTTTAACTTGCCATTCAGTGCTGTCAGTCACGAGTTCTGTATTAAACGTTACTGGGATTGCTTGACGCGGCCCTTCCGCATGTTACCGCAACTTGGCCTCAGAGTTATTTTATGACAAAACTTGTTGGCAGAGAACGTGTTAAAAGAGCGAACACCCCGTGAGGAGACCCTTCTAACGGCCCTGGCAGAAGCTCAACACGTGGTCTACAGTCGCCCCCTCACCCACGTCTCCTTCGATCCAAGGGATGATTCCCCGCTGACGCCTTATCACTTTCTCATCGGGTCCGCCGGAGGTCAACCACACCTGGCGCTATACAACAAAGGTGAGAATGAGATGGAGAAAACAATGGAGATCGTGCGACAGTGGCCGATATGTTCTGGAGAGGATGGATGCGCGAATACCTACCGACTATTGACCTTTAATGGGGTGCGATTTTGATCTAAAGCGCAAAAGACTTAATGAAAGCCTCAAACTATCATTGCCCTTAACAATGGATGGATTAGTGGCACTTATCGGAATTAGAAAATTACCCTCTTTTGCTGTTGCAGTTTTTGTTAACTCGAAAATGAGTTCTCTCTCTGTTACCACATTTTTCGAATAAGTAACAAAAGATGACACTGCAGAAGCAAGTCATAGCTTTATGGATCACCTTGCATATATTACTTCTTATTATGTACGCTGGGTTGGGTGGCTCCTCAGAGAGACAAATATACTATGGGACCAGTATCTTTCCTTAATGCTCAGCGACATCCCGGACCCACGGAAATATAAAAGATCAATAAGATGATTATCGGTTAGTCGGGTTGGTCCAGTAGTCTGACTTAGCACAATCTGTGTATATCAAATTGGTGCCATTGTAAGGACATACGCAGGAGACTACTTGAGTATCCCCTTTACCCCTGTGTTCAAGATAATTGAGCTCCAAAAACTGGCTGCAGATATTATCGGTAGAAAATAGTTTATTTTCGTCTGTAAGCTTTTTTCGTGGTGTATTAATTGTGTATTTTTCTCATGTGTTAACTTAAAATACATTTGTTTTTTTCTCACTTGTAACTATGTGTTTTTATGCATCTCCTCTTCCTCTGATCTTGGTTTCGAAACAATCTTGGACTGCGCTCTCTTTGTATGTAGAAGAACTTTTCTTTGAACAAGGATCAAATCCCCGTGTCAAGTTAAGAATATATTTTATTGGAATGCAAAGTAAATGGAGAATAGAAAAATAAAATCAAAGAAATTACACCGAGAGAGAATAAAAAGAAGCAGCCACGACTATTGTTTTATTTAATTCCTGCATCTGTTTAAAAATATATTTGTCGAGGAACAAAGTTTATAAAGGTGCATGAGCGCTGGTTTTCTGTGAGGAAGGTCGTCAGTTAGAAATAGATTTATAGTCAATACAGTGAAGACATTTATAGTCAAGATATTGATGTTTATCTACAAGAGCTTGAGATATGTGGATATTATTTATTGTCATATTTATGATCAACAATAGTTTGTGTTCAGGAGTGTGAGCTGAGAAATGTCCGGTGCACTTACAGCCGAAATCGCCCTCCTAATGGTGGGGTTGTGTCTCGACTGGGAGGGTCTTGTGGGATGAGTGTTTCCTTTTCATTTGCCTTAGAATGTGTCTTATTGTATTGTATTGCACTTTCGTGGTATAGAGTACAACCTGGCGGGCTTATTGCCATGTGACAATATCTTCTAACCGACCAGAAAGATGATAAATTAGTGGATAATTATGTGGGAGTAGGTGGGACAAGCGGGAGACATTTATACTTGTGTATTAATGAGGTATTCCATCCTATAAACAAGATGATTTGTGCCAATGACAATTCAATGGAAAGAAGGAGTGTAACAGCTATAGGGAAACTAGTGTAGGACTAAATATTTAAGGAGTGTCCGACAATATGCGACTGTAAATAAGTGGAGAATTAGGTGGGACATGTTGAACGGACGGGAGAAATTTATACTTGTGTATAAATGAGATATTTCATCGTATAAAGAGGATAATTTGACAATACATTCAGACATGTGACTGTACATTAGTGGAGGAGTAGGTGGGACAAGTTGAACGGGCGGGAGACATTTATACTTGTGTATAAATCAGATGCAGTGAGTATGGGACGCTCAAAGGTAACCTGGAAAGTATTTTGTGGAAATATTAGATAAAAAAGAAGTTAAATAAATATCGAATGTTATTCTGTTCATTTTCTTAAATTTATTTGTAAAAGTATTAAAGTGTTTTCTCATTACAACTGAAGATTGTATATTTTGACCAGTTACAACTGATATCATTTTTGTATTTGCTACTGTGAAAGTGGATGTCTTTTGAACGTAAACGTTTTACAATAGAACTTTTGGATTATCGAGACGAGGAAAACGTTTGTTGCATAAAATTATCTTAGTAACTGTATTATTTTTCTGGAAAAAATAATTTTACAACACTATGGTCCAAAAGTTTCCGACTAAATAAGTAAGAGTGTGAATGGACAGATATCACGCCCATTACATGGTCAGATAATATAACTGTTAAAATGTGTATGTATGTTAACTAGAGTGTAAAACTTAACTAACTAAAAGATGTCAAAGAGGTCTTAAATGAAAACCAGACTAT
The DNA here is from genome assembly GCA_949825065.1 of Odontocerum albicorne. NCBI lineage: Eukaryota > Metazoa > Arthropoda > Insecta > Trichoptera > Odontoceridae > Odontocerum > Odontocerum albicorne. Next base: position 14,885,055 of record OX463868.1, read on the forward strand.
AGTATATAATCACTTTCAAAAATCTTTTTTTGAATGGGTTGGGAGACAAGCGTCTTACCAACTGGACCACGGAGGTATTTTGCTAAAAGAAATAAAAACGGTATTTGAAATTTAATTTAATTTGAGATTTAATTGTTAGCCCGAACAATTCTCTCTTCTCCAAGGGATGAACGAGGAGACTCCGGTGTGAACTCCTGGCACGTTGATACCTCCGCATCCTCTACCGAAGCTGGTGATTCCAATAACATAGAAGATGCAACGGTTCTCGTCGTTTGACATCTGAAGGGGTCCACCACTATCTCCCTGTGAAACAAAAATAGTAATGTATTCGATTATTGTTTTTAAAGCTATTATACTTTGGAAAAGAAACATAGTTTCAAGTATTTTTCAATCAAAAGTAGTAGCATAACACTACTCCAAAATTCCAAGTAAAAAGTAACACTGTTACAACTACTTTTCAATCTAATTTGGAATGCTACTTAAGAATCGTTAAGTAGAAAGTTGTGGTGTTACAGCTACTCTTCAATCTACAGTAGCATGCTACATAAGTACTCTAATTCATTAGCTGCACTATTTCAGCTACTTTTCAATCTGAAAGTACCATTCTACTCAAGAATTTTAAGTAAAAGATATTAGTGTTACAGCTACTTTTCAATCTAAAGTAGCACGGTACTCAAGTATTCTAAACAGAATGTAACACTGTTATAAATAATTTTCAATCTACAGCAGCACGCTACTCGAATATTTAATGTAAAAAAGTAGCACTGCATCAAATACTTTTTAATCTAAATTAGCATGTTACTCAGGTATTCTAAATTAAATTTATTACTGTGTCAACTACTTTTCAATCTAAAATAGCGTACTACTTAAGTATTTTACATAAAAGTAGCACTGTTACAGCTATTTTCCAATAGACAGTAAGTAGTACGCTATTCAAAAATTACTGTTTTACTATTTTCAATCGAAATTAGCATGCTACACAAGTATCCAAAGTAAAAAGTAGGTCTGTTACAGCTACTTTTCAATTTACAGTAGCATGATACTTGTGTTGTAAGTAAAAAGTAGGTCTGTTACAGCTAGTTTTCAATCTACAGTGGCATGATACTTGAATATTCTAAGTGAAAAGTAGTAGTGTCACAGTTACTACAACTCCTTTATTTGATCCATCCATCTCATAGGACGCATTCTAAATAAATACAATATATAGTATATTTATTGATAGTAACATCAATACATTCCTAAATTGTACATATACATAACATATATCTCAAGATAAACTGCAGAAGATACATTTAAGAGAGAAGCTATCAAAAGGTCTGGTCTCATCTTATAACATCCCTCCAGTCGAGATACACCCCATCAGGATAGGGCGAGCCCGGCCGTGAGGACATCAGATTTCAGCCTTGAAAAATATTTGATATTGTTCTTACATATAACCCTATTCTCTTGTTGCCTTCTTTAACTGTCCTCGTGATCACCAACTTCTCCAGACTTTTATATAATGTGCTCAAAGTATGGAAGGCTTTTCTTTCCTTAGCTCTCACAGTCCATGTTTTCACATCATATAGTGATGTGGAGAATACTAGAGACTTGACTTCATTTTGATTTATATAGAAAGCTCTAGAGTGAAACTGGTTTCTCACCTGACAAGTGTCTTTTCCTCCCTTTATTTCACCAGCACACAGCTGGCCTCCGATTATACCATTCTTGTATTTTTTTATTTTTGGGCAGCAGAGAGTTGCATTAATCCTGGCTGACCAACGGAAGGGACACCTTCAACAGCACTTTGGAAGGCCCATCAACTGGAAACCAAAAATAATTATATAGGGTGCGTTTTAAGTTCCAGGCCGATTTTGATTTGGCCGTCATTTGTCAGTTCATATTTGACAGTGGTGGAGAGTGGTTGATAACAATTTCTTATGGAGCATCTAACTCCGCAACAAGTTGTTATTAAAACATTTTATTTAAATAATTGTCCAATTGTGAACATGCGAAGAAAATTGTGTTTTTTTTGGTAAAATTCATGTACACCACAAAAGATTGATGCAGTGAGGCAGAGTGGCAGAGTGTTGATGAACGTCCGTGCACCTCTCATCAACGCCGTGCACAAGAATCGGGAATGTCTCCATCATGTATGTTAAAAAAAATCAAACAAGATTAGCATTTTTATCCGTATAAAATTCAACTGACACAAGAGCTAAATTAAGTAACACCATTATTATTTACAATTCCTTTTATATTGTATTTTAGTCAACAGTTAGAAACTTAATACATGTAAAAGATGTTTCAACTTGTGACATTTTTCCTTAGCCGATATATATATATAAAAACATTCAAAAACCTTCACGATAATAACTACATTAATATATAAAAACAGGATGATACAGATATATTAAAAATAGAGTCTAGTTGTTAACCTTAAACTTTGTTTTAGATTCCATCATTTATTTACTAATTTGGTGTCAAGTTAAATATAAGGTCCTTCCCATAACACAATCTGACCGATACATTAGACTGAATTAATGCGTTATTCTCGGAGTCTTTTTATACTTTCAAGGAAAAACAAGGCACACGTATTTTTATAATTTCCAAGGAAAAACAAGGCACCCGGTGGGCCTATATTTACACAGCATTTCCTTCCAACTGACCAGCTTATCTTGCATATGTAAGATTGTTTAAAACTATGAAACATTTAAATAAAAAACCCGAGGCGTGCAAGGAATCACCCTCTTTTCTATATTGTACCTACCAACTTACAGAAGGAATATCATGGCTAAACACTAGATATTGAACCAACTGAATGGCACTGTGGGTATAGTCTCGGCACCGCCTAGCAGTATGAGAAGAGTCCTGGCTGATATTCTTCCTAACGAATAAGCTAACGCTAGAAGCAGACCCTCTGCGTGTAACAGGTGAAATCCGTGCAAAGTGGATTAAAGATATAGTGGGAAAATGTCGAATACCGAATAAGAGCGCCTTTGAGAACTCTGCTCTACAGGGATCTTTTTTGTTACCAGATGAACTAAACTAGGCCACGGAGGTCGTAAGATATAGATCGTGAAGGCACTACTAACCTGGTGCATAGGTTTGGAAGTGAGTACAGCCAAGCCCACATTGTAATTTTTAGGAGGGTGCAGCTTTCTGCCCCTAGTAATGTGGCACTCTGGTAGAGCCACGGCGAGCCTGGCTCGTATCTCGTAATCCAAGCGAGGCTGCCCTAGGATCGGGCGGCATCCCGTCAGAGATTTGGCAGCCTGGGAAACACATATAATAATTTTGGACATCTTTTTAAGGGATAAGCTAATTATATACGTAAATACCATCACACCATCTCCCTGATGGGATACCAGACTCTCGTATTGGGACACACATCTTTCACTTCTACATCTGTACAAAGCGCAAGCTATTTCTGACTTTTTACATTCCTTTCTATCATAATATCCTTCACTTGTTCCAATCATACTCTCTTTCTTCAATCGTTTTCCACCTTTCACTCCCATATATCAAACGTGACATCAAAATACTATTGGGTTTCTTTAATTAAGAACTTTGAATCAGCCGGAGTACATAGGTTCATGTGTGAAGGAACTATAGAGGTAAATGGGTGGCATGAGGAAACGTAGGAAGACAGAGAAATATAAGGTGTCGTATAGGAAGGTGTAAGAATGTAGATGGCTGCGGCCTCTAATTCTTGTTATGTGTATATTTTGAATGCTTATATTTCTAGAGTTTTAGCATTAACACTGTGGAAATTCACTTTTATTCAAATATAATTAAAACTTGATACACTTTTTTATCCACTTGAAAATATATATTTAACCCAATTAGTTTCAAGTCACACGTGACTCATCTTCGAGGTATTCTGAACTAACTGTTAGTTCGGAATTCCCCTGAAATGAGTCACATATGAAACTAGTTGGGAAAAATATATATTTTCAGTTTGATTAAACACTCTTTCAATTTTTAAGTATATTCACGGGCTGTTTGTTTTCGATTTGAGCCCATCTTTTTTCCCTATATTAGCGACACTGTCCGTGATGTACGTTTCCATTTCCAGCCATATTGGATGGGCAGTGCAGTTGTGTCTGACAGGCGAGTACTTCATTCATTCAAAATCATTTCAATATCACTTGGCTCGTTTTCATCCTTACATAGACACGTGCCATCACGTTGCCTCCCTATAAGGATAGATAGAAGGGAGAGAACACAACACTTTCCTATTGCGACAAACATCTTTCCCCTTATCTACATCCATACACCTTATTTAATTTATTTATGTACCATTTATTGCCAGGTGGCAATCTCTTCCTCGACTTCTAAAATTCCTCGGACATTTTCTATTTCCTTTTTTCAAAATATCATACGCTTGATGCAACCATACTTACCTTGGTCTTCCGCTCACACGCCTTCCTCTCTCATTTGCACTGCATATTTGTTTTATTAGCCTTTCTTCATTCATTCATTCATTCTACATGTCCAAACCATCTCAGCGTGCCCTCCTCCACCTTACTCAACACATCAGCTTTAAGTTCACATTCATCCCTTATCACTTCATTCTGTACTCCATCACTCCATATATTCTACTAAGTGCTTGCATTTCTACAGCATTAATTCATCTCTTTTCAGTCTTGTTCCACGTCTACATTTCACTCCCATAGATCAAAGTCGGAACTAAAATACTGTTGTGGACCATCTTGGTATATTTCAATACTGTCTAACTTGAGCATATGTTTTAGTGCCCCTTTCAGTTTATTTCCTATCGCTACACCCTGTTACATAGATGTAGGTATAAATAAATAGCTACGAAGGCCCTGCTGCTCTCAAACATTGCCTCCAGCTTCTCAATTTCCCAGGTCTACCCTGAATTAAACAAAGCAGCCAATACCTTCTTGTAGTAGTACTGTTTTCTCTCGGTGGTCCCCGGTCGTGGTTCAACCGAGGGCTCTGACGACACGTGCAAGTTTGAAGTGGACGGGAGGCTCAGCCAGTCTGGTTCCAGGGCGCGGAAGCTCTCTTTGCCTATGAACATTATACACGTCAAATCTCGTAACATTGGACCATAAAAAATATTTTGTTACACAGGAAAAGTTCGTTAATTAAAAAAACTAATAATTCGAATTTTTCGCAATTTTCTAGGTCCCGAAATTGGAAACTTTTCATAATAAATTCCACTGTAAATTCTTTTAAACGTAAATAAAGATGGTGCACAGCCATCTATAATGGCCGCAGTCACAGTCGCAACCTTCCTATCTCTACACTCAACTTGACGTGTGTATATAGTTGTTTTATAATATTTAATATTTTTTATAGTTTAACACTGTGGAAGAATACACTGTTTATTCCACTTAGTAAAGCGGTATAACTCTACCGGTTTAAAGGTTTTCACCTCATTATCAAGAGAGTACAAACATGTTATACTGCTATATTAGATGTGCATGGCCAGATGGTAATGTATAGGACTTTCGTGTGGAAGGTCGCTTCGAACCCTGCGCTGTACTACTCCCATCGAATCACACAAGCATTTTTTCCACCTAGTTATTCTGGAATATTAGGGTACTTATGACTTTAGTCATATCTATTCTTTCAAAAAAGAGAGATAAAAACATGTGTGTGTGCTCCGATGGTCTCACTTCTATGTGTCACCATATCCAGTACAGCGATGTGTTACTAAACATGCCAGTGTGCTCCGATGGTCTCACTTCTATGTGTCACCATATCCAGTACAGCGATGTGTTACTAAACATGGCAGTGTGCTCCGATGGTCTCACTTCTATGTGCCACCATATCCAGTACAGCGATGTGTTACTAAACATGCCAGTGTGCTCCGATGGTCTCACTTCTATGTGCCACCATATCCAGTACAGCGATGTGTTACTAAACATGCCAGTGTGCTCCGATGGTCTCACTTCTATGTGCCACCATATCCAGTACAGCGATGTGTTACTAAACATGCCAGTGTGCTCCGATGGTCTCACTTCTATGTGCCACCATATCCAGTACAGCGATGTGTTACTAAAAAAGTTTGCATTACTAAAATCCAACTCATGAATAATTGAGTCCCAGATAATTGGCACTGTACTGTATTTTCAACCACTTTTAAAACATGCCAATGACGGAGCGAGTCTTCTATTGCTACAAGTTATATAAGGCTAGGTCAAAAATATCCCCAGTCATATAATGTCAAACAAAAACTACTAGTTATGTAAGGCTTTGTGAAAAATATCCCGTCATATGATGTCAAGACAGAACGTCAAGTAACGTATCCCCAGTCAGATGATGTGAAACAACAGCTACAAGTTAAGTAAAGCTATATTAAAAATACCCCCAGTCGTATAATGTCCAACAAAAACTACAAGTGATGTAAGGCAATGCGGGAAACCCCAGTCATAAAATGCCAAATGAAAACTTGAAGTTATGTAAAACTATGTTAAAAAATAAAGCGAATATACAGATTGTGGTTACTAATTATGTTTAAACTAAATTCATTTAAAATATGGACCGTAAAGTGAGGAATGTTGTGCAGGACTGAATTTACGACAAAGTTAATGATGCGAGACAAACAAAACGTAAAACGCGAGTTGAATATTTAACACAATCAAAGCACATTTTAATTATAGTAAAATAACAAGGCAATTCAATAAATATTTTATACAATTCAAAGAAATTTTAACATAATGAACTCTAATCAAGAACACTTCCATTCAAAAGATAACCCACTGTCAAGATAAATGCCGGCTTCTTGTATCAAAACGTTACTCACCTGTATTATTATAAATATATCGGGTTCTACTGGTGTCCGGACGCGCAATTTAATGCGGTGCGATTCAAGATTTCATTTTTTGGCACTTTATTTATAAATGTTGAATTTTAAACTACAACGCGATACAAACGTGACACGGTAAGTAATATTTATTTGGAAATAATTTGACAATAATCAAGAGCATAAAGCACAACAAATTCAATAAAAATCATAGACAATTGAATTAAAAGGTAAGGGTGGAGTTTCATGTTGTACATGTATCTCACACCTTTATTATTAAAGTTAAGGGTAGATATACATATATAATATCCTTTCACGACATTTTGAGGGAGGCATAAGGACAAGTGTTTACGCATATAGCTTTTGCCTCGTCCTCATCCATACATCTCGTCATATATAACCTGAGAATTGTGTTTAATGCTCAGTTGTACTTTGTTGACCACATGTATTATACTCATGTATGGTATATGATGAACCTATAAGAATGCTGGAATTTATTTTGAAAATATCCAAGGTTTGTCCTTCAATAAAGCTGTTTACACTGTTATGTACTTTTCAAGTACGTACTTAACTAAATGTAACTCTGTTATTATAGTCCTCTTGCTGTGATGTTCATACGAGCGCTGTTAAAAGGGCGCAGCATAAGTTATTATTATTGACATTAATTATAATTTTCTCGGATGAACATTATTCATTTAAACTTGTGAACAAAAAAAAGAATATTGAATGATTTACTTTTTTCAGTTGCTTATTTTTTTTAATATTAGATTTTCTTCAGAACAAACTCACCATAGGGTTATTGTATACTGTAAACCAATTACCTATAATTACTACTGAATCTCTCTTTTCTACAAAATACCTCTTTTAAAAAATATATTAGGTAAAATTGCTTTATATTCTGTTAGGCTAATATCAAAATTTAGAAAATGTTGAATTTGTACTGTACTATTCCTTCCGCATGAATTGTCAAAGTACCACTCGATATAGTGAGGTGCGTGCAGTTAACTCGAGACGATCATACTATTTACAATATATTTTTCACAGTTCATTTCATTGGTTGCATTCAGAATAAAAAATACAAAATATAATTTCGAGGTTAGCGTGGACCACGGAAAAATCAATAAATAAATACTAGCGAGTGCTGGTCGAAAAAAAAAGCAAAATTGGAACATTTCTAACGATCATTTGTTCGTGTTGACTACTTAGTCAAAAATATTAATTTAATAAAATTTTAATTAATTTAATACTTATAAATAGATTATTATCACTTTAATTTCGTGGCAATAAAAAACATCTAAGTTTGGGTGGAAAACCTTTAAAAAAATAACTTAATAGTTTTCTTGTCTATGTCAAATGTTGCATTGTTTTTGGTTCTGAAAACCACGGCCATTATTGCGATGTTATCATAATGATGCCATTTACCTGCGATGTTTTGTAAGAAATCAAAACGTTTTCATATATTTTCTGGTAATTCAGCCTTAAAATATTTAATATTAATTACGCTAACTTACAATTAAAATATAATACCTTTGTTCGATTGTCTATTTTGCGCTGTCAACGGTTTATTGATATCAGACAGTAGATATAGCGTGCATTTGTTGAATGAAATGTTTGTTTTTAATATGAAAGTAGAAGCATTTTGATTGAATATTTTATTTTATTACATGAAAAGTCGGTGTCGTTGTTGGACCTCGTAGTCGAGACTCCTCTCGCCATTCCAACGCCAATCTTGAGTTCCACGTCGGTCATATCGAGGGCGTCCGGCAGAAAGGGCGTAAGTACACTTTATATTAAAAATTTTACAGGAGAGCAAAAACGAGGTAGAAAATGGCGTAACTTTTCACCAATTTATCCTATGATATTGATGTTTTCCAATTTGGTTATTTATTTTAGTTGCTAAATAGAGAATACTTCAGGAATTCAACCATATATAGTTTGGGAGTTAGTGTTACTTACGCCCTTTCTGATGACACGGACATCACAGTATTGGATTGACATTATGTTATTCGAAAGGGCGCATTTAGTTACTTTCCGGGTAATAATATTTTGTAATTAATTATTCTAACCGTTTATAGGATATTTTGTAAGAAATAAAACGAAACAAATATTTTTTTATATTCTTATAGAAAAACAGGTTTTTAATTTTTTCCAAAAACAAACATCTGTTATTATTTTTCAAACATCGTTTAGTGTATTTTTGACATCAAATTTGGAATAAAATTAAAACTGCACAGATTATTTATTTTCTTTCTAAAAGTGTATCCACACTATTTCTACCCATTTAAGAGTATGTTTGGCATTGTGTTGCCAATTTATACTTCTTCAACTTTATGAAGGAGGATTTATTTTTAAATTTCACAGTATGCGGCTCGCCTCTTCGCTTTGCCAAACTTACAACATTGTACCTCTGTCCATCTGATGGTGGGAATACTTCGGTATACTCTGAAGCATGTTCAAGAATTGAAGTATACAGTTAGCTATTTCATTAGAGCCGCGTTGTCCTTCAATTTCCGACCACACAAAACGGGGTCCAGTCTTTTTCCCAACGTTGTAAAATGTCAAATTAAATTATGCCAATTTTCATTTATAAAACAATGCTTTAGCAAAATAAAGCCGACAATACAACACCGGTTTAATATCGAAATTGACTGACAAAAAGGATTAAGCGGTGATTTAGCTTTCATTTCAATTCCTGCAGTTTTTCTGGAAATATGAGTATCATATTTATCCTGTTTTTTTTTAACTTTTCTGGAAACCGATCTTTTTTCAATTCTATTTCGATCGATAATCTGAAATGATTCCATTTTAATTAAAATTATAAATTACAATAATATTAGAAATCCTTCTATAGAAAAAGTACAACGTAAGGGCGTATATGATAACTAAGTTGGCCCGGACCCAGCAACGGGCAGTATCAGTGTAATATTGCTGCTGTACTGCGACGGATTTCCTCAATACTTTGGCTCCAAGGTAATGTTCACTGTTTTATATTTTAATCGATATTATGAACAAAGCTCGTGATGCATTTTGTTTTATTTTATTAACGACACAACCAACAGTGTCTTTATATACAGATGAACATGTGACAGGTTATACAAGTACTTCAAATTATTGACAAAAAATACAAAACTTTATCTTAAACTAACATGAAGATACACAAAGCAGTAGTAATAATAGATTCATTCTTTAAAATTATTTAGTAATTATATGTATATTTAAGTAATACCAAACTTATATTATAACACAAAATATTACCAAACTTCACCAAGCAGACTTACGTAATTGTCGGAGACTTATTTTATAGAGGTAAAGAACTCAGATTTGTTTTTAGTTGAACAACGCTTACATAGAACAAAAATTGGATTTTTTGAGAATTTTATGGACAGATCTTGAGATATAAAAAAACGCACGGGCTCCCTTGTAGAACGAGATGCAAGTTGCTTTGCAGAATGGAAACCTTCCACATGTTGATGCAGGGTTACTCAACTCCAGAGGCAAAGTATTGTCCTTAATGTTTCGTTAATACTAGGTTATTAATAAAAGAGATCATATAGTTAGTAGATATTTTAGATACAATTTAGATATTTTTAATATATATACATATATCAAAAACATCTAAATTGTTGCAAAACTCGTTTCCAAGTCTTTGCATACGAATTATAGAGGAGTTGATTTTATAATTAATAAAGTAATTTTTGGGATAAAAGGGATTGAGCTGTCTTGTGGATCTACTCGCTGCGGGAATACGGAATGAAATGCTCGCGAGTAAGTGAGGTGCATCGATCACTGAGTGAATGATTTTGTACAACAGTACTATCATATATCGGGTGTTTTTCTTCTGTCACACAGCTTCGAGAGTTTCATTGCATTTAATAAGTTGGGATAATTTCTTTGTTCATGCGGTATTCCAAGTTTAAAATTTACGAATCTTAGAAATTTGTTTTGTACGCGTTCTAAAGTTTGCGCATGGGCTGCGTAATGAGGAGACCATGTTGATGAGTTTTAGTCAAGGCGGCTGCGTACCAAAGAGCAGTACAGCAGTTCGGAAATCCGAGAAACGTTGGGCAGTTCTTAGTACGAATCCCAAGAGTTGAACTCTCCCGAGTGATTTTGTTCACATGTTCTATAAATGAAAGTTTTTCATCAAATATAATTCCTAAGTCCCTTATAGAAGCTGCACGTTTTTATGTCTTTTGATTTAGCGAATACTCGTCATCAATTGGATTTTTATTTCTATAAAAACTAATGGACTCACATTTACTCAGGTTTAAGTGCAATGTATTGGTATTGGTGGTACACCATTGTTGTCATTTATTTAAATTTTCTTGTAATTTAAGGCAATCAGCAGTATTATTTATGACTTTGAACATTTTAAAATCATCAGCAAAAAGTAAAATCTCTACATCACTAAGTGTGTCAACTATATCATTAACGAATAAGAGAAATAATATTGGTCCTAGATGCGATCCTCGGGGCACACCGCTTGTAGCTGTGAAGGGATATGAAAGACAACCATCAATGTTGACAATAAGTATTCGGTTTTGAATGTAGCTTTCGATCCAGTCTAAGAGCGGGCTGACTATGGTATTCTGAATTGAAAATATAATTTTCTTATTCAAGTAGATTAGTCAGTGTGGATAAATATTCGAGATACAATTAATTTGGGACAGGTGTTTTTGTGGAACAATGGTGGAATATAAATACAGCCAAATATGATTTTTCTCGAGTTGATATATAACAATGAATATTTGCTCAATATCTTGATGAACTGGTTTGATTAGTTTAAATCTATAGTTTTTCGGGATCGCAATTAGGACTCCGCCACCTCTAGTTTTTTGACTTGTAGTTGGGTTACGGTCAAACCGATGTACTGCACGGTTGATGAATCCTAATTCGCCAGAGTGTATATGGTACTATCATGGAGCCAGGTTTCGGTAAATATAAATACGTCGTGATTATTGGTGTAGAGAGCAGCATTCAATTAGTTTAGTTAAGTTTTGAGTCCACGAAGATTTTGGTAATAACAGGTGATGCTTGAGGGTTTTTTAGGTGAGTTAGTTTAGTAATTATTTTAGTATAATCAAGAATTTCTGATGACTTTCTTAGTTTTTTGAAAACTTGTTGACAATGGTGGGAATCGAGTTAACATGTGATATTTTATGATAAGCCCTGATTCGCCATTGCTTAGTCTGTCACTTAGCGATTCACGAACGTCTCTTAGACGTTCAAGTTGCAATGGAGTTAGGTCAATATATTATAGATTTTTATATCATCTTTCACTTTATGTCGCTGTCGGAGAATTGTCGTAGGGGCGACTGAATCCTTAAATACTAATTTAATAGCTCTAGCTTTATTTTCTTCGGGTTTACCTAAACGATAAGTCTTTAAAATATCTTCTACGGATGGTTCAATTAATTTCAATAAATTATACACTTTATTTGCGTCTTCCGTCATTTTATCAACTTGGTTGTTAAGGGTGCTTTCCGGAATATTTCGCAAAATTAAATTTTTAATTCTTACATTTTGTTCGTTGATTTCATTGACGGTTTCATAAATATTTTCAGATACTGCTTGAATGATCGGCTGAGTCTTGACAGTTTCCTTGTAGTCTCTTAATTCACCTTCCATGTTGCCCATTTTTGTAGCCATTTCGCAAATTAATCCCATTAGGTCATCGGTTTTAAAGATTAGTTTACCAATCTGGTCTTTGCTGAATTTGTTTATGGGATCCATTAGAATGGATGTTATGGCATTGACACCGGTTTTGGCATTCGTTACGCACATTTGAGATTCCATTATTATTACACTAAGATAATAGAAAAAAATTAAAAAAAAGATCCTCGCTAGAAGTCGGTTTGAGCAGACCTGCTGAGCTAGACTCCCTGCTGGGCGGCTAGGCTAGTGCGGAGTGCGCGGTGTGTGCTGACCGTGCGGGCTGCAAGGCGATGATTCTGAGAATTAGGCATTAACCTACCAAAAACAATAAAACTTCACAACGAAAGTATATCGGCACTGTATACAATAATTACGATATTAAAGTTTTTAAGAACAAAAACGATTTTACTCCTTATTGAAGTGTTGATAGATAAACACTACTTGTATGGTTGAGATGCAAATATAAAAAGCTACAATATGGTAAAAATATATAATTAATATGATGATATTAACAGAGATAAATCAAATAAAGAGTTTTTCTTGTGTATTAGTTTGCCAGTAAAACGGTATATTCTCAGCAAGTACACATCTGTTTGGTGAGATATTTTTATTGTTTCCATCAAGTAGCTTACTTGACCATAAATATATATTGTAGACTGATAAACGAAATATAAAGATGTGAAAATATAGAAACACATGCATTTGTGTACTTTTGTTTGTAGAAACACGTGCATTTGTATACCTTACGAGGTATAGTATTCTTGCTGTGTGGGCCTAAGTATCCGTTTGGATTCTATAACAAATGAGTTCCTTAGCGATGTATAGTGGCGGTGAATGCGTTAATTAGGAATTCATCCTATTAAGGAGAGGATTTGTGACATCTGTCACATTTACATTTTATTAGTAAGGATGCAATGTGAATTGATTATCTGTTTATTTTATAGTCAATTTGCGCCTTGGATAATAGTAAATAAATTGAGATACAGAAGTAAGGAAAAGAAAATCAGCAATGAACTCCCGGGAAGATTTCCCCAAATGGGAACATGAAGAAGCCTCGGTCGTATCTGTGGAGGAGGAGAGAGCGGATGCTGAACAGCTCGGGACATTGTCGATGCCGGAGTACGGTATAGATATAGAAGAGGCTGATGTCAAGGTGGAGTGCGCTCAACTCAACAGTGCAGGGGCTGGAGACACACGCACAGAGTACAGTGAGTGCTTTATGAGTTTAAAAATATTCAATATTTATTTATTAACATGGTCAAAATATTGTCTTGTTCCATTTTCACTTGAGATCTGCAACTTCAGTGAGAAATGGAGTAATCAAGTCAAACAGGACTTTTAGTCTGAGAAATCCACATAGCATTCTGTGTTGCTGGAATTGTTGGATAAAATGACTTAAATAAGTGACAAGTTTCACATATAATAGAAACGAAATAAGATTAAGTGGCTTGCACCATTTTCTTCCTTATAATTTAAAGGAATCCAAACAACCTTATATTTTAGATGGTGACATCTCATCAGGCAGAGTGTCGAGTGTCATGAGAATTATTTGGCCTTCGGAACTGCATGACACGGGCTCTCGAAGTGATGCTGCTACTGGGAAACCCTTTGAGTGTGATGACTGTGGGGAGATGTACAAAAGCAAAGCCAGTTTAATAAACCACATCAGGAACCACAAAGGTATTAATGAATTACATATTCTCGTATTTGGATGGTTTTGTACACATCAGTACCGGTCTCATTATAACCTTATCATTGTTATTTTTATTGAAAATATTTTTATTTAATACTAGGTTCGTCAAAAAGTTTTGAAAGCGGAAATGAAAATACATTTTTTTTGGGGGGAAATCACTTTTATTGCTCAGTATAGTCTCCCATAAGATCAATACACTTGGTCCAACGATCTTCTAACTTTGTTGTCCCATCACGGAAGTGACTTTCTGGAAGGCCTGCAAAATACTCCTCTACGACGGCTATAACCTCTTCGTTTGATGAAAAATGCTTTCCACGAAGGAATTTTTTGAGGTGTGAGAACAGCCAGAAGTCAGAGGGAGCTAAATCTGGCGGAAAGGGTGGATGCTGCAACAATTTGTACCCCAATTCACTGATTTTCGCGATGGTTTTTTGAACTGTGTGAGCAGGTGCATTGTCTTGATGAAAAATGATTTTTTTCTCCTGCAAACCGGGTCTTTTTTCACAATTTTTTTTATTCAACTGGTCCAAAAGGTCACAATAATAATCAGAGTTGATTGTCTTACCAGTTTGGAGATAATCTATCAATAAAATTCCTTTTGCATCCCAAAAAACTGACGCTAACACCTTCTTGGCCGATTTCTGGACACGAACTCGCTTCGGAGCCAAAGTGCCTGGTTCACACCACTCCTTAGCCTCTTGTTTTGATTCAGGATCATGGTGGTAGACCCGAGTCTCATCCATAGTGATGAATCGACGCAGAAAATCCTTTTTATCCTTTCAGAATTGCTCCAAACGTTGCTCAGAAAGTCGCATTCGAACGTGTTTTTGTTGCATTGTTAGCAAATGCGGCACCCATTGGGCACACAGTTTTTTGAAACCCAAAACTTCAGCCAAAATATGCCATGTTGTTCCGTGTGAGATACCTATGGTGTCAGCTATCACATCCACAGTCGATCGATGATCTTCCAAAACCATATCCTGTATTTTCGCTATGATTTCTGGTGTTGATGCACTTTTTGGACGTCCTGAGCGTGGATCGTCTTCAACGCTTGTACGGCCACGCTTAAACTCCAAAACCCATCAGTGAACGGTTGGAAATGAAGGAGAAGACTCCTTTAATACTTTCACCATCTTTGCATGGATCTTAGTAGCCGATAAACCTTCCAAAACAAAGAATTTAATCACTGCACGATATTCGGATTTTTCCATTGTTAAAAAATACACTGACACGTCAACTTCAAATGGCTTGTAAACAAAGAATGAATTGACAGATCGAAATGAAATTTTGAGTACGTTCTTATGAAAGATGAAATATTAAAATGGCGTAGAAATTTTGGTTTTTCTACTGCTCCATAGATGTCGCTTTCAAAACTTTTTGACTAACCTATTAGCATTCTGTGTTGCTGGAATTGTTGGATAAAATGACTTAAATAAGTGACAAGTTTCACATATAATAGAAATGAAATAAGATTAAGTGGCTTGCACCATTTTCTTACTTATAATTTAAAGGAATCCAAACAACCTTATATTTTAGATTGTGACATCTCATCAGGCAGAGTGTCGAGTGTCATGAGAATTATTTGGCCTCCGGAACTGCATGACACGGGCTCTGGAAGTGATGCTGCTACTGGGAAACCCTTTGAGTGTGATTACTGTGGAAAGATGTACAAAAGCAAAGCCAGTTTAATAAACCACATCAGGAACCACAAAGGTATTAATGAATTACATATTCTCGTATTTGGATGGTTTTGTACACATCAGTACCGGTCTCATTGTAACTTTATCATTGTTATTTTTATTGGCAATATTTTTATTTAATACAGTTGCATTTCTTTGTTGGAGTAAACAGAAAGGACGGAATGCTTAACTTTCCTATCACAACATACTTCCTATGCCTCATCCACATACATACATTTTACCAGTTCCAAGTTTTTAACTGAGTACAGTGTTCTGATCTAGGTGGGTCCTTCTGGACCCACCTAGATTGGAACACTACTGTTCCAATCTAGGTGGGTCCAGAAGTCCGTCATAGTGCAATGTGTGTAGAGTTATCTCCTATTGTCAGCCTTCTGTATCAGTCGAGAGGTGAATCTATCATGCATCCTCCTCATATACCAAAGTTGACAAAGACACGAGCGCATAAAGGGTGGTGCTATCATAAGGGCGCTGGCAGGAGACTGTTCTACACCCCTCCGTTTGAGAGAAACTCACTGTGACTAGTTCAGAATCAGTTTTATAAAATATAAATTGAACATGTATTGTAGTGAGAAAGGTATTTGTATGGAAAGCAGCCACCATAAGGAAATTTAGTGCTTTTCTTCTTTTAAGAATTCATGTTTGAATACAAGAAGACTTAGTTCTTTCATTAATTAATCATTTTATAATGTTATTTTTTAGATTTAATTACTTCTCTGCGGAAAATACAACAATCAAGTAATAATGAAGGCAAGCCATATAATTGTTCACACTGTGGAAAAAGCTTTGCAAAACCATCAACTTTAAAACGACATCTTATTACTCACATTGGAGAGAAGCTATATAATTGTTCACACTGTGGAAAAAGCTTTACAACAACATCAAATTTAAAATTACATATTTTGACCCACAGTGCAGAGAAACCATATAATTGTTCACACTGTAGAAAAAGCTTTGCACTTAAATCCTATTTAAAAAAACATCTTATGACTCACAGTGGAGAGAAGCCATATAATTGTTCACACTGTGGAATAAGCTTTGCACATAAATCAACTTTAAAACAACATCTTATGACTCACAGTGGAGAGAAGCCACATAATTGTTCACACTGTGGAATAAGCTTTGCACATAAATCAACTTTAAAACAACATCTTATGACTCACAGTGGAGAGAAGCCATATAATTGTTCACACTGTGGAATAAGCTTTGCACATAAATCAACTTTAAAACAACATCTTATGACTCACAGTGGAGAGAAGCCATATAATTGTTCACACTGTGGAAAAAGCTTTGCACAAGCATCAAATTTAAAATCACATCTTATGACTCACAGTGGAGAGAAGCCATATAATTGTTCACACTGTGGAAAAAGCTTTCCACAGATATCAACTTTAAAACGACATCTTATGACCCACAGTGCAGAGAAGCCATATAATTGTTCACACTGTAGAAAAAGCTTTGCACTAAAATCCTATTTACAAAAACATCTTTTGAATCACAGTGGAGAGAAGCCATATAATTGTTCACACTGTAGAAAAAGCTTTGCACTAAAATCCTATTTACAAAAACATCTTTTGAATCACAGTGGAGAGAAGCCATATAATTGTTCACACTGTGGAAAAAGCTTTAGGCGAAAAGCGCATTTAAAACGACATCTTCTGACTCACAGTGGAGAGAAGCCATATAATTGTTCACACTGTGGAAAAAGCTTTGCAAACACATCAAATTTAAAAAAACATATTTTGTCTCACAGTGTAGAGAAGCCATATATTTGTTCAGACTGCGGGAGGAGCTTTGCGAAAAAATCTATTTTAAAAGACCATCTTATTACTCACAGTCGACGGTATCCACATAGTTAGTTGCTCACAATGTGGGAAAGGTTTTCAACGAAGAGTAAATTTAAAAATACATCAAAAGAGTCGATGTTAATCAAATTTGAAATGAGTATCCCTCAATTACACATAAGAAAATGCTTGTATTGGACGTATGCGTCACCCAAAATATATGATTTTATTTGTGTTATTGCTGTGTAAATTGTTGATATCTGTACCTATTGTAATGAAATGTTGCTTATGCGTGGTCTTCGTAATAATCACTATAAATAATCAAACAGCCCATGCATACAGAGAGCGCACGGTATACACGGTATCTAGCAAGTGTCGAGTAAGCCGTGATGGTTTACACTGGCGAATAAAAGGGCTTACTACGAGCGATGGGCTGCACATAAGGAACGAAAAATGAGGAATCTCTTCACCCTGCTACTTTTCACCAAAAGCGCAAGAAGTAAACGGGAATCTCCGAGTATTGACCGGCAGCCATCCACCTATTTTACAGTCCGTGTACCGGTGCTGTACAAAGTGGTCCTTCGAGCCTAATCTGCTGCATTTACGGAAGATGCACTCACACCATCATGCCTTCTCCGATTCAGTTGCGTCTTCACACACCAACACGGAGGACACAATCGAGAAAAGAAGAACGTCCATGTTGCTTGATGAAAGGATAAAGCTACGGGTGGATGACTGCTTTGGACCTGTCTCAGGTGCTGATGAAGGTTGTACCAGTCACCGTGACAGGACCAAAAGGACAAATGAAGGTGCAAGCTCTGCTGGGTGCAGGAGCTTCAGTGACCCTGGTCCACGCAGCCATAGCAAATAAAATTGGAGCTGAGGGTGCCGTTTGTGGTCTACGAATTCACGGTGCAAACCGGATGTGCTCAGTGGACAAGACATCACGACAGGTCAAGGTCCAGATGTGTGGGGAAGGAGAAGTGTACACCGTGTCAGGGTACACAATGAAGAATTTGGATCTCCCACGGCAGCTGATTGATTCCACGGAAGCCAGTCTGGAGCGGAAGGGAAGTTAAACCCATGATACTCACCAGTTTAACATCCCGTCTATGTGCTCCTGATAGTGTCAAGAGGTACGGGAGAGGAGAGAATATGGTCGCGTTACCTCATGCACCACACTGGGGTGGATCACGCATGGGGGCAATTATTTGCCCACTCAAGCAGCTACTTTGGTGTTGATTCATGAAATGGAAGAAGACTCACGCCTGAGTGATGTTAAAATTAAATTTCGCTGTCGCTAGGAATCACATCGACAGCGCAAGTCAACAAAGAAGTAAGAGGAGCGGAGGTGCTCATGGAGAAAATTACTTGTCCTTTGCCTACGGGACGCTGGCAAACAGGACTCCTGTGGAAAAAAGACCACACTAGACAATAGGCAGTGTGGCGAAAACCGGGTGATGTGTCTGGAAAGGAAATTTTAGGTGTGATGAGTTGATTCTCATCGACATATCACGCCAAGGGATACGCACGCGAGATGTCCTGGGAAGAAACTGTGGTACCGTCGACGAGACGATGGTACCTACCACATTGCAGTAGTAAACCCGCATACACCAGGGAAAGTGCGGGGGCGGTCTTCGATGCGAGTCGCTGCCGATGTGCATCACTCAATTACTTGCTTACCGGCCCTGACTTACTGACATCCCCGATGGGATATATTGTCCGATTCCGCAAAGGGAAAATCGTGATTGCAGCGGACATAAAAGAGACGTTCCTCCAATAAAGATCAAAGAAATTATCAGGCCTCGCAGTTGTTTCTGTGGAGGCCCTCGGAAAAAGGAGACATCGAAACATTTGTGCTCACGTCAATAATGTTCGGGGCAAAATGTTCACCAAACAGCGCACAGTACATCCGAAATAAGGTAGCCATCGCAAGTATAGAGGAGTTTCCAGATACCGCCATCTTGAGGAAGTTCTACATGGACGACTACCCATGATGACGCCGTTGACAATCCCGAGGATGCCGTGACCTTAGTCAAGGAGGTTACCGTAGTCCCGCAGAGGTACGAGTTCGAAATCACCAAGTGGGCGTCGAACGAACCTCGTGTAATCACTGCGATAGAAGCGGGCCAGAGGAAATGTGGAACTTTTTGGCGGAGATGCACACGACGAAAGAATTTTGGGAATCGCATGCGAACCCCAGACGGATCAGTTCGTCTGCACGATGGGAGATCTGAAAGATGAAGGTGGTTCGCTGCCTTCCAAGCAGCAACTGCTGAGCACGGTCATGAATATATTTGACCCGATGGGTTTTATCTCCTGCCTTACCATCAGGACGAAGATACTCGACTATAGGATGGGACGAGACATTGACTGAGGAGCTGTGCGAAAAGTGGCACGAGTGCTTACGGCTGTTGAAGGAGGCAGACATCGGGATACCAAGATGCTACCTTCAAAATAAGAGGAGTCAGGTCACGCTACATGTGTTCTGCGATGCTTCCGAAGCGGCACGCTGCGCAGTGGCATACATGATGGAGAACCTCGGCGAAAAAACACTTCTCATTCCTAGCCTGCGAATGCAGGGTGGCTCCGTTCTCGATACTATGAAACCGCTCTCGATACCACGACTGGAATTGCAAGCGATCCTGATTGATAGCTGCAAGACTGGCAGCCACCATAAAGAAGGAGTGCTCGTCGGATACAATACGCTTCACATATTGGATGGACTACACAGTGCTATGTTGGATCCGGACCGATCCCCGATCAGCGTTCGTCGCCAACAGATTGGGAGAAATTGACAGGTTATCGGCGGCGTGGGACTGGAGTTGGGTACCGTCGCAGTTGAATCCCGCAGACATGGGAATGCGAGACGGAGAGGCACCAGACCTGTCACCTTCAGCAAGTTGGTTCTGAGGCCCAGCCTTTATTGCCGAGCCCGAGAACAACCGGCCGTGGAGAGGTCGTGGCCGAAGCCGGACCACGTTACCTTAGAAATGAGAACAAAATATTAGGTGTACAAATAAGTTTCCGCCGTTTTTTATAAAAAAATGGGCATTGTGAAAGAACGGAACCTCATGTTTTATTCGAAGTAGTACCCATCGCTTGCCACTACTTTTCCCCATCTTTCTGTCAGCATACGAATACCGCGTCAGTCATCATCATCATCTTTTGAGGCTATCCACGAATCGACTCAATTTTTGGTATCTTCATATGATGTGAAGTGCTGCTCAGACAGGCCATGCGTCATCGATCAAAACAAGTGGTAATCAGAAGGAGCAATGTCTGGTGAATACAGCGGGTGGGGTAAAACTTCTCAATTGAGTGTTTCCAAATAGGTTTTGACCGGTGCCGCAACATGTGGACTAGCATTATCATGCAGGAGAATAATTTTGTCGTGTCTGGCGTAGTAGTGGGCGCGCTTTTCCTCGAGTGCTCGACTCAATCTCATCAATTATGTTCGGTAGACAGCCCCAGCAATGGTTTCATTCGGTTTGAGCAACTCATAATACACGACACCAAGCTGATCCCACCAAATACACAACAAGAGTTTTTTTCCATGAATATTTGGCTTAGCCGTAGATGTTGAAGCATGACCAGGGGATCCCCATGATTTCTTCCTTTTTGGATTATCATAATGGATGCATTTTTCATCACCAGTGACTATATGGTGCAGAAAACCCTTTCGTTTATGCCTGGCAAGCAGCATTTCACATGTGGAAAATTGGCATTCAAAGTTTCTCCGTGTCAGTTCATATGAATCCCAATTTCTTTGTTTTTGAATCATTCCCAATGATTTCAACCCATGTGAAATTGCTTGTTGAGTCACTCCTAATGTAAGTGCAAGTTCTTCTTGCGTTTGGCACGAATCTTGATCCAATAATACTTCCAATTCCGCGTCTTCGTACACTTTCGGCCTTCCGCTACGTTCTTTGTCTTCGATGTCAAATTCACCGTTCTTAAACTTTTGAAACCACTCACGACAACTTCTCTCACTTAAGGCAGCCTCACCATATGCTTCTACAAGCAATCGATGCGCCTCAGCTGCAGATTTCTTCAAATTGAAGAAGTAAATCAAAAGTTCCCGCAAATGACGCTTATTCGGCTCAAAACTTGACATTTTCGAACACAAAAAAATATGTTATACTGATAAAAATTCACTAATATTTCAAGGTCATGTTGTTGACAGATGTCCAACCTTACGATAATGACATTTTACATCTGACAATTTTAACCATAACTTACTGGTGGCGCCAACTTTTGTCAAACGGCGGTGACTTATTTGTACACCCAATACGTTGGTGTTATCAGTACAAACCAACACGACACTACCGCAGCTGTAATGGTTTTCATGCTGGAACTGTCTGATACGAACTACCGGATGGGTACTAAGGCTCGTATTACAATGCCATCGCCCTAGGAACCAGAGAGACAATACGCTGACAGCTAAAGAGGCTCGGGCAGCAGAGCTCAGGTAAACAAGACAAGCGCAGCAGGAAGCATTTAGCGCCGACCTGGAAGTTTTGCGGTGCGGGTCAAGTCTCGCCTCTGGAAGTGGTCTGCAAGGATTGACGCCTTGGGTCGACGAAAATATGGAGTGCTACGGACAGGCACCCGTCTGAAGTCCCTGAAGGGCTCGTACACGAGCGTGAGTGCTCCAGTGATACTGGATGGCAATCACCCGTATACAAAGCTGTTGGTACACCATCATCACGAGAGGGTGGGGCATCCTAGTACGGAAAAAACAGCAGCCGAACTACGATACGCGTTCTTCATTCTACAACTACAAACTACCATAAAGAGAAGTGACACAGATGTCAGGCGTGCTGCATTCGGAGGATGCGCATCCAGCTTCTGCTCATGGGACAGTTGTCTGAGGCGCTCTTGGATCACCACGTTCTATGCTCTATTCACCTGCATAACGAGAGCTATGCATAATGGCCATTCACCGCATGTCGGTACGAAGAGGTCACCCGGCCGTGATATATTCAGACAACGCGACCAATTTTCATGGAGCAAACAAAGAAATGAGGGAAGTGATTAGGGTCCTACAGAACGATGATAAGTTACAAGACAAGATGGCAACGTAACAGGCGGAGTGGAAGTTTATACCTCCCGCGTCACCACATATGGAGAGGGAGTGTAGGAACCTCTGGTGTGTTCAGGAAAGAAAGTACTGAATGCCATCTTAAAAGAGCGAACACCCCGTGAGGAGACCCTTCTAACGGCCCTGGCAGAACCTGAACACGTGGTCTACAGTCGCCCCCTCACCCGAGTCTCCTATCCAAGGGATGATTCCCCGCTGACGCCTTATCACTTTCTCATCAGGTCCACCGGAGGTCGACCTCACCTGGCGCTATACAACAAAGGCGGGAATGAGATGGAGAATCGCACAACAGCTGGCCGATATGTTCTGGAGACGGTGAATCATGAATACCTACCGACTATTGACCTTGAATGGGGCGAGATTTTGATCTAAAGCGCAAAAGACTTCATGAAAGCCTCAAACTATCATTGCCCTAAACCCGTGTTTCCCAACGTGGGGCCCACGCCCCACAGGGGGGCAATTCGAAAATTGACTCGTTCAAAGTTTATCTTTGTTTATTATCTTTGAAAAACTAAATATATTAAATAAACAACTTCAAGGAACAAATACACAATCAAATCTCAAAAACAAACAAATCTCGCTAAATTTAATAAATAATTACTAATATTAGGTAAAGCGTAAAGAAATGACAATTTATTTTGATGCGACAAAAAATTGATTTAAACAAAAACTATACAATATTATTCCGTTAAATAATTACCGTTGTTACCGATGATCTTCCTCCACAGAATAGGCAGTTTTTTAATACCTTATTCGTAAAATTCTGGCAGTTTTACGGTAAAATATGATTCCAAGTGATTTCGGAGTTGTTCGACACTCGTAGATTTTTTATCTCGAAGCGAATGTTCCATCGACTTAAAAAGATGGTAATCCAAAGGTGCAATATCAGGTGAATATGGTGGATGCTGCAGAACTTCTAAATCTAGCTCTCTTTTTCTGTCCTGCGTAATCCTTGCTGCGTGTGGTTTTGCATTATCATGTTGTAGAATTCTTCTCTGATTATTTACTAAAACTGATCATTTTTAAGCAGTTCTGCCTTAAATCTTTCGAATTGGGGACAATACACATCTGTTGTAACAGTCTGACCAGGTTTTAGTAATTCATAATGAATAACTTCCAAAATATCCCACCAAACACAAAGGAAAACGTTTTTCAGAGTCAATGTCGGCTGAGGGGTAGACAGATGTACCTGATTCGTCGAAAACCATTGTTTTTTGTTTTTTTTTTCTCAGATTGGTGTGAAGGACCCACTTCTCATACCCAGTAACAATTTTTCTAAGAAACGGATCAGTTTCATATCTGGAGAGTGAAGATGAACAGATTGTTATTCGTTGTTCCATGGCCGTTGGAGAAAGTTCGTGCGGCTTCCAAATTCCTTGTCTATTTTGTTTTCCGAGCCTTTTCAAATAGTTCTTCACTATTGATCATGGACAACCGATATCTTGTGACAATTCCTTGATAGTTTAACGCGGATCGGACCTCACTAATGAGTTTAAGGTCTTCCTATTTTTGGTTTGTCCTTCGATTCCCTTTCACAACTTTCAATTTTTTGAAACCATCTTTGGCACTTCCGAGGATTCAAGATGTCTCTATAAATATCGCAGATGGTCTGGGTAGCTTATTTTGACTTCAATCCTTTATCGAATAAAAACAGCATAAAATACCGCAAATGTGTCTCTTCAATCTCTGGCTTTTGCAGTTTTGTACTTTAAACCAAAACCAAAAATAAATATCAAAACAGAAAGGATATTAATAGAGCTTCAAAACGATACCAACCACGACGTATTAACCCAACGGTAACTGGTGGCAAACTGGTTTCAACGTGACGCCTAATGAAAATTGTCATTTCTTTTCGCTTTACCTAATAATTAAAATAATGTAGAAAAATATTTCATTAAAATTATTTTGTACTTGAATCTCAGTTCTCCATTATATGTTTTGAAAATTTACCTACTGTGTTTGCTTATTTCCTAGTGATTTCTTCCTATAACCCATCATTTCAGTTTCTTTAATGAACAATTCCATTTTTTAATATTAAAAATTATCTATATGTTACGTAGGGGTTTCACGAAAAAGCGGCCAAGACAAAAGGGTTGAAACTTAACCCTTTTGTCGCGTTTGCTTAGTCGTATTTTTATCGCTATGTCGCGTCACCGTTACTTAGGGGAGGCATAAGGATTTTAGAAAGGCTTGGGTGGGGCATAGCACAAAAAACGTTGGGAAACACTGCCCTAAACAGTGGATGGATTAATGACACTTATTGGTATTAGATAATTACCCTCTATTGCTGTTGCAGTTTTTGTAAACTCGAAAATGAGTTTTCTCTCTGTTACCACATTTTTCGAGTAAGTATCAAAAGATGACACTGCAGAAGCAAGTCATAGCTTTATGGATCACCTTGCATATATTACTTCTTATTATGTACGCTGGGTTGGGTGGCTCCTCAGAGAGACAAATATACTATGGGACCGGTATCTTTCCTTAATGCTCAGCGACATCCCGGACCCACGGAAATATAAAAGCTCAATAAGATGATTATCGGTTAGTCGGGTTGGTCCAGTAGTCTGACTTAGCACAATCTGTGTATATCAAATTGGTGCCATTGTAAGGACATACGCAGGAGACTACTTGAGGATCCCCTTTACCCCTGTGTTCAAGATAATTGAGCTCCAAGAACTGGCTGCAGATATTATTGGTAGAAAATAGTTTATTTTTGTCTAAGCTATTTTCGTGGTGTATTAATTGTGTAGCAGCCACGACTATTGTTTTATTTACTTTCCCTGCATCTGTATAAAAATATATTTGTCGAGGAACAAAGAAAGCTTATAAAGGTGCATGAGCGCTGGTTTTCTGTGAGGAAGGTCGTCAGTTAGAAATAGATTTATAGTCAATATAGTGAAGACATTTATAGTCAAGATATTGATGTTTATCTATCTACAAGAGCTTGAGATATGTGGATATTATTTATTGTCATATTTATGTTCAACAATAGTTTGTGTTCAGGAGTGTGAGCTGAGAAATGTCCATTGCACTTGCAGCCGGGATCACCCTCCTAATAGTGGGGCTGTGTCCCGACTGGGAGGGTGTTGTGGGATGAATGTTTTCTTTTCATTTGCCTTAGAATGTGTCTGCGATTGTGGGATATATTCTCTATTATTGTATTGCACTTTCGTGGTATAGAGTACAACCTGGCGAACTTATTGCCATGTGACAATATCTTCTAACCTACCAGGAAGATGTTGAAGAGCCCTTAAGTGATAACCAGACTGGAATCCAACCCGTGACCTACGGGTCGGGAGACAAGCGCCTTATCTACTAGGCCACGGAGGATGTCTGTATATTTATTTATTTAATTTACAACACAACAGTGTCTTTTACAAATGCACATAAGACAAGTTAAAACAAATACATAAGATAGAGTATAATGAAAATTCAACGGATAGAGTGTAACAACTATAGGGATACTAGTATAGTACTAAATATTTAAAGAGTTTTGGACAATATATTCAGATATGTGACTGTAAATTAGTGGAGAATTATGCGGGAGTAGGTGGGATAGGCGGGAGACATTTATACTTGTGTATTAATGAGGTATTCCATTCTATAAACAAGATGATTTGTGCCAATGACAATTCAAAGGAAAGAAGGAGTGTAACAACTATAGGGAAACTAGTATTGGACTAAATATTTGAGGAGTTTCCGACAATATGTGACTGTAAATAAGTGGAGAATTATGTGGGACATGTTGAACGGACGGGAGAAATTTATACTTGTGTATAAATGAGATATTTCATCGTATAAAGAGGATAATTTGACAATACATTCAGACATGTGACTGTACATTAGTGGAGGAGTAGGTGGGACAAGTTGAACGGACGGGAGACATTTATACTTGTGTATAAATCAGATGCAGTGAGTATGGGACGCTCAAAGGAAACCTGGAAAGTATTTTGTGGAAATATTAGATAAAAAAGAAGTTAAATAAATCTCGAATGTTATTCTGTTCATTTTCTTAAATTTATTTGTAAAAGTATTAAAGTGTTTTCTCATTACAACTGAAGATTGTATATTTTGACTAGTTACAACTGATATCATTTTTGTATTTGCTTCTATGAAAGTGGATGGCTTTTGAACGTAAACGTTTTACAGTAGAACTTTTGGATTATCGAGACGAGGAAAACGTTTGTTGCATAAAATTATCTTAGTAACTGTATTATTTTTCTGGAAAAAATAATTTTACAACACTATGGTCCAAAAGTTTCCGACTAAATAAGTAAGAGTGTGAATGGACAGATATCACGCTCATTACATGGTCAGATAATATTACTGTTAAAATTTGTATGTCTGTTAACTAGAGTGTAAAACTTAACTAACTAAAAGATGTCAAAGAGTTATCTTGCTAAAAGAAATAAAAACGGTATTTGAAATTTAATTTAATTTGAGATTTAATTGTTAGCCCGAACAATTCTCTATTCTCCAAGGGATGAACGAGGAGACTCCGGTGTGAACTCCTGGCACGTTGATACCTCCGCATCCTCTACCGAAGCTGGTGATTCCAATAACATAGAAGATGCAACGGTTCTCGTCGTTTGAGATCTGAAGGGGGCAGTTGTGGGATGAGTGTTTTCTTTTCATTTGCCTTAGAATGTGTCTAAGGCAAATGAAAAGAAAACGTGGGATATATTCTCTATTATTGTATTGTATTGCACTTTCGTGGTATAGAGTACAACCTGGCGAACTTATTGCCATGTGACAATATCTTCTAACCTACCAGGAAGATGTTGAAGAGCCCTTAAGTGATAACCAGACTGGAACCCAACCCGTGACCTACGGGTCGGGAGACAAGCGCCTTATCTACTAGGCTACGGAGGATGTCTGTATATTTATTAATTTAATTTACAACACAACAGTGTCTTTTACAAATGCACATAAGACAAGTTAATACAAACACATGAGATAGAGATGTAATAAAGCAGTAGTAATAATAAGTCATTGTTTAAAATCATTAAATATTAATATGTACATTTAAATTCAATATATGTATACAGCACCGGTGCAAAGAGTGTAGGTGGATGGCTGTAGCTCAATCCTCGGAGAGCCCGGTTTGCTTCTTGGGTTTTCGGTTAAGAGCATGGTGAAGAGATTCCTCTTTGGTAGGTAGAAGTTTGTTGAAATAAAACACAGTAGACTCAAGTGAGTGATAAACTTTCATAGGGTTGGATGAAATACATGATTTAATAAAAAACAAAATAATATTTTTTAATTAAAAATGAAAATTTTGGTTCGCTACTTTTGGGACCATTGGATTTTTGGTACTGTTACGACCCCTTTTAATTTCTATTTATTTCTTTTCTTTATTTAAGGTTGAGTAAATTTCAAATATTTAAACCATGAAATTATCAGAATCATACTTGACTCGATTAGCTCAGCGGTTAAAAGAAAATGAACACGGATCTCTTTTATCTCAGGATTCGATAAGTAATAACAAAGCATACTCACAAGAAATGTCAGAGGAAAGGGTTTAAAAATGAAACACAATATACAACTCGCAACACACCTGCAGGGTGTCGGTAAACCTTGAAAAGATCAAATGCTTTACCGAGTCGTCGGTACCGCCTCTAATATATTTTTTAAAAACAAATAATATTTGGATCACGAGAATTATTTTTTGAATAATACAGAAGACATCACGCTTCAACTGAATGTACAGAAATTTAACGACATTTTGATATTCTGATTTTTGTAAGACTGATCTTTAGATCAGAATGGCGTCCTATAATACATTTGGGAATTTGTACTATCCATTTTGACTACTTAAATTAATATACTCCTCACAGTATATTTGGCAAAAAATGCTCGCTAAATCACACTTCAAGTAACTAAAAATAATACATTTACTTCCAATATGTTTTATTTGCATAATTTCTTATATTACATCGCAATAATTGTGTATAACCGACCATGGTTGTCATATTTTAGGTATTACTATATTATCACAATAAAGAAAAGCTGCCGATTCGGTTAAACGTTATAATAAATGTATCTTTCTTACTGCTTATTACTTAATCACCACCAACACAGCTTTTTACAGTATGATATTTTTCGAAGAATTCTCCCACATGAAGTGCCGGTTTGTTATCACAAGTTTTGCAGTGATACATTGTTCGTTTTCTTTGCCCCCCTTCTCTATCAGAACCGCAAACTACGCAATCCCTATAGTATATTTATTCTGCGCATTATATTCTGCACATGTGATAATGTCTAATGGCATTATCACATGTAGATTGACATGATTTAACCTCTGTTCCGGATCTACCTAATGTCTTCCTTTTTTGTTTTTACACCTCTATAATTTCCAAACAGCTTATCTACTAATTGAAGATGACTCATTGGGTTTTAATTATTTTTTATCTTATTTTCCTTGTATAAAATATATGAATTTACCACCGAAACTTCTAAGCCCCAAAAAAAAGCTTGCGCCACCATTTGAATGTTATCCTTAGGAAGCAGTATGTCGAAGTATAATGGTCCGCTCTATCGACACCTCCCATATATTTGGTATAATTTATCACCACTTCTGCCTTGACGATGTCTTCTTCGATTCCCCCTCTTTTTATTCTTCTTATTATAGTTGATTCATTAGAATGCCAATTGTTTAGCATTGTATTGTCACCACTCTTTTATCCTTCCAAGCGAGAACCATAACATCGTCACTTCCGTATGCTATTATAGTTGATTCATTAGAATGCCCATTGCTTAGCATTGTATTGTCACCACTCTTTTATCCTTCCAAGCGAGAACCATAACATCGTCACTTCCGTATGCTATTATAGTTGATTCATTAAAATGCCCATTGTTTAGCATTGTATTGTCACCACTCTTTTATCCTTCCAAGCGAGAACCATAACATCGTCACTTCCGTATGCTATTATTTCGCCTGGTTTTAATTTTGGTTTTTTTATTCGTCATAATCGTTCCTGTTAAATGTGATTACACCTTCAGCAATTCATCGGAAAGCGGAAGGCTGGTATAAAATCGATCGGTGAACATATCATAACCTTCTGATTCTGGAATTGAACGCTATAAATTGCTATATAATTGCAAAACGATTCTGGACGTAAATTGAAGATCAGGTCTTATCAATTTCTCAGTTGTAAGTGAGCCGTAATATGAAATAAATGAATAGATATATCCACAAGTGGAATCGGCCGATACATATAAACGAACACCCCATTTAGTTGGCTTCTTCGGATTGTATGTCGTGAAGCAAATTCTCCCCTTGAAATTGAGTACAGATTCGTCAACAACTATTTCTCTTCCGGGAAAGAAGTGTTCTCGGAATTTCCCATCTAAATGCTTCATGTACAAATCGACTTTGTTAATTCGATTTTGAAGACTTGTTTCCCGGCGATTGATATCTTCGTTGTTGTGTAAATGTAGCAACCGATATATTTGTAGGAAATGTTCCCTTTTAAAAATAGATCTAAAAAATGGCGAATGCGCTGTAAATGCCGTCGAAAAAAAATCTTGAAGATGAGGATGACGTCTTATTCCAATATTTAAAATAACACCTAGAAATGCTTTTAATTCTGCTTCTTTCAAATCTCTCCATGTTTTCCACATCGATTTGTTTCCAGGATTAATTTTTCTAATTTTAGCATTAGCAAATTTGTTCGTTTCATCGACGATGTTGCTAATCAGTGAATTTGTAAAAAATAGCGTAAAGTAGTCGATAGGTTCCGAACAATTTGTGGGTGTATTTGGCACAACTATTCTATTTCCAATAGAAACATTTATTTGTTGTTGCGATGTACACATTAAATAGCAACTTTTGGCTGGATCAGAAAATCTTGACGTGGGATTGGGATTGGTGGGTGTTGAAGGTTGTTGCGGAATCACAACATTTTCTTCATCATTATCTTCGCTTAAATGAACACATCTCCTTTTTTTGTGCGGCATAATGTCACTTCCACTATCTGTATCACTTCCACTATCTCCATCACTTGGATTATTACCGAGAACCACTTCAGCTCTTCACTTTGAACGGATGCGGTGTCCACAAATAAATTATCACTTTCATCATTGTCATTGTTATCAACATTGTCAAATGTTAAAAGGCCATCATCATCACTACTATCGATATAATCACATTCGTTATTAACACTGAACTTGGAAGTAAAACTTTCACTGTGTTCCATGGCGGTTAATTAAATATATTTATGAATACGTCAATTACTATTTCTATTATTTTCAATTACTAAGACCGATATCACAAAATTAAGAAATATAATAGTTCCACAAAACGAAAAAATATGGTCACAAAAAGTGTGAGTAGCCTTGTAGAACCGTCACCAATGCAGGATAACGACTGACTGGCCATATGACAAATATTCTATCAGCTAAAATGATGCATCTATTTTTCCAGGAATATATCCAACTAATGGTAAATTTAAATAAAGAAATGTCGGTTTATCCAGCATGTTGGGATGATTCACTGTAATTATCGTAAATAATTTTTCGTAGAATATACCTGCGTGCTTGAGAAATCGGTGCGTAAACTTATACCTGCCCTGGGCCAGACTCCCTGGCCCACGGAGCTGCCTACTAAAATCATTTGGGCCAAAATGTCTGGCCTATAGAGTGGTAAGAGTTAAGGAGTTTCCGACAATATGTGACTGTAAATAAGTGGAGAATTATGTGGGACATGTTGAACGAGCGGGAGACATTTATACTTGTGTATAAATAAGGTATTTCATCCTATAAAGATGATTATTTGATAATACATTCAGACATGTGACTGTACATTAGTGGAGGAGTAGGTGGGACAAGTTGAACGGGCGGGAGACATTTATACTTGTGTATAAATCAGATGCAGTGAGTATGGGACGCTCAAAGGTAACCTGGAAAGTATTTTGTGGAAATATTAGATAAAAAAGAAGTTAAATAAATCTCGAATGTTATTCTGTTCATTTTCTTAAATTTATTTTTAAAAGTATTCAAGTGTTTTCTCATTACAACTGAAGATTGTATATTTTGACTAGTTACAACTGATATTTTTGTATTTGCTTCTGTGAAAGTGGATGGCTTTTGAACGTAAACGTTTTACAGTAGAACTTTTGGATTATCGAGACGAGGAAAACGTTTGTTGCATAAAATTATCTTAGTAACTGTATTATTTTTCTGGAAAGAATAATTTTACAACACTATGGTCCAAAAGTTTCTGACTAAATAAGTAATATTAATAATAATATTACTGTTAAAATGTGTATGTATGTTAACTAGAGTGTAAAACTTAACTAACTAAAAGATGTCAAAGAGGTCGTAAATGAAAACCGGTCTATACAATCAAAAGTCTTTTTTTGAATGGGAATTGAACCAGCTACCTGCAGGCTGGGAGACAAGCGTCTTACCAACTGGACCACGGAGGTATTTTGCTAAAAGAAATGAAAACGGTATTTGAAATTTAATTTAATTTGAGATTTAATTGTTAGCCCGAACAATTCTCTCTTCTCCAAGGGATGAACGAGGAGACTCCGGTGTGAACTCCTGGCACGTTGATACCTCCGCATCCTCTACCGAAGCTGGTGATTCCAATTACATAGAAGATGCAACGGTTCTCGTCGTTTGACATCTGAAGGTGTCCACCACTATCTCCCTGCGAAACAAAAAAAAATAATGTATTGGATTCTTGTTTTTAAGCTACTTTGGAAAAGAAACATAGTTTCAGATGTTTTTCAACCAAAAGTAGTAGCATGCTACTCCAAAATTACAAGTAAAAAGTAACACTGTTACAACTACTTTTCAATCTTATTTAGAATGTTACATGAGAATCGTAAGTAGAAAGTTGTGGTGTTACAGCTACTCTTCAATCTACAGTAGCATGCTACATAAGTACTCTTATTCATTGGTTGCACTATTTCAGCTACTTTTCAATCTAAAGTAGCAGGGTTGTATCGGACGCGTGCCGTCACCCGTGTGTGTGTGTGTATGTGATATGAAAAGGACACTGTGTGTAGATCTGTATTATTAAACTTGTATGTTATGATAACTAATGTTCCTGTATTTGTATATATGTAAACCCTTGTATTTTACTATGTTATATGTATGTTTGTTTGACTCCGATCGCATTCGCGACCGCGCTGGAAATAAGTGACTTGCAAAGCGGTGCGATCGGAGTAGGTCCGGGCTCAGTCGGCGTAAGCAGGGCCCAAACCCCGAAAGTTGTTGTATTTCGCGGGCAATGGGCGCTTGCGACGGCCGACTGACCATTAATATAGAGGGGCCCCCAATTTGGAAATCATGTTCTTTTCTTCTAACTTCTCACTTCTTCGGAAAAATATATTCTCAGTAATACCGATTTTACCGTGTTTTTACTCGAGACCCGCTACCCTACATCGACTGCCTGAGAGGAATCTCTCCCTGCCCTTCTTCTGCTGGATCTTCGCTACGGAATTCGCTAGCTCGAATCTCTTAGCGCTACGCGGCGACCAACCGCCTATCTAGTCTTTGTACCTGTCCGGTACAACGGTACTCAAGTATTCTAAACAGAATGTAACACTGTTGTAAATACTGTTCAATCTACAGTAGAACGCTACTCGAATATTCAATGTAAAAAAGTAGCACTGTATCAAATACTTTTCAATCTTAAATAGCATACTACTTTAGTCTTTTACGTAAAAGTAGCACTGTTACAGATACTTTTCAATAGACAGTAGTACGCTATTCAAAAATTCCAAGTAAAAAACAGCATAGTTTTAGTATTTTCAATTGAAATTAGCATGCTACACAAGTATTCAAAGTAAAAAGTAAGTCTATTACAGCTACTTTTCAATCTACAGTAGCATGATACTTCAGTATTCTAAGTGAAAAGTAGTAGTGTCACAGTTACTACAACTCCTTTATTTGATCCATCCATCTCATAGGACGCATTCTAAATAAATAAAATATATATTTATTGATAGTAATATCAATACATTCTGAAATTGTACATATATTAGGTGTTAACATAAGTTGTGTCTTTTTTTCCAAATTTAAAAATGAGCACCAGAAGTAAAACAAAATGGTAAAGGTTATACGTCATTCGAAAGAAAATTTTCTGCTCTACAAGATATTGTGTTTGCTTTTACGTTACATATGTTATTTTATTTGATTACAAGCCTTCAAAATGGAATGTCAAGTAGACGAAAGAAAACATTTTCGACACCTCCTTCTGTTCACGTTCAAGCGAGGAAATAAAGCTGCCAAAGTTGCGAGCGATATTTTCGAAGTGTACGGTTAAGATGCTATGAATGAAAGGACAGCTTGTCGATGGTTTTTGCATTTCAAAGGCGGTAATTTCGACCTGAAAGACATGGAGCGTTCCGGATGACCAGTGGACTTCGATGAGGACCGCTTAAACCATATTATTCATGAAGATCCCCTTCAAACCACTGTAGAATTGGATGAGCAGATGAATTGTAGTCACATGACTGTATACCGCCATCTTAAATCAATGGGAAAAGTCCAGAAGTTCGGCGCTTGGGTTCCACATTTTTTGAGTGAAAACAACAAAAATCCACATTCGACAATTTCTGCTGGTTTGCTCGCGCGTCATCGAGCTACGCATGACCACAAGTAAAGGTTCCTTTACCGCATCATTACTGGTGATGAAAAATGATGCCTTTATGTGAATATGAAGAAACGGAAAGAATGGGTGAGTTATGGTCAACAAGCAACGCCCAGAGCGAAACATTGCATCCGCGCAAGACGATGATTTTGCATCTGGTGGGATTGGCAAGGCGTCATCCACTACGAGATACTTGAACGCAATCAGACAGTCAATGCGGAGATAAACATTGAGAATACATTATTGACAAATTTGTTGTAAAATAATGAAGGAGAATACATTATTGACTTATTTGTTGTAATTTTTTTTTGTTGTGTCCTCTTGTCTTCATTTGGAAAAAAAACGGACAAAACTTATGTTAACACCCAGTACATATATCTCAAGATAAACTGCAGAAGATACATTTAAGAGAGAATACACCCCATCAGTATAGGGCGAGCCCGGCCGTGAGGACATCAGATTTCAGCCTTGAAAAATATTTGATATTGTTATTATACTCGTATATAACCCTAGTCTCTTGTTGCCTTCTTTAACTGTCCTCGTGATCACCAACTTCTCCAGACTTTTATATAATGTGCTCAAAGTATGGAAGGCTTTTCTTTCCTTAGCTCTCACAGTCCATGTTTTCACATCATATAGTGATGTGGAGAATACTAGAGACTTGACTTCATTTTGATTTATATAGAAAGCTCTAGAGTGAAACTGGTTTCTCACCTGACAAGTGTCTTTTCCTCCCTTTATTTCACCAGCACACAGCTGGCCTTCGATTATACCCTTCTTGTATTTTTTATTTTTGGACAGCAGAGAGTTGCACTGATCCTGGCTGACCAACGGAAGGGACACCTTCAATAGCACTTCGGAAGGCTCCTCAACTGGAAACCAAAAATAATTATACAGGCTGCGTTTTAAGTTCCAGACCGATTTTGTTTGGCCGCTATTTTGATAAGGCCGTCATTTGTCAGTTCATATTTGATAGTGGTGGAGAGTGGCCGAAGAATTGCGTGTTTTTTCAAGCAAATCAACCATTCAGCGTGTAATGAATAATTTTGAAAAAATTGCATACACCGGGAGACAAAGCAAGGTCTGGGTGACAACGTAGCTAACGTACGCCAGGAAAGATTGATGCAGTGAGGCAGAGTCTTGGTGGACGTCCGTGCACCTCTCATCGACGCCATGCACAAGAATGGGGAATGTCTCCATCATGTTTGTTAAAAATCATAAAAATTATTAGCATTTTTATCCGCATAAAATGCAACTGACACAAGAGCTAAATTAAGTAACACCATTATTATTTACAATTCCTTTTATATATTGTATTTGAGTCAACAGTTAGAAACTTAATACATGTAAAAGATGTTTCAACTTGTGACATTTTTCCTTAGCCGATATATATATAAAAACATTCAAAAACCTTCACGATAACAACTACATTAATATATAAAAACAGGATGATACAGATATAATGGGTGTACAAAATAGTTGGGTACGTTTTTTTGTGTTCAAAAATGCATTTATTTCTAAACAAAATGAATGAACAGAACAATTAAAGTATTGTCCATCGCTGGCTACTACTTTTTCCCATCTCTCAGGGAATTTTCGAATTCCATCTCGAAAAAATGATTCGTCTTTTGAGGCTGTAGCAGTAGATAGGTCCACCCGCCGGCCTGGCCGGGCGCATTCCATGTTAGAGTCTATGTGTAGCAGTAGATAGGTCCACCCGCCGGCCTGGCCGGGCGCATTCCATGTTAGAGTCTATGTGTAGCAGTAGATAGGTCCACCCGCCGGCCTGGCCGGGCGCATTCCATGTTAGAGTCTATGTGTAGCAGTAGATAGGTCCACCCGCCGGCCTGGCCGGGCGCATTCCATGTTAGAGTCTATGTGTAGCAGTAGATAGGTCCACCCGCCGGCCTGGCCGGGCGCATTCCATGTTAGAGTCTATGTGTAGCAGTAGATAGGTCCACCCGCCGGCCTGGCCGGGCGCATTCCATGTTAGAGTCTATGTGTAGCAGTAGATAGGTCCACCCGCCGGCCTGGCCGGGCGCATTCCATGTTAGAGTCTATGTGTAGCAGTAGATAGGTCCACCCGCCGGCCTGGCCGGGCGCATTCCATGTTAGAGTCTATGTGTAGCAGTAGATAGGTCCACCCGCCGGCCTGGCCGGGCGCATTCCATGTTAGAGTCTATGTGTAGCAGTAGATAGGTCCACCCGCCGGCCTGGCCGGGCGCATTCCATGTTAGAGTCTATGTGTAGCAGTAGATAGGTCCACCCGCCGGCCTGGCCGGGCGCATTCCATGTTAGAGTCTATGTGTAGCAGTAGATTGGTCCACCCGCCGGCCTGGCCGGGCGCATTCCATGTTAGAGTCTATGTGTAGCAGTAGATAGGTCCACCCGCCGGCCTGGCCGGGCGCATTCCATGTTAGAGTCTATGTGTAGCAGTAGATTGGTCCACCCGCCGGCCTGGCCGGGCGCATTCCATGTTAGAGTCTATGTGTAGCAGTAGATAGGTCCACCCGCCGGCCTGGCCGGGCGCATTCCATGTTAGAGTCTATGTGTAGCAGTAGATTGGTCCACCCGCCGGCCTGGCCGGGCGCATTCCATGTTAGAGTCTATGGATTCTAATTTCAACAAGAGTGACATTTTGTTTTTGGAATATTACAATTTTGACAGATGTTATTTTTATTTGATTGGGTAAAATATATTTGGAGAAAATGTTGAATAATTGAGATATGTGTTTCATTATTGATAGCTCTCCTAAAGTGGTGACCCCGACGTGAATTGAGATATGTGTTTCATTATTGATAGCTCTCCTAAAGTGGTGACCCCGACGTGAATTGAGATATGTGTTTCATTATTGATAGCTCTCCTAAAGTGGTGACCCCGACGTGAATTGAGATATGTGTTTCATTATTGATAGCTCTCCTAAAGTGGTGACCCCGACGTGAATTGAACACAGATTTCGAATATAACATATATTATCATCTCGATAACGACCGCAAAATGACAAACCAAAACCCAGAACCCGCACCTGGAAACGCATCATCTGCGCATAACCTCGCCGGTATCGCGCTGGCGATGCGGATCACGGCATTCTGGCGCGACAAACCACGCCTGTGGTTTATTACGTTTGAAGCCGCCACCCAGGACCTCCACCGCAACCAAGCCCAGCTGGCTCAGATGGTCCTCGCCCAGCTTGACAAACAGGACATTGAGCAGATCGCGGATCTACTCTACAGCCCAAGCGCGAACCAGTACCGAGACGTCAAAAACAGACTCATCTCCGTCTACGAGGAGAGCGACGCGAGACAGCTGCAAAGACTGCTGTCAGAGATGGAGCTCGGCGACCAGCGCCCATCACAGCTGTTACGACGCATGCGGAATCACGCCCGAGAGATGATCCCGGATACAACGCTGCATCTGATGTGGATGAATTTGATGCCTGCTCCCGTAAGGTCGGTCTTGGCGATCAGCTTAAAAGTTAATAGCTATCAGCTTAATAGCTCTCCTAAAAGGCGATCCAAGTTTGGAGCCAATTTTCGGTTTCTACGAAACAAGTGAACCGGTAACCTGCCAAATCGTGCTGCATCCTTCGGAACAACCAGTAATCAGAAGGAGCAATGTCCGGGGAATACGGCGGGTGCGGTTAAACATCCCATTTGCGCGTTTCCAAATAATTTTTTACGACTTTTGCGACATGAGGCCGAGCGTTGTCATGAAGAAGAATAACTTTATCATGTCTTTGCTCGTATTCCGGCCATTTTTCTCGCAATGCACGGCTCAAACGAATTAATTGTAGCCGATACCGATCGCCCGTAATGGAATCGCCAGGTTTCAGCACCTCATAGTAAACAACACCCCTTTGGTCCCACCAGATACAGAGCATGATCTTCGAACCGTGTATGTTCGGTTTTGGTGTTGATGTTGAGGTCGATGGCAACGATTGACCGGGCTTAGCGTAGTATTTTTTCTTCTTGGGGTTGTCGTAGAATATGCACTTCTCATCTCCAGTTACAATCCGATGCAAAAAACCTTTTCTTTGTTGCCTTTGAATCAGCTGCTCTCAAGTGAAAAATCGCCTTTCAATGTCTCTCGGTTTCAGTTCATAAGGCACCCAATTTCCTTGTTTTGGAATC
This sequence comes from Odontocerum albicorne, assembly GCA_949825065.1. Taxonomy (NCBI): domain Eukaryota; kingdom Metazoa; phylum Arthropoda; class Insecta; order Trichoptera; family Odontoceridae; genus Odontocerum; species Odontocerum albicorne. The sequence continues at coordinate 14,923,483 of OX463868.1, forward strand.
ATTCCCATGGCTCTCAATCGTACGGAAACGGCTTGTTGAGTCACTCCCGATGATTCTGCAAGCTCCTCTTGCGTTTGACTCTGAATCTTCTTCGAGTAATGCCTCTAATTCTTTGTCCTCGAATTTTTTTGGCTGTCCAGAGCGAGGCTTGTCTTCGACGCTGAAATCTCCATCCTTGAAACGTAGAAAGCATTCCCTACATGATTTATCAGTTGAAGCAGCGTCACCATAAACTTCGACAAGCATTCGATGGGCTTCAGCTGCACTTTTCTCCCAATCAAAGCAGAAAATTAAAATCTCCCGCAAATGCTGCTTGGTTAACTCAAAATTTGACATTTTCAACACTGTACAAAACAAGGTTTTTGCATGAAACTCAAAGCGATATAAACTGAATATTATTGGCAGATGTCTAGACTCTCTGAAACCGCCAAAATCGTCTGTCACTATGAACCATTCATAACAGCCAGAGCCATCTTTTGGAAACGAACCGAACTAATTTGTCCTCCTAATATTAAAAATAGAGTCATGGATGATACAGATATATTTAAAATAGAGTCTAGTTGCTAACCTTAAACTTTGTTTTAGATTCCATAATTTATTTACTAAGTTTTCGCAACAAAGAACTCCGTGAAACGCAAATTGACTAAACAATAAAAAATAATGTGTTAAGTTAAAAAAAAGTCCTTCCCATAACACAATCTGACCGATACATTAGACTGATTTAATGCGTTATTCCCGGAGTTTTTGTACTTTCAAGGAAAAACAAGGCACCCGTATTTTTAATTTATAAATTAAGAGTTTGTATTTATTTATTCTCTTGTATTTTTATTTATTTATTTATTATTACACATGACAAGAAATATACATATGTTGCAAAAAAACAACAGGTAATTTAATTTAGACATACATTATTTTAATGTATAGATGGTGAATTTGGTGGGCCTATATTTACACAGCATTTCCTTCCAACAGACCAGCTTATCTTGCATATGTTAGGTTGTTTAAAACTATGGTAGATTTAAAGAAACAATTAAAACAATGACTAATATCTAAGCCTTCAGGCGCACGCACCTATGTCTATCATACGATAATTGTTGATTTCTAAAAATCTTTCTACATTATGCAGAAAAAGAATCTCAACGTTCTTTGGTCATGTTGTTGGACAGAATGATGAAGCGAGCTAGAGGAAACTTATAATATTTATTGGAGGTGGATAAGCCGTGCAAGGCACCACATTCTGTTCTATATGGTACCTAGCAACTTACAGAAGGAATATCATGGCTAAACACTAGATATTGAACCAACTGAATGGCACTGTGGGTATAGTCTCGGCACCGCCTAGCAGTATGAGAAGAGTCCTGGCTGATATTCTTCCTCACGAATAAGCTAACTCTATAAGTAGACCCTCTTTGCATAACGGGAGAAATCCGTGCAAAGTTGATTAAAGATATAGTGGGAAAATATCGAATACCGAATAAGAGCGCCTTTGAGAACTCCGCTCTGCAGGGATCTTTATTGTTTCCAGATGAACTAAACTAGGCCACGGAGGTTGTAAGATATAGAACGTGAAGGCACTACTAACCTGGTGTATAGGTTTGGAAGTGAGTATAGCCAAGCCCACATCGTAATCTTCAGGAGGGTGCAGCTTTCTGGTATTGTGGCCCTCCGGTAGACACGGTGAGCCTGTCCCGTATCTCGTAAGCCAAGCGAGGCTGCCCTAGGATCGGGCGGCATCCCATCAGAGACTTGGCAACCTGGGAAACACATCAAATAAGTCTCGACATCTTTTTAAGGGATAAGCTAATTATATACGTAAACACCATCACACCATCTCCCTGATGGGATACCAGACTCTCGTATTGGGACACACATCTTTCACTTCTACATCTGTACACTTTATCATACAAAGCCTACACTATTTACATTCCTTTCTATCATAATATCCTTCACTTGTTCCAATCAAACTGTCTTTCTTCAATCTTTTTCCACCTTTCACTCCCATATATCAAAGTTGACATCAAAATACTATTGGGTTTCTTTAATTAAGAACTTTGAATTAGCCGGAGTACATAGGTTCATGTGTGAAGGAACTATAGATGTAAATGGGTGGCATGAGGAAACGTAGGAAGACAGAGAAATATTAGGTGTCGTATAATTCAAACATGATACACTTTTTTATCCACTTGAAAATATATATTTAACCCAATTAGTTTCAAGTCATACTTGACTCATCTTTGAGGTATTTTGAACTAATATTTAGTTCGGAATATCCCTGAAATGAGTCACATACGACTTAAAACTAATCGGGTTAAATATATATTTTCAGTTGGATTAAACACTCTTTCAATTTTTAAGTATATTCGCGGGCTGTTTGTTTTCGATTTGAGCCCATCTTTTTGCCTTATATTAGCGACACTGTCCGTGATGTACGTTTCCATTTCCAGCCATATTGGATGGGCAGTGCAGTTGTGTCTGACAGGCGAGTACTTCATTCATTCAAAATAATTTAAGTATCACTCGGCTCGTTTTCATCCTTACATAGACACGTGCCATCACGTTGCCTCCCAATAAGTATAGATAGAAGGGAGAGAACACAACACTTTCCTATTGCGACAAACATCTTTCCCCTTTTCTACATTCATACACCTTATTTCATTCTTCTTCGGTCTTCCTCTCACACGTCTTCCTCTCTCATTTGCACTGCATATTTGTTTTATTAATCTTTCTTCATTCATTCATTTCTTTTACATGCCCAAACCATCTCAGCGTGCTCTTTTCCACCTAACTCAACACATCAGCTTTAAGTTCACATTCATCCCTTATCACTTCATTCTGTACTCCATCACTCCATATATTCTACTAAGTGCTTGCATTTCTGCAGCATTAATTCGTCTCTTTTCAGTCTTGTTCCACGTCTACATTTCACTCCCATAGATCAAAGTCGGAACTAAAATACTGTTATGGACCATCTTGGTATATTTCAATACTGTCTGACTTGTGTATATGTTTTAGTGCCCCGTTGAGTTTATTTCCTGTCGCTACACCCTGTTACATAGATGTAGGTATAAATAAATAGCTACGAAGGCCCTGCTGCTCTCAAACATTGCCTCCAGCTTCTCAATTTCCCAGGTCTACCCTGAATTAAATAAAGCAGCCAATACCTTCTTGTAGTAGTACTGTTTTCTCTCGGTGGTCCCCGGTCGTGGTTCAACCGAGGGCTCTGACGACACGTGCAATCTGATGTGGGCGGGAGGCTCAGCCAGTCTGGTTCCAGGGCGCGGAAGCTCTCTTTGTCTACGAACATTACACACGTCAAATCTTGTAACAACCAAATACATTGGACTATCAAAAATATTTTGTAACACAGGAAAAGTTGGTTAATTAAAAAAACGAATAATTTGAATTTTTCGCAATTTTCTAGGTCCCGAAATTGGAAACTTTTCGTAATAAATTCTACTGTAAATTCTTTTAAACGTAAATAAAGATGGTGCACAGCCATCTATAATGGCCGCAGTCACAGTCGCAACCTTCCTATCTCTACACTCAACTTAACGTGTGCATATATTTGTTTTATAATATTTAAAATCTTTTATATATTGTTTATAGTTTAACACTGTGGAAGAATATCTTCAGATCTGAATTTATTCTAAGGTTTTAAAAAGATATTCTCGCTTGTGAGTGTATTTGTTACACTAAATTCAACATTATGTCGCATCAGTTTAGAAAGGTGGCGCTCAAAATGTTCAAAGTTGATAATACAGTTTCCTACGCTTCATTTGTTATCATTGGGAACAGAAATATACCACAGTAAGTTATTTACAAAGTGCGGATGAATTCTGTGTCCATTATAATGGATGACAGGTCTGAAGAGGTAAAATACAATGTAACTTTAATTTTAATAAAACACCGTTTATTCCACTTATTAAAGCAGTATAACCCTACCGGTTTATAGGTTTTCACCTCATTATCAAGAGCGCACAAACATGTCTAATATGTACTCCCTGGTGATGAGATGAAAAGCTTGAAACCGGTATGGTAATACTGTTATATTAGAGGTTCATGGCTAGATGGTAATGTATCAGATGTCCGTGTGGAAGGTCGCTTCGAACCCCGCGCTGTACTACTCCCCTCGAATCACACAGGCATTTTTTCCACCTAGTTATTCTGGAATATTAGGATACTTATGACTTTAGTCATATCTATTCTTTAAAAAAAAAGAGATAAAAACATGCCAGTTGCTCCGATGGTCTCACTTTTATGTGCCACCATATCCAGTACAGCGATGTGTTACTAAACATGGCAGTGTGCTCCGATGGTCTCACTTCTATGTGCCACCATATCCAGTACAGCGATGTGTTACTAAACATGCCAGTGTGCTCCGATGGTCTCACTTCTATGTGCCACCATACCCAGTACAGCGATGTGTTACTAAACATGCCAGTGTGCTCCGATGGTCTCACTTCTATGTGCCACCATATCCAGTACAGCGATGTGTTACTAAACATGCCAGTGTGCTCCGATGGTCTCACTTCTATGTGCCACCATATCCAGTACAGCGATGTGTTACTAAACATGCCAGTGTGCTCCGATGGTCTCACTTCTATGTGCCACCATATCCAGTACAGCGATGTGTTACTAAACATGGCAGTGTGCTCCGATGGTCTCACTTCTATGTGCCACCATATCCAGCACAGCGATGTGTTACTAAACATGGCAGTGTGCTCCGATGGTCTCACTTCTATGTGCCACCATATCCAGTACAGCGATGTGTTACTAAACATGCCAGTGTGCTCCGATGGTCTCACTTCTATGTGCCACCATATCCAGTACAGCGATGTGTTACTAAACATGCCAGTGTGCTCCGATGGTCTCACTTCTATGTGCCACCATATCCAGTACAGCGATGTGTTACTAAACATGCCAGTGTGCTCCGATGGTCTCACTTCTATGTGCCACCATATCCAGTACAGCGATGTGTTACTAAACATGCCAGTGTGCTCCGATGGTCTCACTTTTATGTGCCACCATATCCAGTACAGCGATGTGTTACTAAAAAAAATTGCATTACTAAAATCCAACTCACGAATAATTGAGCTCCAGATAATTGGCACTGCACTGTATTTTCAACCACTTTTAAAACATGCCAATGACGGAGCGAGTCTTCTATTGCTACAAGTTATGTAAGGCTATGTCATAAATATCTCCAGTCATATGATGTCAATAAAATATTCAAGATATAATATCCCCTGTCGTATGATGTCCAACAAAAACAACAAGTGATGTAAGGCAATGCGGGAAACCCCAGTCATAAAATGTCAAATGAATACTTGAAGTTATGTAAAACTATGTTAAAAATATCCCCAGACATATTAACATATATCAAACAGAAACAACAAGTTACGTACGCTGAAGTGAAAAATATCCCTAATCTGACAAAGAGAAGACACATGAGTGACATAGAAAGAGTAGTCACCTCCGTATCTGATGTCCCTAGTTCCTGTAGCAGCTTCAGGGCCAGGAACCCTGCGGCCTGGTGCGGCGGACAGCGCAGCAGGTTCCCATAGCGGCCGGCCTCCACCAACTCCTGCCGATACTCTCGGCTGGTGAATCTCAACGCGCCGACCCCCTCGGACCAATGTTGCGCCATTCTTCAGGATTTAAGCGGCCGCGGTATTACTGTTGAAAAAAATATTTTTTATTAATCATTTATTTAACACAAAGTTTATTTTGTATTTTTCGATCAGTGTATCCCCTCACACAATTCTTAAAGCCTGTCTAGAGGCCCATTTATCAACTTGGCAACAACATTGCTGGTCCTTCTCTGTGGGAAGACAGACATTCGAATGTTTCCATTGCATCAGGGCACAGGTAGGGTTATACCATTATATCAAGTGTTTGACTAAACAAATTGCAATGTGTTGAAACCTCCACAGTGTAAATGCCTTAACTATAAACAATACAAAGATTATAATCTGGATTAACGTTACGGTGTTACATGCAGCATCAGTATTAACAAAAGTTCCGTTTGTTACCACCACCAGCCACAATGTTATACACATACATACATACCATAACGCCGTGTCCCTTGTGGGGTAGACAGACCAAAATATTTTCTTAATGCACAGCAGATTTTATAAAAAAACATATAAACATGTATAATATCACGTCATGTCCCTCGCAGGATTGGCAGAGAAAACAAACCTTCAAACATTTTATCCAAGCACACAACTTTCGTTTCCTCCACATCCATACATCTCGTCAAGCACAATCATCCATAATAATATTCACACTTCTCACTTTACTCTCTTTCAAAATCTGGTCCAGCCATATTGTCCTCAGCCTACCTCTTCTATGCACACATTGCACTTCAGCACAACTTGTATATTCATTTAATCATTCATTCTCTCCACATGTCCAAACCATCTTAAAGCTCTTTTTTTTATCGTACTTTAAACATCCATGCGTTCATTTCTGATGTCTTCTTCTTTCATACATTGACACTCCACAAATTTTCCTCAGTGCGCGCATCTCTACAGCATAAATCTTACTCTTATCCTTCTGCCAAGTCCAAGTTTCACTTCCATACATCAAGGTTGGCACCAACACACCATAATGTACTGTCATTTTTGCTACTGTTGATATTGCTCGGTTGTTGTATTATATATAACATGAAGTGCTCCGTCTACCTTTGCTGTTCCCTGTCGCTACCCTTCTCCCAATGTCCCTTGCAACTCCCCCACCACATGTTAACACACTGCCCAGATAACAGAACCCATCAACCTGCTCCAGTTCCTCTGAGTTAACCCATACATCACACACACTTTCTACCACACTCCTTTTTATAACCATAACCATTTTGCTACATTAATTTCCAGCCCTCTCACTAGACATCTCTCATATAGCTCACTTATCATATCCCTCACATTCCCAGCCAGCATAACCTTATTATCTGCATACATCACTCCATATACATTTACTTCTTACACCTCTCCCACCGTCTTTAAGATCGTGCACACATGAATCTAAATATATATTAAACAACCAAGGTGATATCACACATCCTTGCTTTACTTTTGAAACGAATGTAACCTTTCCCTTCCTGTGCTAAAAAAATCCGCGCGTTCGGGTGCTGTGTATTCAATACACATGTAAAAATGAGCGATTTAAAATCGGAAAAATAAGAATATTCATAAGCCAATCGCTTAAATAAATTAAATTTGAAGTCAAAAGTGATAATAATTGAAATTTAATTGCTGGAAACATGAAAAAAACATCGTCCGACGTTCACAAAACGGGCGAAGAGACCACCTCAAATGGATGCCAGAGAGCTACTGAAGCGAGTGAACTGAGATTCTATTTCTTGCGTTCCCATATACCGAAGTAGAGTGAGAGTGAGACGTAAATAACGTCGCTTCCTCACCCATAGCGGTTTTTTAGAATGAATATACCTACGTCACACACTAGAACATGTTTGATTGTGTCGGTGAATTTATTCCCGATTTCCACAAAATATCTCTGATGTGACCGATAAGTGCTAATTATTATTAATATTATATTTTCATTCAACGCGTAAATGTATTACGGAGGAATACCTCAAATCTGAAACCAGTATTTATGATATTTATAGAGATATTAAAGTGTTTAGAAGCAATGTGTACTAGTTATACATCACAGGGAAGGAAGGGTTAACTAAGTATAGAGATATTAAAGTGTTTAGAAGCAATGTGTACTAGTTACACATCACCGGAAGGAAGGGTTAACTAAGTATAGAGATATTAAAGTGTTTAGAAGCAATGTGTACTAGTTATACATCACAGGGAAGGAAGGGTTAACTAAGTATAGAGATATTAAAGTGTTTAGAAGCAATGTGTACTAGTTACACATCACAGGGAAGGAAGGGTTAACTAAGTATAGAGATATTAAAGTGTTTAGAAGCAATGTGTACTAGTTACACATCACAGGGAAGGAAGGGTTAAATTAATCGTTCGAACGCTAAGTCTTCTGTTTACATTGTTACCTAAATTAAATTTCTCTAATTGACGAGTCGTTTCACCATACAGAACCAAAATGTATTTATTTTTATAAATAATATATTTTAAACGTAAAAGCGTCAATTGATCCATTGCCTGAATTAAGACTGTTTTATTTTTAGATAAATATTCGATTCTAATATTCTCGGACAAATATTGTCCATTAACCGGAAGCCCTTCGCTATCTTGATAATACACTGGTGTATTATCAAATAATAGCGAAGCCTTTTTTACGATCTCAACGTCCAATTTAAAAATAATCCATAAATCGATTATTTCCCGTAAAGCGAATATACAGATTGTGGTTATCAATTCTGTTTAAACGAAATCCATTAAAAATATGGACCGTCAAGTGAGGAATGTTGTACAGGACTGAATTTACGACAAAGTTAATGATGCGAGACACACAAAACGTAAAATGCGAGTTGAATATTTAACGGAATCAAAGCACATTTTAAGTATAGTAAAATAACAAGACAAATAAATGTTATAAAAGCGGTACATATGAGTATAATTATAAACCGGTAAAAAAACGATTTTACCCCATCCCTTTGAGACATGACATGTCAACCGTCCAGGGACCATGCTACATTTTTGTGAGTTTAGTAATTGTTTTTTTGTAAATAATAAATAATTTGACATAATAATCAAGAGCATAGAGCACAACGAGTTCAATAAAAATCATAGACAATTGAATTAAAAGGTAAGGGTGGAGTTTCATGTTGTAAATGTATCTCACACCTTTATTTATGTAAAAGTTAAGGGTAGATATACATATATAATATCTTATCGCGACATTTTGAGGTAGGCAAAAGGACAAGTGCTGACGCATATTGCTTTTGCCTCGTCCTCATCTATACATCTCGTCATATATGACCTGGGAAAAGTATTAAATGCTCAGTTGTACTTTGTTGACAATATGTATTATACTTATGTATGGCGTATGATGAAACTATAAGAATGCTGGAATTTATTTTGAAGATTATCTCTCGACATTTTGAGGAAGGCAAAAGTACAAGTGTTTACGCATATAGTTTTGTCTCGTCCTCATCCATACATCTTGTCATATATGACCTGGGAAGATTATTAAATGCTCAGTTGTTATTTGTTGACCATTTTAATTATACTTATATATGTGGTGACCCTATAAGAATGCAGGGATTTATTTTTAGAGTATCAAAGGATTTTTCTTCACTAAGGATGTTTACACTGTTGTGTACTTCACAAGTACGTGCTAAACTGAATGTAACTCTGTTATTATAGTCCTCTTGCTGTGATGTTCATACGAGCGCTGTTAAAAGGGCGCAGCATAAAGTATTATTATTGACATTAATTATAATTTTTTCGGATGAACATTACTTATTTGAACTTGTGAATAAAAAAATAATTTTGAATGATTTACTTTTTCTAGTTGCTTATTTTTTTAAATATTAGAGTTTCTTCAGAACAAACTCAACATAGGATTATTTTATATTGTAAACCAAATACCTATAATTACTACTGAATCTCTTCTTTATATCAAATACCTCTTTTAAAAAATCTATTTGGTGAAATTGCTTTATATTCTTTTGAGCTGATTACAAAATTTAGAAAGTGTTGAATTTGTACTGTACTATTCCTTCCGCATGAATTGTCAAAGTACCACTCGATATAGTGAGGTGCGTGCAGTTAACTCGAGACGATCATACTATTTACAATATATTTTCACAGTTCATTTCATTGGTTGCATTCAAAATAAAAAATACAAAATATAATTTCGAGGTTAGCGTGGACCACGGAAAAATCGATAAATAAATACTAGCGAGTGCTGTACGAACAAAAAAAACACATAAATTGGAAAATTTCTTACGATCATTTGTTCGTGTTAAAGTAGTCAAAAATATTAATGTAATAAAATTTAACTTTGCGTTTCTTCTTTCTTCGTGGAACTTTTTTACTTCTAGATAGATTATTACATTTTGGAAGCTTAATCAGTTGAAACTTTATATTATCTAGATTTGTTATTTTTTAAAATTAGTTTTATTATATCGAGTCATATAATTGTGCCATCACTTTAATTTTGAGGCAAAAAAAATCTAAGTTTGGGTGGAAAGCCTTTAAAAAAATAACTTAATAGTTTTCTTGTCTATGTCAAATGTTGTATTGTTTTTGGTTCAAGACCGCACGTCCATATTGCGAAGCCATCTTAATGATGCCGTTTACTTGCGATGTGTTGAAAGAAATAAAAAAATAATTCATATATTTTCTGGTAATTCAGCCTTAAAATATTTAATATTAATTACGCTAACTTACAATTAAAATAATAAAAAATATAATACCTTTATTCGATTATCTATTTTGCGCTGTGAACGGTTTATTGATATATCGGTATCAGACAGTCGCCATTCCAACGTCAATCTTGAGTTCCACATCGGTCATATCGAGGGCGTCCGGCAGAAAGGGCGTAAGTACACTTTATATTACAAATTTTACAGGAGAGCAAAAACGAGGTAGAAAATGGCGTAACTTTTCACCAATTTATCCTATGATATTGATGTTTTTCAATTTGGTTATTTATTTTAGTTGCTAAATAGAGAATACTTCAGGAATTCAACTATATATAGTTTGGGAGTTTGTGTTACTCACGCCCTTTCTGATGACACGGACATCACAGTATTGGAGTGACATTATGTTATTCGAAAGGGCGTATGTAATTACTTTCCGGGTAATTATGTTTTGTAATTAATTATTCTAACAGTTTATGGGATATTTTGTAAGAAATAAAACGAAACAAATATATGTTGACATAGTTATTGTAGAAAAACAGGTTTTAAATTTATTTAAAAAAAAACATTCCTTATTATTTTTTAAACATCGTTTAGTGAAGGATCTTAGCTCTTATTGCTATAAGAGGAAGGTCATCTTCTCTCTCTCTCTCTGGTTCTTGGTCCCCTTCTGTCCTGTTGTTTTTCCTTTTCCTGGTATTTTTCCGCAGCGTTTTCCCTGGGTAGATTTATATATAAATCATGGAATCCCTCGGGAATCATCCCGGAATTACATAAATCCATCAGATTTTGGTACTTAATATTTTTGATGGGTAACTTCTCTGGGTATGCTTTATAAGCCAGATTATTAAAACCTTGAGGAACTTCAGATCCAGTTGAAGTATTTGCAGAAGGCATGTCTTCAAATGATTTCTTTCGCCTTTTCGGTTTATTCGTGCTATCCGGGATGTATTTAGTATTTACCTCCTGAAATGGCGCATTCTCATCAAAGGAATATTTAAATAAGGAAGATGTTTTATTTTCTTTCTAAAAGTGTATCCACACTATTTCTACCCATTTAAGAGTATGTTTGGCATTGTGTTGCCAATTTATACTTCTTCAAGTTTATGAAGGAGGATTTATTTTTAAATTTCACAGTATGCGGCTCGCCTCTTCGCTTTGCCAAACTTACAACATTGTACCTCTGTCGATCTGATGGTGGGAATACTTCGGTATACTCTGAAGCATGTTCAAGAATTGAAGTATACAGTTAGCTATTTCATTAGAGCCGCGTTGTCCTTCAATTTCCGACCACACAAAACGGTGTCCAGTCTTTTTCCCAACGTTGTAAAATGTCAAATTAAATGACGCCAATTTTCGTTTATAAAACAATGCTTTAGCAAAATAAAGCGGACAATACAACACCGTTTCTAGATCGAAATCGGCTGACAAAAAGGTTTTAGCTTTCATTTCAATTGCTGCAGTTTTTCTGGCAATGCGAGTATCATATTTATCCTGTTTTTTTTTTAACTTTTCTGCGTCACTTTTTAAGTGGAAATCATAGCACCAGCAATCATCTTTCTCGGGCGAGTGGAAACCGATCTTTTATCTTTTTTCAATTCTATTTCGATCGATAATCTGAAATTATTCCGTTTTAATTAAAATTATACATTACAATAACATTAGAAATCCTTCTATAGAAAAAGTACAACGTAAGGGCGTAAATGATATGTGGTGAATATCAAAACTGTAAGGGGCAGATGTACATATACGCCCTTACGTTCAAATAAAAATGGGCATTAGTAGACCTTTCTATGTTCTATTGCTTGGCAATATCATAAAAAAAAACATAGGCTATACGCGCTTTCGGAAGAATGAAACTCACAGAAGGAGCATTCCAGCACTTGCGCTCTTTCAGTATGTTGTGAAGTACACCTCCGGGATACATACGACCAAAGTCAATTTTGCAAAAAAGTGTACTTACGCCCTTTCTGCCGGACGCCCTCGATATGATCTGTAAGAAAACAGCCTGATCCTGGATGCGCCCTCCCTCCCGCAGATGTCACAGACATGTGGATCCTGCTGAGCAATGCTGATGCATGTTCGCAGCACTTTGACTGTTTTTCACACGTCTAGCTGTTGAGACGCCATCAGATGGCTCTCCACTTTCCACTGCCCTGAGCCACCAGCTCCCGGTCCTCAGGAGTCCCGCACAAAGCTACCTACTCTCGCAGACTGTCCTTATAGAGCTTCCTGAGTTTGCCCATTACTTCCCCGTACGGGCAAACTAGTCTTGTTATGTTACAAAGGAACTAAGTTGGCCCGGACCCAGCAACGGGCAGTATCAGTGTAATATTGCTGCTGTACTGCGACGGATTTCCTCAATATTTTGGCTCCAAGGTAATGTTCACTGTTTTATATTTTAATCGATATTATGAACAAAGCTCGTGATGCATTTTGTTTTATTTTATTAACGACACAACCAACAGTGTCTTTATATACAGATGAACATGTGACAGGTTATACAAGTACTTCAAATTATTGACAAAAAATACAAAACTTTATCTTAAACTAACATGAAGATACAAAAAGCAGTAGTAATAATAGATTACAGTCATTCTTTAAAATTATTTAACAATTATGTATATAATTTTTTTTTTAATCCACTTTGCACGGATTTCTCCTGTTACACAAAGAGGGTCTGCTTCTAGCGTTAGCTTATTCGTTAGGGATAATATCAGCCAGGATTCTTCTCATGATGCTAGTCGGTACCGAGAATATATCAACCGTGTCATTCAGTTGGTTCAATATCTCTATACCACGCGTGACTGAGTGTTTAGCCATGATATTCGTCCTGTAAGTTGCTATGTATTATAGAACAGAGGGTGATTCCTTGCACGGCTATATTTATTGGGTACATATAAACTTAGTGCTTGTAGAATCGCGGGACATTTAAAGGAACCTTGGAAAACCTTTATTAGGAATATCGCAATGGATTCTTGCCTTCTTGTTTCGATGCTTCTATAGTTACACACCGTGAGAAGTTCTGTATGGTGAGCATATACAGGGTGATCGCCCTTTGTTCTGTACCATAGATATCTGAGGATTTTTTTTGTATTTGTTCTATATTGTTTTTATATTTGAGCTGATGAGGAGCCCAAACCGTAGATGCATATTCTGATTTGGTTCTAATTAGATAATTATATAAGTTTCGGAGGATATCGGTGCTGTTAAATTCTCTTGATATTCTCACTATAAAACCGAGTAGTTTGTAACAGTCCGATATCAAACGTGAGACATTGTTAGCGAACGTGAGTCCGACATCAAAGGTTACGCCCAAATCCTTAAATTCAGAAACTCTGTTAGTGCCACTCCCTGTATAGTATACTGAAAGTGGATTGGTGAAAACGATAGACTATAAGATATACAGACACATGTATTAATGTTGAACAGAAGATGATTTAGCTCAGTCCAGGAGGCTACGGAAGGGAGTCTAGGTCCTGTTGTAACTGTGCACAGTCGTGAGGTGAATTGATCTTTTTGAAAATTTTCAAGTCAGCGAACAATAAACATGTCGAGTGACTCGTGGAATTTTAAATGTCTTCTATTAATATGAGGAATAGTAGGGGACCTAAATTGGATCCTTGTGGTATACCAGATCTTGCGATAAATTCCACAGAAGACTTGTTACGGATTGTTACGTATTGAGATCTTTCTTTTAGGTATGATGCAAATAATCCAATTAGATTATCGCTGAAGCCAAGTTTGTGCATTTTCTTAAGTAATATATCGTGATCAACTTTGTCGAAAGCTTTCTGAAAGTCTGTATATATTACGTCCGTTTGTGAAAGTTCGTCTAAGTTTGACGCAATCTGTTGTGTGAGAGAGAGAAGGTTAGTAACAGCCTATCGTTTTGGCAAAAGACCATGCTGGTTTCCAATAAGTCTCGTTGCTATTTGGTGGGTCAATTGGTTGCACAGTACAGTTTCGAAAATTTTTGGAAGCAAAGAGAGAACAGCTACAGGTCTGTAATTATGAGAGTCTAACGGGTCTCCCGATTTGAAGATAAGGCAGACTCTGGTTGTCTTCCAGCTTACGGGAAATGTATTGGTATTTATGCTCAAGTTAAATATGTAGCAAATGGGATCACGCACGTATTTCGCACAGACTTTGAAAATGTATATTAGATAATCACGCAAATCGGTTTGGTACATATTTTTGTGCTGGTTTACAGCTCTTTCCATCTTATAAATCGATAAGAAAGTTTCGTCTTGTACGTTTTCAATGCTAGTCAAGCAGCTTTTAAGGTCTTCAATATGCCTCATAGCATCTTCTTTTGTTGGAATTGGATGGGTTAAGTTTACCTCTTCTTCACCAGATAATTCTTCGTCGGATAAGTTTTCGGGGATGTGACTGTCCACTATATCATCGATATCCATAACTTCAGATGTCATCACAATTAGAGTAGGTATAAAAGGGATTGAGCTGTCTTGTGGATCTACTCGCTGCGGGAATACGGAATGAAATGCTCGCGAGTAAGTGAGGTGCATCGATCACTGAGTGAATGATTTTGTACAACAGTACTATCATATATCGGCTGTTTTTCTTCTGTCACACAGCTTCGAGAGTTTCATTGCATTTAATAAGTTGGGATAATTTCTTTGTTCATGCGGTATTCCAAGTTTAAAATTTACGAATCTTAGAAATTTGTTTTGTACGCGTTCTAAAGTTTGCGCATGGGCTGCGTAATGAGGAGACCATGTTGATGAGTTTTAGTCAAGGCGGCTGCGTACCAAAGAGCAGTACAGCAGTTCGGAAATCCGAGAAACGTTGGGCAGTTCTTAGTACGAATCCCAAGAGTTGAACTCTCCCGAGTGATTTTGTTCACATGTTCTATAAATGAAAGTTTTTCATCAAATATAATTCCTAAGTCCCTTATAGAAGCTGCACGTTTTTATGTCTTTTGATTTAGCGAATACTCGTCATCAATTGGATTTTTATTTCTATAAAAACTAATGGACTCACATTTACTCAGGTTTAAGTGCAATGTATTGGTATTGGTGGTACACCATTGTTGTCATTTATTTAAATTTTCTTGTAATTTAAGGCAATCAGCAGTATTATTTATGACTTTGAACATTTTAAAATCATCAGCAAAAAGTAAAATCTCTACATCACTAAGTGTGTCAACTATATCATTAACGAATAAGAGAAATAATATTGGTCCTAGATGCGATCCTCGGGGCACACCGCTTGTAGCTGTGAAGGGATATGAAAGACAACCGTTGATTTTGACAGTTAGAATTCGGTTTTGAATGTAGCTTTGGATCCAGTCTAAGAGCGGGCTGACTATGGTATTCCTAAAGCTTTTAGTTTACTTAATAGAATATTATGTGATACTTTGTCAAATGCTTTACTCAAATCTGTGTAAATCGAGTCCACTTGTTTTCCATTTGACAACGAATTGAAAATATAGTTTTCATATTCGAGTAGATTAGTCAGTGTGGATCTACCTGAAATAAATCCACGCTGTTGGGTGATAATAATATTGCGAATCGAATCAACAATTTTGTCTAGGATAAGACTCCAATAATTTAGAAATCGTTGATTGTATACAAATCGGTCTAAAATTTGAAACATCGCTTTTGTCACCTTTCTTGTATATTGGCGTGAGAAAACTTGATTTCCATATTTGTGGAAATCGACCTTCCACCGATGATTTATTAAATAGAATTTGCAACGAATATGCTAAAACTGATGCACAGTTTTTCAAAAAAATGGGAGGTACATTGTCAGGACCCGCAGACTTAAATCAGTCAAGTTTATTTATTTTTTAACTACACTTGGGCCTCGTATAACACGGTTTTATATAACACGAATGTAAAAATTGTGGCATATTTTTTATACAACACGCTTTTTATAACACGGTTTCAGAAAAATAAATGAATGAAATAATATGTTTGATTTGTAGATTGCGTCCGCATCCATGACAGAATGCGTACATGCCATGAGTCATGATGATCTCACTCAGCATGTTGAGACTTGTCAATTTCGTTTGTTTCGAAACATTTCAGTTACGCTCTGGCATTCAATGGTGCAGTACGTATTTCTTCGTAATCCGTAGATTTTTCTGGCTTATTGTTTGTATGTATGCACTTTACATATTCCATATTATTAATTACGTATATATAACCCTTAGTAGTCCAGAGACATGATGTACTCGTACATTCCCTAATAGATTCCATCAGCCTTGCCAAATCCTCGGTTATTTGAAAAATATTTTAAGTTATGTACTCGAAATCATATTTTAAATAAAATATAGTACTCGTATGTAGTGCATTTTGTGAAAGTAACATTGCAAGTGACAAAAAAGATCTGCGCATTTGAGATTTAATATGTACGTGTGTGATTAGTGAAAATACTCGTAATTTGATTGGTGCAGAACATTAACTTATTCAGAAAAATAACATATTTATTTGAGAGATATCTCTAAAGAATGTGTACCGTGCAATAAACAATAACAATTATGGAACCAGTTTTATCCTGACATTTTCTCATGTTCCCATTTCTACATTAAAATAATTTGGATTGCAAAGGATTAAATATACGAGTATATGTACACAATATAACGTTTGATCATTTATACATTAAATCGTATTCATTTCATTATTTATTTGTAGATGAAAAATATTTAAACCGTAAAATGTCAACAGTTACGGATAAAATTAGAAAAAAGAGAAATTTCATTTCTATTGAAAAAAAAATTAATATCCTAGATTGTCTCAAAAGAGGCGAGAAAGCATCATCTATTGCTAATTTTTTTAATTTAAATGAAGCAACAATTAGGACGATACAAAAAAATGCAAACAAGATTAGATCTACAGGTTTGGCAGGATCGTCTATCAGTGCGACAAGGATTGGGCTCAAAGTGTACGCTCAGTAATAATAGAAAAAATGGAAAAAGCTCTTATGATATGGATAGAAGACTGCAATGACAAAAACATTCCTATAGACAAAAGAATTATACAAAAGAGGGCACAAACAATTTTCGATAATTTAAAAATAACTGAACAATCGTCATCGGAAGATCAAAACTCATCTCGCAATTTCTCCGCTAGTAGAGGATGGTTTGAAAATTTTAAGAAGCGATTTTCACTACATAATATACAAACTCGAGGAGAAATTGCGTCAGCTGATGTAGAATCTGCTAAAAAATTTATTCCAGAATTCGAAGATATTATAAAAAATAAGGGCTACACACCAGACCAGGTATTCAATGCGAACGAAACGGGATTGTATCGGAAAAAGATGCCTCGACGAACCTACATATCAAAAAAGCAAAAGTATGCGAAGGGATTCAAGATAGAAAGGTGGCGAAAGATAGAATATCTTTACTGTTATGTTCTCATTCTTCTGGAGATTTCATCATGAAGCCATTATTAATTCATCCATCTTTAAATCCCCGAGCACTGAAGGGTTGTGACAAAACTAAATTACCTCTTTATTGGAGAGCCAATAAAAAGGCTCGGAGGCTTGGACCGCAACTATTATTTTTAAAGATTGGTTTTACAATTGTTTTATACCCGATGCAAGAGATTATATGAAGAACTAGAATCTTGATTTTAAAATTGTATTAATATTGGACAATGCGCCAGGACATCCGCAAGATTTAAAACATCCTAATGTTGAAATATTATTTTTACCGCCTAACACTACATCTATAATCCAGCCCTTAGACCGAGGTATACTTTCAACATTTAAAGCTTATTACATTCGTCGAACATTTGAAAAAATAGTAGAAGACATCGATCAAAGTGAAAATTTAACACTTCCACAAGCGTGGAAAAAATTTTCTATTCGAAATTGTGTCGATATTGTTTCTGCATCCGCTAAAGAAATAAAACAATCAACTTTAAATTCTTGTTGGAAAAAGCTGCGGCCAGAAGTAGTCTCCGGAGAAAATGTTTTACCACCAATAGAAGATGAATAGCAAAGGACAATAAATATTTGTCGTGGTATTGGAGGAGAAGGTTTTAATGACACGGATATCCATGATCATGATATTCAAGAAATATTGGAGGATCATTCGTTGAACGAAGAAGAATTCATCGAAATTTAGAACGAACCTACCACAGTTAATGACTCAGAAAGCAGTTGCAGCGAGGTTGCTACATGTTTCACATTAAGAACTATAAATGAGGGCTTGGAATTGGCTATTAAATTAGAAATTTTTTTTATTGAAAGGGATCCTATAATGGAAAGAAGTTCGAAATTCAAGAGGGAATTACAACAGATTTTGGAACCTTATAAGGAAATACGTAAAGATTTATACGCTAAAAGCAGACAATCGCTTATTACCGAGAAGTAATAGGAAGGCTAAAACCACAAGAAATTCAGAGCCCTCCTCGATGATGAAAACTTGCAACCGATCTCGAAAAAGAGTAAAACATATAGAATTATTCTAAGTGATAGCGATGATGAATGAATGCTACATTAAATTTATTTATTTATATGTGGCTTTTTACATCAATAAACTTAATATGAACATATTAAAAAGGAAGAAAAAAGAGAAGACCGTACGAAAAAAAATATAAAAATTTACATACACAATGCACAATATACCTATAAGACCTGTACCTGTAGTCTCATCTCATATAACCAGGCACCAACCTATAAAATATGTAAGTTTGTCAAAGAACAGTTTCATAATCTAACCCAATTTAAAGCTGAATACTCAATCAAAAACTCATTGGAATTAATTGATAAATTAAAAAACATAGAAATGCCTCATAATGCAAAACTGGTATCCTTTGATGTCACTAACCTATATCCAAGCATACCAGGTTGGAGATCCTTAGAGCTCGCAAAAAATATCATAAATGACAAAAGTAAGGACCTTGTTAAAAATTCGGAATTGATTTCACTGATGGACTTATGCATCAAACAAAATTATTTTAACTTCAACAATAAAATATATAAACAAACGAATGGTTTAGCTATTGCTATTGGCTCACCGTTGTCTCCCCTTCTCAGTGAAATATTTATGAACTATTTTGAAAAATGTATTTTTAGGAGTAAGTTTAAGTTAACCAAAAATGTTTTGTGCTGGTTTAGGTATGCAGATGACATTCTTTGTGTTTGGACGGGTACCGGGTACCGATAGACAATTACACCATTTTCTTAAATATTTAAATTCTATAGAAAGTTTTATAAAATTTACATTAGAAACAGAACAGGACGGAAAATTAAATTTCTTGGACCTAACATTATCTCGGAAAAAAGGCACATTTGACTTTGATATATATAGGAAAAATACTTATTCAGACTCTATAATACCAGCAACTTCTAACCATCCTAATAATCATAAATTCGCCGCCTTTAACTGTATGCTTCATAGATTGCTCAGTGTCCCATTAACCGACGACAATTTTAAAAAGGAATTAATAACCATCAAAAAAATTGCTACAAATAATGGCTATCCTGGAAGCCTCATTGATTCACTTTTAAAAAACAAAACAAAAAAGAAACTTATAAAAGACTATATATTTAACGACACTTATAAGCATACCTATAAATGGAGCAAAGTCCTATTTATAAAAAATATATCAAATGAAATAACCAAAAATATTCCAAGTCACATAAAGCCAGCTTTTTACACTAACTTTAATCTCCGGAAACTCTTATTTAATGGGAAAGGCAAAAATGGAATACTTAGCAACAGTGCTGTGTGTATACACTTTTATGTGCTGACTGTGATAATTTCTATATAGGAAAGACAGGAAGATCTTTTGAAAAGAGATTTCGTGAACACCAATCTGCTTTAACAAATCCTCTAATTTATTCTGAAATGGCCAATCATTGTCACCGTGAGAATCATACTTTTTCTATCGATGATGCCAAATTCTTACATATTAGCGACAACGGAAATAGATTGGACAGATTGGAGGCCCTAGAAATTTCTAAGTCAGTATACCGATCAGAGCATCTGCTGAATACTTATTTCCCCAAAATCTCCCCGCTCTTGGCCGAAATTATACCTAGCCTTCCTCTCACCCCTCCCGCCTCCAACCGTTGAAGTGTCTATATCGGTGCCAGTCCGAACAGCATTTAGTCTTGTTTACGCTCCCCTGAAGATGAGGTGAAAGCCTTGAAACCGGTAGGGTTATACCGTCATAAAAAAAAAAAAAAAAAAAAAAAAGTGGAATAAACAGTGTTTGTTAAAAATAAATTACAATGTCTTTAAACCTCCACAACGTTAATGCCTTAACTATAAACAACAAATTACAATGTCTTTAAACCTCCACAACGTTAATGCCTTAACTATAAACAACAAATATCCATATATAAAATACATGATTACGATTAAGAGAAACTATATTATATGTATTATTAAAGTTTTTTTTCCAATAAATATGTAAATTTTTATATTTTTATTAAAAAAATAAAGTACATATTCATATAAACTATATTCAATTTTTTTTTTGGAACGCAAACCCTAATTTTGTATGAACTTCAAACCTTGTATAACACGGATTTGTATTACACGAGGTTTTCGTGGAACCATATAACCGTGTTATACGAGGCCCGAGTGTACTTTGTCCAAGGTGACGAAGCACGGAGAAAGGTGAACAGTATTGGAGTATGGAGGTGTGGGATTAGATGCATCGGGTGGACCCTCTTCATGTACACTTTTAAAGAAGTCCGCAAATAAATTGATAGTCCCATCCGCAGTATCAGCAGATTTCTGGTCATAAAACATGCAACTTGGGATGTTTGAGTTATTTTACATTTTTTGCGTAGATGGTTGAATTTAGTGTAGTCTGATATATCTCAAGATGTTTTATATGTCTTGTGCGCAGTCTTTCTCTTTATTACGAGGTTTATCAACTCTCTGCTGAACCATTTTGGATACTTAGATTGGATTATCATCTTATAGGGAACAAATGTTTTAATAGCTGTGTTAATGTAATAATAAAATAAATGAATATTATCATCGAGGCTTCTGGAGTTGTCTTCTGGAGCATCCCGACCCCAGTCACACGTGTCTAGATCATTTATTATGTCAGTATAAGGCGCTCGGTGGAAATTATAGTTATATTTTGGAAATGTTGCATTGTCGTGATAC
Organism: Odontocerum albicorne; assembly: GCA_949825065.1. Taxonomy (NCBI): domain Eukaryota; kingdom Metazoa; phylum Arthropoda; class Insecta; order Trichoptera; family Odontoceridae; genus Odontocerum; species Odontocerum albicorne. The sequence goes on from OX463868.1 coordinate 14,944,881, forward strand.
ATATGATATATTTAAGGGTGGATGGTGATCTATTGGCAATAGTTCATCTTCTGTTTGACTTACTAAAACACTTTTTAGTTAGTCAAACTCTCTTGCGAATATAAGATCTAGGGTTCGATTTGTTTGTAATTGTGTTCACTTGATTGATCCCTAAAAAGTCTGCCATATCTATTATGGTATGATTTTAGCACTGTCAAATATGTTTTGTGATGTAATGTCAGTATTATTACCATTCCATTAATACACTGAAGGTTGTAGTCACCGACTGTGTCTATGACAGTTCGCAATCAGGGCAAGGTAGTGTAGTGTAGTGTGGTCGGATGATCTCTGTTAAATCTTCACTATGCTTTTTATAGGTGGAACATGGAGAGTTTGGTGGAATATAAACACAGCCAAATATGACTTTTCTCGAATAACACAATGAATAATTGCTTAATATCTTGATGAACTGGTTTGATTAGTTTAAATCTAGTTTTTCAGGGTGGCAATTAGGACTCCGCCACCTCTGGTTTTTTGTCTTGTACTATCATGGAGCCAGGTTTCGGTAAATATAAATACGTCGTGATTCATGGTGTAGAGAGCAGCATTCAATTAGTTTAGTTTAGTTTTGAGTCGACGAAGATTTTGTTAATAGCAGGTGATGCTTGAGGGTTTTTTACGTGAGTCAGTTGACACTGGAGTAGTTATTTTAGTATATTCAAGAAGTTCAGATGACTTTTTTAGTTTTTTGAAAACTAGTTGACAGTGGTGTGAATCGAGTCAACATATGATATTTTATGGTAAGCCCTGATTCGCCATTGCTTAGTCTGTCACTTAGCGATTCACGAACGTCTCTTAGACGTTCAAGTTGCAATGGAGTTAGGTCATTATATTATAGATTTTTATATCTTCTTTCACTTTATGTCGCTGTCTTAGAATTGCCTTAGGGGCGACTGAATCCTTAAATACTACTTTAATAGCTCTAGCTTTATTTTCTTCGGGTTTACCTAAACGATAGGCCTTTAAAATATTTCCTACAGATGGTTCAATTAATTTCAATAAATTAGACACTTTATTTGCGTTTTCGGCCATTTTATCAACTTGGTTGTTAAGAGTGCTTTCCGGAATATTTCGCAAAATTAAATTTTTCATTCTTACATTTTGTTTGTTCATTTCATTGACAGTTTCATAAATATTTTCAGATACTGCTTGAATGCTCGGCTGAGTCTTGACAATTTCCTTGTAGGCTCTTAATTCACCTTCCATGTTGCCTATTTTTGTAGCCATTTCACAAATTAATCCCATTAGGTCATCGGTTTTAAAGACTAGTTTACCAACCTGGTTTTTGCTGAATTTGTTTATGGGATCCATTAGAATGGATGTTATGGCATTGACACCGGTTTTGGCATTCGTTACGCATATTTGAGATTCCATTATTATTACACTAAGATAAAAATAAAAAAAAATTAAAAAAAGGATCCTCGCTAGAAGTCGGGTTGGGCAAACCTGCTGAGCTAGACTCCCTGCTGGGCGGCTAGGCTAGTGCGGAGTGCGTGGTGTGTGCTGACCGTGCGGGCTGCAAGGCGATGATTCTGAGAATTAGGCATTAACCTACCGAAAACAATAAAACTTCACATCTAAAGTATATCGGCACTGTATTCAATAATTACGATATTAAAGTTTTTAAGAATAAAAACGATTTTACTCCTTATTGACGTGTTGATAGATAAACACTACTTGTATGGTTGAGATGCAAATATAAAAAGCTACAATAAGGTAAAGATATATAATTAATATGATGATATTAACAGAGATAAATCAAATAAAGAGTTTTTCTTGTGTATTAGTTTGCCAGTAAAACGGTATATTCTCAGCAAGTACACATCTGTTTGGTGAGATATTTTTATTGTTTCCATCAAGTAGCTTACTTGACCATAAATATATATTGTAGACTGATAAACGAAATATAAAGATGTGAAAATATAGAAACACGTGCATTTGTGTACTTTTGTTTGTAGAAACACGTGCATTTGTATACCTTACGAGGTATAGTATTCTTGCTGTGTGGGCCTAAGTATCCGTTTGGATTCTATAACAAATGAGTTCCTTAGCGATGTATAGTGCCGGTAGGGAATACCGACGTCCCTAAATATTGTCAACACGCACGGTCAACGAGCGATGAATCAACCTTTGGATATGTACAAAGGTCACATACCAGAACGTCAATATTGTTTACATGCAAATAATATTTACGTTGCATTCCACAGTAGAAAGAGAACGCATCGCGTTGTCTCACCGTTTTTGCCAATAAATATTCTACCCACTTTATCATTGGCAACGTCTGCGACCACCTCTGCACGCACAAGAGTGGGATAAAGATATACTGCGGACGCATTCACGCGCCCCGTTCTGAAATTGTATATATACCTACTTATCGATAAATAAAGATTACTTATTATTATTCGCTTGACCAGTCATTGCTGTTTACTATTTATTGATATTCACTCTCACTTCCCGCATTTCTGAATCGACTTATTTTATTTTAAATACAAAACAAATCATAATCATCACGTCGTATCAATAAAGCATTCCGCTAAAAATGCGTTAATTAGGAATTCATCCTATTAAGGAGAGGATTTGTGACTTCTGTCACATTTACATTTTATTAGTAAGGATGCAATGTGAATTGATTATCTGTTTATTTTATAGTCAATTGGCGCCTTGGATAATAGTAAATAAATTGAGATACAGAAGTAAGGAAAAGAAAATCAGCAATGAACTCCCGGGAAGTTTTCCCCAAATGGGAACATGAAGAAGCCTCGGTCGTATCTGTGGAGGAGGAGAGAGCGGATGCTGAACAGCTCGGGACATTGTCGGTGCCGGAGTACGGTATAGACATAGAAGAGGCTGATGTCAAGGTGGAGTGCGCTCAACCCAACAGTGCAGGGGCTGGACACACACGCACAGAGTACAGTGAGTGCTTTATGAGTTTAAAAATATTCAATATTTATTTATTAACATGGTCAAAATATTGTCTTGTTCCATTTTCACTTGAGATCTGCAACTTCAGTGATAAATGGAGTTATCAAGTCAAACAGGACTTTTAGTCTGAGAAATCCACATAGCATTCTGTGTTGCTGGAATTGTTGGATAAAATGACTTAAATAAGTGACAAGTTTCACATATAATAGAAATGAAATAAGATTAAGTGGCTTGCACCATTTTCTTCCTTATAATTTAAAGGAATCCAAACAACCTTATATTTTAGATTGTGACATCTCATCAGGCAGAGTGTCGAGTGTCATGAGAATTATTTGGCCTCCGGAACTGCATGACACGGGCTCTGGAAGTGATGCTGCTACTGGGAAACCCTTTGAGTGTGATGACTGTGGGAAGATGTACAAAAGCAAAGCCAGTTTAATAAACCACATCAGGAACCACAAAGGTATTAATGAATTACATATTCTCTTATTTGGATGGTTTTGTACACATCAGTACCGGTCTCATTATAACCTTATCATTGTTATTTTTATTGAAAATATTTTTATTTAATACTAGGTTAGTCAAAAAGTTTTGAAAGCGGAAATGAAAATACATTTTTTTTGGGGTGGAATCACTTATTGCTCAGTATAGTCTCCCATAAGATCAATACACTTGGTCCAACGATCTTCCAACTTTGTTGTCCCATCACGGAAGTGACTTTCTGGAAGGCCTGCAAAATACTCCTCTACGACGGCTATAACCTCTTCGTTTGATGAAAAATGCTTTCCACGAAGGAATTTTTTGAGGTGTGAGAACAGCCAGAAGTCAGAGGGAGCTAAATCTGGCGAATAGGGTGGATGCTGCAACAATTTGTACCCCAATTCACTGATTTTCGCGATGGTTTTTTGAGCTGTGTGAGCAGGTAAATTGTCTTGATGAAAAATGATGTTTTCTTCTGCAAACCGGGTCTTTTTTCACAATTTTTTTCATCCAACTGGTCCAAAAGGTCACAATAATAATCAGAGTTGATTGTTTTACCAGTTTGGAGATAATCTATCAATAAAATTCCTTTTGCATCCCGAAAAACTGACGCTAACACCTTCTTGGCCGATTTCTGGACACGAACTCGCTTCGGAGCCAAAGTGCCTGGTTCACACCACTCCTTAGCCTCTTCTTTTGATTCAGGATCATGGTGGTAGACCCGAGTCTCATCCATAGTGATGAATCGACGCAGAAAATCCTTTTTATCCTTTCGAAATTGCTCCAAATGTTGCTCAGAAAGTCGCATTCGAACGTGTTTTTGTTGCAATGTTAGCAAATGCGGCACCCATTGTGCACAGTTTTTTGTAACCCAAAACTTCAGCCAAAATATGCCATGTTGTTCCATGTGAGATGCTTATGGTGTCAGCTATCACATCACAGTCGATCGATGATCTTCGAAAACCATATCCTGTATTTTCGCTATGATTTCTGGTGTTGATGCACTGTTTGGACGTACTGAGCGTGGATCGTCTTCAACGCTTGTACAGCCACGCTTAAACTCCAAAACCCATCAGTGAACGGTTGGAAATGAAGGAGAAGACCCCTTTAATACTTTCACCATCTTTGCATGGATCTCAGTAGCCGATAAACCTTCCAAAACAAAGAATTTAATCACTGCACGATATTCGGATTTTTCCATTGTTAAAAAATACACTGACACGTCAACTTCAAATGGCTTGTAAACAAAGAATGAATTGACAGATCGAAATGAAACTTTGAGTACTTTCTTATGAAAGATGAAATATTAAAATGGCGTAGAAATTTTGGTTTTTCTAATGCTCCATAGATGTCACTTTCAAAACTTTTTGACTAACCTATTACATATGCATTTCTTTGTTGGAGTAAACAGAAAGGATGGAATGCTAAAGTTCCATATAACCTTATATTTTAGATTTTGCCATCTCATCAGGCAGAGTTTCGAGTGTTATGAGAATTATTTGGCCTCTAGAACTGCATGACACGGGCTCTGGAAGTGATGCTGCTACTGGGAAACCTTTTGAGTGTGATGACTGTGGGGAGATGTACAAAAGCAAAGCCAGTTTAATAAACCACATCAGGAACCACAAAGGTATTAATGAATTACATATTCTCGTATTTGGATGGTTTTGTACACATCAGTACCGGTCTCATTATACCTTTATCATTGTTATTTTTATTGGCAATATTTTTATTTAATACAATTGCATTTCTTTGTCGGAGCAGACAGAAAGGACGGAATGCTAAACTTTCCTATCACAACATACTTCCTTTGCCTCGTCCACATACATACATTTTACCAGTTCCAAGTGTTAAACTTAGTCCAGTGTTCCGATCTAGGTGGGTCCAGAAGTCCATCATAGTGCAATGTGTGTCGAGTTATCTCCTATTGTCACCCTTCTGTATCAGTCGAGAGGTGAACCTATCATTCATCCTCCTCATATACCAAAGTTGACAAAGACACGAGCGCATAAAGGATGGTGCTATCATAAGGACGCGGGCAGGAGACTGTTCTACACCCGTCCGTTTGAGAGAAACTCACTGTAACTATGATAACTATCATTTTGACAGAATGTTAAAAATAATTGACCATTCCGTAAATATCAATGACGCTTTTTACATGCAACATGATAAAGATTCAGTTTTAAAAAATATAAATTGAACATGTATTGTAGTGAGAAAGGTATTTGTATGGAAAGCAGCCACCATAAGGAAATTTAGTACTTTTCTTCTTTTAAGAATTCATGTTTGAATACAAGAAGACTTAGTTCTTTCATTAATTAATCATTTTATAATGTTATTTTTTAGATTTAATTACTTCTCTGCGGAAAATACAACAATCAAGTAATAATGAAGGCAAGCCATATAATTGTTCACACTGTGGAAGAAGCTTTGCAAAAACATCAACTTTAAAACGACATCTCACTCACAGTGGAGAGAAGCCATATAATTGTTCACACTGTAGGAAAAGCTTTGCACTAAAATCCTATTTAAAACAACATCTTTTGAATCACAGTGGAGAGAAGCCATATAATTGTTCGCAGTGTGAAAAAAGCTTTGCAACAAAATCATATTTTAAAATCCATCTTATGACTCACAGTGGAGAGAAGCCATATAATTGTTCACACTGTGGAAAAAGCTTTGCACAGAAATCAACTTTAAAACGACATCTTATGACTCACAGTGGAGAGAAGCCATATAATTGTTCACACTGTGAAAAAAGCTTTGCACGAAAAGCAGTTTTAAAACGACATCTTATGTTACACAGTGGAGAGAAACCATATAATTGTTCACACTGTGGAAAAAGCTTTGCACGAACATCAACTTTAAAATCACATCTTTTGACCCACAGTGGAGAGAAACCATATAATTGTTCACACTGTGGAAAAAGCTTTGCACGAAAAACAGATTTAAATACACATCTTATGACTCACAGTGGACAGAAGCCTTATAATTGTTCACACTGTGGAAAAAGATTTAGCCTTAAATCACATATAATAGAACATCTTAGGACTCACAGTGGAGAGAAGCCATATAATTGTTCACACTGTGAAAAAAGCTTTGCACTAAGAAAAGCTTTAAAACGTCATCTTATGTTACACAGTGGAGAGAAGCCATATAATTGTTCCCATTGTGGAAAAAGCTTTGCACAGAAATCATATTTAAAAATCCATCTTATGATTCACAGTGGAGAGAAGCCATATAATTGTTCACACTGTGGAAAAAGCTTTGCACAGAAATCATATTTAAAAATCCATCTTATGATTCACAGTGGAGAGAAGCCATATAATTGTTCACACTGTGGAAAAAGCTTTGCACAGAAATCATATTTAAAAATCCATCTTATGATTCACAGTGGAGAGAAGCCATATAATTGTTCACACTGTGGAAAAAGCTTTGCAATCACATCAAATTTAAAAAGACATATTTTGACTCACAGTGTAGAGAAGCCATATAATTGTTCGCACTGCGGGAGGAGCTTTGCAAAAAAATCAATTTTAAAGGACCATGTTATTACTCACAGTCGACGGTATCCACATAGTTGCTCACAATGTGGGAAAGGTTTTCAACAAAGAGTAAATTTAAAACTACATCAAAAGAGTCGATGTAAATCAAATTTGAAATGAGTATCCCTCAATTACACATAAAGAAAATGCTTGTATTGGACGTATGCATCACCCAAAATATATGATTTTATTTGTGTTATTGCTGTGTAAATTGTTGATATCTGTACCTATTGTAATGAAATGTTGCTTATGCGTGGTCTTCGTAATAACCACTACAATTAATCAAACAGCCCATGCATACAGAGAGCGCACGGTATACATGATATCTAGCAAGTGTCTAGTATGAGCGATGGGCTGCACATAAGGAACGAAAAATGAGGAATCTCTTCACCCTGCTACTTTTCACCAAAAGCGTAAAAAGTAAACGGGAATCTCCGAGTATTGACCGGCAGCCATCCACCTATTTTACAGTCCGTGTACCGGTGCTGTACAGAGTGGTCCTTCGAGCCTAATCTGCTGCATTTACGGAAGATGCACTCACACCATCATGCCTTCTCCGATTCAGTTGCGTCTTCACACACCAACACGGAGGACACAATTGAGAAAAGAAGAACGTCCATGTTGCTTGATGAAAGGATAAAGCTACGGGTGGATGACTGCTTTGGACCTGTCTCAGGTGCTGATGAAGGTTGTACCAGTCACCGTGACAGGACCAAAAGGACAAATGAAGGTGCAAGCTCTGCTGGGTGCAGGAGCTTCAGTGACCCTGGTCCACGCAGCCATAGCAAATAAAATTGGAGCTGAGGGTGCCGTTTGTGGTCTACGAATTCACGGTGCAAACCGGATGTGCTCAGTGGACAAGACATCACGACAGGTCAAGGTCCAGATGTGTGGGAAAGGAGAAGAGTACACCGTGTCAGGGTACACAATGTAGAATTTGGATCTCCCACGGCAGCTGATTGATTCCACGGAAGCCAGTCTGGAGCGGAGGCGGGAAGTTAAACCCATGATACTCACCAGTTTAACTTCCCGTCTATGTGCTCCTGATAGTATCAAGAGGTACGGGAGAAGAGAGAATATGGTCGCGTTACCTCATGCACCACACTGGGGTGGATCACGCATGGGGGTAATAATTTGCCCACTCAAGCAGCTTCTTTGGTGTTGATTCACGAAATGGAAGAAGACTCACGCCTGAGTGATGTTAAAATTAAATTTCGCTGTCGCTAGGAATCACATCGACAGCGCAAGTCAACAAAGAAGTAAGAGGAGCGGAGGTGCTCATGGAGAAAATGACTTGTCCTTTGCCTACGGGACGCTGGCAAACAGGACTCCTGTGGAAAAAAGACCACACTAGACAATAGGCAGTGTGGCGAGAACCGGGTGATATGTCTGGAAAGGAAATTTTAGGTGTGATGAGTTGATTCTCATCGACATATCACACCAAGGGATACGCACGCGAGATGTCCTGGGAAGAAACTGTGGTACCGTCGACGAGACGATGGTACCTACCACATTGCAGTAGTAAACCCGCATACGCCAGGGAAAGTGCGGGGGCGGTCTTCGATGCGAGTCGCTGCCGATGTGCATCACTCAATTACTTGCTTACCGGCCCTGACTTACTGACATCCCCGATGGGATATATTGTCCGATTCAGCAAAGGGAAAATCGTGCTTGCAGCGGACATAAAAGAGACGTTCCTCCAATAAAGATCAAAGAAATTATCAGGCCTCGCAGTTGTTTCTGTGGAGGCCCTCGGAAAAAGGAGACATCGAAACATTTGTGCTCACGTCAATAATGTTCGGGGCAAAATGTTCACCAAACAGCGCACAGTACATCCGAAATAAGGTAGCCATCGCAAGTATAGAGGAGTTTCCAGATACCGCCATCTTGAGGAAGTTCTACATGGACGACTACCCATGATGACGCCGTTGACAATCCCGAGGATGCCGTGACCTTAGTCAAGGAGGTTACCGTAGTTCCGCAGAGGTGCAGGTTCTAAATCACCAAGTGGGCGTCGAACGAACCTCGTGTAATCACTGCGATAGAAGCGGGCCAGAGGAAATGTGGAACTTTTTGGCGGAGATGCACACGACGAAAGAATTTTGGGAATCACATGCGAACCCCAGACGGACCAGTTCGTCTGCACGATGGGAGATCTGAAAGATGAAGGTGATTCGCTGCCTTCCAAGCGGCAACTGCTGAGCACGGTCATGAATATATTTGACCCGATGGGTTTTATCTCCTGCCTTACCATCAGGACGAAGATACTCGACTATAGGATGGGACGAGACATTGACTGAGGAGCTGTGCGAAAAGTGGCACGAGTGCTTACGGCTGCTGAAGGAGGCAGACATCCGGATACCAAGATTTTACCTTCAAAATAAGAGGAGTCAGGTCACGCTACATGTGTTCTGCGATGCTTCCGAAGCGGCATGCTGCGCAGTGGCATACATGATGGAGAACCTCGGCGAAAAAACACTTCTCATTCCTAGCCAGCGAATGCAGGGTGGCTCCGTTCTCGATACTATAAAACCGCTCTCGATACCACGACTGGAATTGCAAGCGATCCTGATTGATAGCTGCAAGACTGGCAGCCACCATAAAGAAGGAGTGCTCGTCGGATACAATACGCGTCACATATTGGACGGACTACACAGTGCTATGTTGGATCCGGACCGATCCCCGATCAGCGTTCATCGCCAACAGATTGGGAGAAATTGACAGGTTATCGGCGGCGTGGGACTGGAGTTGGGTACCGTCGCAGTTGAATCCCGCAGACATGGGAATGCGAGACGGAGAGGCACCAGACCTGTCACCTTCAGCAAGTTGGTTCTGAGGCCCAGCCTTTATTGCCGAGCCCGAGAACAACCGGCCGTGGAGAGGTCGTGGCCGAAGCCGGACCACGTTACCTTAGAAATGAGAACAAAATACGTTGGTGTTATCAGTACAAACCAACACGACACTACCGCAGCTGTAATGGTTTTCATGCTGGAACTGTCTGATACGAACTACCGGATGGGTACTAAGGCTCGTATAACAATGCCATCGCCCTAGGAACCAGAGAGACGATACGCTGACAGCTAAAGAGGTTTGGGCAGCAGAGCTCAGGTGAACAAGACAAGCGCAGCAGGAAGCATTTAGCGCCGACCTGGAAGTTTTGCGGTGCGGGTCAAGTCTCGCAGCGAAGTGGTCTGCAAGGATTGACGCCTTGGGTCGACAAAAATATGGAGTGCTACGGACAGGCACCCGTCTGAAGTCCCTGAAGGGCTCGTACACGAGCGTGAGTGCTCCAGTGATACTGGATGGCAATCACCCGTATACAAAGCTGTTGGTACAGCATCATCACGAGAGGGTGGGGCATCCTAGTACGGAAAAAACAGCAGCCGAACTACGACACGCGTTCTTCATTCTACAACTACAAACCACCATAAAGCGAAGTGACACACAGATGTCAGGCGTGCTGCATTCGGAGGATGCGCATCCAGCTTCTGCTCATGGGACAGCTGTCTGAGGCGCTCTTGGATCACCACGTTCTATGCTCTGTTCACCTGCATAACGAGAGCTATGCATAGTGGCCATTCACCGCATGTCGGTACGAAGAGGTCACCCGGCCGTGATATATTCTGACAACGCGACAAATTTTCATGGAGCAAACAAAGAAATGAGGGAAGTGATTAGGGTCCTACAGAACGATAATAAGTTACAAGACAAGATGGCAACGTAACAGGCGGAGTGGAAGTTTATACCTCCCGCGTCACCACATATGGAGAGGGAGTGTAGGAACGTCTGGTGTGTTCAGGAAAGAAAGTACTGAATGCCATCTTAAAAGAGCGAACACCCCGTGAGGAGACCCTTCTAACGGCCCTGGCAGAAGCTGAACACGTGGTCTACAGTCGCCCCCTCACCCGAGTCTCCTATCCAAGGGATGATTCCCCGCTGACGCCTTATCACTTTCTCATCAGGTCCACCGGAGGTCGACCACACCTGGCGCTATACAACAAAGGCGAGAATGAGATGGAGAATCGCACAACAGCTGGCCGATATGTTCTGGAGACGGTGGATCATGAATACCTACCGACTATTGACCTTGAATGGGGCGAGATTTTGATCTAAAGCGCAAAAGACTTCATGAAAGCCTTAAACTATCATTGCCCTAAACCCGTGTTTCCCAACGTGGGGCCCACGCCCCACAGGGGGGCAATTCGAAAATTGACTCGTTCAAAGTTTATCTTTGTTTATTATCTTTGAAAAACTAAATATATTAAATAAACAACTTCAAGGAACAAATACACAATCAAATCTCAGAAACAAACAAATCTCGCTAAATTTAATAAATAATTACTAATAATTAAAATAATTAGAAAAATATTTCATTAAAATTATTTTGTACTTGAATTTCAGTTCTCCATTATATGTTTTGAAAATTTACCTACTGTGTTTGCTTATTTCCTAGTGATTTCTTCCTATAACCCATCATTTCAGTTTCTTTAACCCTGAGAGCGCTACGAGAAAAAAATATAATTGTCTATCTAGTGCTGAGATATATTTACGATTCGGACGTTTGTGATAAATATTTATTTTAAACAACAAAAAAACAAAAAACAAACATTTTTACAACATAAATATATTTTAGAATATGTACCCTTGTATTCTAAATGAATGATATTCATTAAGAATACAAGGGTAGAACAAATTTCTTCCACTGCTATAGCAGTGCGCCGATCTCTCAGGGTTAATGAACAATTCCATTTTTTAATACTAAAAATTATCTATATGTTACGTAGGGGTTCCACGAAAAAGCGGCCAAGACAAAAGGGTTGAAACTTAACCCTTTTGTCGTGGCCGCTTAGTCGTATTTTTATCGCTATGTCGCGTCACCGTTACTTCGGGGAGGCATAAGAATTTTAGAAAGGCTTAGGTGGGGCATAGCACAAAAAACGTTGGGAAACACTGCCCTAAACAATGGATGGATTAATGACACTTATTGGTATTAGATAATTACCCTCTATTGCTGTTGCAGTTTTTGTTAACTCGAAAATGAGTTTTCTCTCCGTTACCACATTTTTCGAGTAAGTATCAAAAGATGACACTGCAGAAGCAAGTCATAGCTTTATGGATCACCTTGCATATATTACTTCTTATTATGTACGCTGGGTTGGGTGGATCCTCAGAGAGACAAATATACTATGGGACCAGTATCTTTCCTCAATGCTCAGCGACATCCCTGACCCACGGAAATATAAAAGCTCAATAAGATGATTATCGGTTAGTCGGGTTGGTCCAGTAGTCTGACTTAGCACAATCTGTGTATATCAAATTGGTGCCATTGTAAGGACATACGCAGGAGACTACTTGAGGATCCCCTTTACCCCTGTGTTCAAGATAATTGAGCTCCAAGAACTGGCTGCAGATATTATTGGTAGAAAATAGTTTATTTTTGTCTAAGCTATTTTCATGGTGTATTAATTGTGTAGCAGCCACGACTATTGTTTTATTTACTTTCCTGCATCTGTATAAAAAATATATTTTGTATAAAAATATATTTGCCCCTTCTCAGTGAAATATTTATGAACTATTTTGAAAAATGTATTTTTAGGAGTAAGTTTAAGTTAACCAAAAATATTTTGTGCTGGTTTAGGTATGCAGATGACATTCTTTATGTTTGGACGGGTTGAGGGTACCGGGTACCGATAGACAATTACACCAATTTCTTAAATATTTAAATTCAATAGAAACTTTTATAAAATTTTCATTAGAAACAGAACAGGACGGAAAATTAAATTTCTTGGACCTAACATTATCTCGGAAAAATGGCACATTTGACTTTAATATATATAGGAAAAATACTTATTCAGACTCTATAATTCCAGAAACTTCCAACCATCCCAATAACCAAAAATAGGCCGCCTTTAACTGTATGCTTTATAGATTGCTCAGTGTCCCATTAACCAACTACAATTTTAAAAAGGAATTAATAACCATCATAAAAATAGCTACAAATAATGGCTATCCTGGAAGCCTCATTGATTCACTTTTAAAAAACAAAACAAAAAAAAAACATAAAAGATTATATATTTAACGCCACCTATAAGCACACCTATAAATGGAGCAAAGTCCTATTTATAAAAAATATATCATGAAATAACCAAAAATATTCCAAGTCACATAAAGCCAGCTTTTTACACTAACTTTAATCTCCGGAAACTCTTATTTAATGGGAAAGGCAAAAATGGAATACTTAGCCACAGTGCTGTGTGTATACACTTTTATGTGCTGACTGTGATCATTTCTATATAGGAAAGACAGGAAGATCCTTTGAAAAGAGATTTCGTGAACACAAATCTGCCTTAACAAATCCTCTAATTTATTCTGAAATGGCTAATCATTGTCACCGTGAGAATCATACTTTTTCTATCGATGATGCCAAATTCTTACATATTAATGGCAATGGAAATAAATTGGACAGATTAGAGGCCCTAGAAATTTCTAAGTCAGTATACCGATCGGAACATCTGTTGAACAGTTATTTCCCCAAAATCTCCCCGCTCTTGGCCGAAATTATCTCTAGCCTTCCTCACCCCCCAGCCTCCAACCGTTGAAGCGTCTATATCGGTACCAGTTCGAACAGCATTTAGTCTTGTTTGCGCTCCCCTGAAGATGAGGTGAAAGCCTTGAAACCGGTAGGGTTATGCCGTCATAAAAAAGTGGAATAAACAGTGTTTGATAAAAATAAATTACAACAAAGAAAGCTTATAAAGGTGCATGAGCGCTGGTTTTCTGCGAGGAAGGTCGTCAGTTAGAAATAGATTTATAGTCAATATAGTGAAGACATTTATAGTCAAGATATTGATGTTTATCTACAAGAGCTTGAGATATGTGGATATTATTTATTGTCATATTTATGTTCAACAATAGTTTGTGTTCAGGAGTGTGAGCTGAGAAATGTCCATTGCACTTGCAGCCGGGATCACCCTCCTAATAGTGGGGCTGTGTCCCGACTGGGAGGGTGTTGTGGGATGAATGTTTTCTTTCATTTGCCTTAGAATGTGTCTGCGATTGTGGGATATATTCTCTAATATTGTATTGTATTGCACTTTCGTGGTATAGAGTACGACCTGGCGGGCTCATTGCCATATGATAATATCTTCTAACTGACCAGGAAGATGTTGAAGAGCTCTTAAGTGATATCCAGACTGGAATCCAACCCGTGACCTACGGGTCGGGAGACAAGCGCCTTATCTACTAGGCCACGGAGGATGTCTGTATATTTATTTATTTAATTTACAACACAACTGTCACAACGGGAGTAGGTGGGACAGGCGGGAGACATTTATACTTGTGTATTAATGAGGTATTCCATTCTATAAACAAGATGATTTGTGCCAATGACAATTCAAAGGAAAGAAGGAGTGTAACAACTATAGGGAAACTAGTATTGGACTCAATATTTAAGGAGTTTCCGACAATATGTGACTGTAAATAAGTGGAGAATTATGTGGGACATGTTGAACGGGCGGGAGAAATTTATACTTGTGTATAAATGAGATATTTCATCGTATAAAGAGGATAATTTGACAATACATTCAGACATGTGACTGTACATTAGTGGAGGAGTAGGTGGGACAAGTTGAAAGGACGGGAGACATTTATACTTGTGTATAAATGAGATATTTCATCGTATAAAGAGGATAATTTGACAATACATTCAGACATGTGACTGTACATTAGTGGAGGAGTAGGTGGGACAAGTTGAACGGACGGGAGACATTTATACTTGTGTATAAATGAGATATTTCATCGTATAAAGAGGATAATTTGACAATACATTCAGACATGTGACTGTACATTAGTGGAGAATTATGTGGGACATGTTGAACGGGCGGGAGAAATTTATACTTGTGTATAAATGAGATATTTCATCGTATAAAGAGGATAATTTGACAATACATTCAGACATGTGACTGTACATTAGTGGAGGAGTAGGTGGGACAAGTTGAAAGGACGGGAGACATTTATACTTGTGTATAAATGAGATATTTCATCGTATAAAGAGGATAATTTGACAATACATTCAGACATGTGACTGTACATTAGTGGAGGAGTAGGTGGGACAAGTTGAACGGACGGGAGACATTTATACTTGTGTATAAATCAGATGCAGTGAGTATGGGACGCTCAAAGGTAACCTGGAAAGTATTTTGTGGAAATATTAGATAAAAAAGAAGTTAAATAAATATCGAATGTTATTCTGTTCATTTTCTTAAATTTATTTGTAAAAGTATTAAAGTGTTTTCTCATTACAACTGGAGATTGTATATTTTGACTAGTTACAACTGATATCATTTTTGTATTTGCTACTGTGAAAGTGGATGGCTTTTGAACGTAAACGTTTTACAGTAGAACTTTTGGATTATCGAGACGAGGAAAACGTTTGTTGCATAAAATTATCTTAGTAACTGTATTATTTTTCTGGAAAAAATAATTTTACAACACTATGGTCCAAAAGTTTCCGACTTAATAAGTAAGAGTGTGAATGGACAGATATCACGCCCATTACATGGTCAGATAATATTACTGTTAAAATTTGTATGTATGTTAACTAGAGTGTAAAACTTAACTAACTAAAAGATGTCAAAGAGGTCTTAAATGAAAACCAGACTATAGTATATAATCACTTTCAAAAATCTTTTTTTGAATGGGAATTGAACCAACTACCTGCAGGTTGGGAGACAAGCGTCTTACCAACTGGACCACGGAGGTATTTTGCTAAAAGAAATAAAAACGGTATTTGAAATTTAATTTAATTGTTAGCCCAAACAATTCTCTCTTCTCCAAGGGATGAACGAGGAGACTCCGGTGTGAACTCCTGGCACGTTGATACCTCCGCATCCTCTACGGAAGCTGGTGATTCCAATAACATAGAAGATGCAACGGTTCTCGTCGTTTGACATCTGAAGGTGTCCACCACTATCTCCCTGTGAAACAAAAATAGTAATGTATTTGATTATTGTTTTTAAAGCTATTGTACTTTGGAAAAGTTTGAAAAAAATATTGTACTTTGAAAAAAAAGGAAAAGTACTTTGGAAAACGTTTCAAGTATTTTTCAATCAAAAGTAGTAGCATAACACTACTCCAAAATTCCAAGTAAAAAGTAACACTGTTACAACTACTTTTCAATCTAATTTGGAATGCTACTTAAGAATCGTTAAGTAGAAAGTTGTGGTGTTACAGCTACTCTTCAATCTACAGTAGCATGCTACATAAGTACTCTAATTCATTAGCTGCACTATTTCAGCTACTTTTCAATCTGAAAGTACCATTCTACTCAAGAATTTTAAGTAAAAGATATTAGTGTTACAGCTACTTTTCAATCTAAAGTAGCACGGTACTCAAGTATTCTAAACAGAATGTAACACTGTTATAAATAATTTTCAATCTACAGCAGCACGCTACTCGAATATTTAATGTAAAAAAGTAGCACTGCATCAAATACTTTTTAATCTAAATTAGCATGTTACTCAGGTATTCTAAATTAAATTTATTACTGTGTCAACTACTTTTCAATCTAAAATAGCGTACTACTTAAGTATTTTACATAAAAGTAGCACTGTTACAGCTATTTTCCAATAGACAGTAAGTAGTACGCTATTCAAAAATTACTGTTTTACTATTTTCAATCGAAATTAGCATGCTACGCAAGTATCCAAAGTAAAAAGTAGGTCTGTTACAGCTACTTTTCAATTTACAATTGTTATTACATATAACCCTATTCTCTTGTTGCCTTCTTTAACTGTCCTCGTGATCACCAACTTCTCCAGACTTTTATATAATGTGCTCAAAGTATGGAAGGCTTTTCTTTCCTTAGCTCTCACAGTCCATGTTTTCACATCATATAGTGATGTGGAGAATACTAGAGACTTGACTTCATTTTGATTTATATAGAAAGCTCTAGAGTGAAACTGGTTTCTCACCTGACAAGTGTCTTTTCCTCCCTTTATTTCACCAGCACACAGCTGGCCTCCGATTATACCATTCTTGTATTTTTTATTTTAGTGTTACAGCTACTTTTCAATCTAAAGTAGCACGCTACTCAAGTATTCTAAACAGAATGTAACACTGTTGTAAATACTGTTCAATCTACAGTAGAACGCTACTCGAATATTCAATGTAAAAAAGTAGCACTGTATCAAATACTTTTCAATCTTAAATAGCATACTACTTTAGTCTTTTACGTAAAAGTAGCACTGTTACTTTTTCAGATAATTTTCAATAGACAGTAGTACGCTATTCAAAAATTCCAAGTAAAAAACAGCATTGTTTTAGTATTTTCAATTGAAATTAGCATGCTACACAAGTATTTAAAGTAAAAAGTAAGTCTATTACAGCTACTTTTCAATCTACAGTAGCATGATACTTGAGTATTCTAAGTGAAAAGTAGTAGTGTCACAGTTACTACAACTCATTTATTTGATCCATCCATCTCATAGGACGCATTCTAAATAAATACAATATATATTTATTGATAGTAATATCAATACATTCTGAAATTGTACATATATTAGGTGTTAACATAAGTTGTGTCTTTTTTTTCCAAATTTAAAAATGAGCACCAGAAGTAAAACAAAATGGTAAAGGTTATACGTCATTCGAAAGAAAATTCTCTGCTCTACAAGATATTGTGTTTGCTTTTACGTTACATATATTATTTTATTTGATTACAAGCCTTCAAAATGGAATGTCAAGTAGACGAAAGAAAACATTTTCGACACCTCCTTCTGTTCACGTTTAAGCGAGGGAATAAAGCTGCCAAAGCTGCGAGTGATATTTTCGAAGTGTACGGTTAAGATGCTATGAATGAAAGGACAGCTTGTCGATGGTTTTTGCATTTCAAAGGCGGTAATTTCGACCTGAAAGACTTGGAGCGTTCCGGATGACCAGTGGACTTCGATGAGGACCGCTTAAACCATGTTATTCATGAAGATCCCCTTCAAACCACTGTAGAATTGGACGAGCAGATTGTAGTCACATGACTGTATACCGCCATCTTAAATCAATGGGAAAAGTCCAAAAGTTCGGCGCTTGGGTTCCACATGTTTTGAGTGAAAACAACAAAAATCAACATTCGACAATTTCTGCTGGTTTGCTCGCGCGTCATCGAGCTACGCATGGCCACAAGCAAAGGTTCCTTTACCGCATCATTACTGGTGATGAAAAATGGTGCCTTTATGTGAATATGAAGAAACTGAAAGAATGGGTGAGTTATGGTCAACAAGCAACGCCCAGAGCGAAACATTGCATCCGCGCAAGACGATGATTTTGCATCTGGTGGGATTGGCAAGGCGTCATCCACTACGAGATACTTGAACGCAATCAGACAGTCAATGCGGAGATAAACATTCTGCAAATGCAGCGGCTCAACACTGCAATTCAACAAAAGACCCCGGATCGGCAATATGGCGTTATTCTGCAACACGATAATGCTCGCCCTCATATCGCCAACATTACGAAAAATGCCATTTAAATGCTTGGTTGGGAAGTCCTGCCGCACCCTCCATATTCTCCAGACCTCGCGCTGTCGGATTTCCACCTTTTTCGGTCACTTTCGAACAATTTGCGCTGCGTTTCCTTCAATATTGACGTCGAATTGCGGACATGCTTGGACGAATTCCTCGAGTCAAGACCTGATGGTTTTTATCGCACAGGCATTGAAAAACTTGTAGAGAACGTTGGCAAGAAGCTGTAAATAATGAAGGAGAATACATTATTGACAAATTTGTTGTAAAATAATGAAGGAGAATACATTATTGACTCATTTGTTGTAATTTTTTTTGTTGTGTCCTCTTGTCTTCATTTGGAAAAAAAATGGACAAAACTTATGTTAACACCCAGTACATATATCTCAAGATAGACTGCAGAAGATACATTTAAGAGAGAATACACCCCATCAGTATAGGGCGAGCCCGGCCATGAGGACATCAGATTTCAGCCGTGAAAAATATTTGATATTGTTATTATACTCGTATATAACCCTAGTCTCTTGTTGCCTTCTTTAACTGTCCTCGTGATCACCAACTTCTCCAGACTTTTATATAATGTGCTCAAAGTATGGAAGGCTTTTCTTTCCTTAGCTCTCACAGTCCATGTTTTCACATCATATAGTGATGTGGAGAATACTAGAGACTTGACTTCATTTTGATTTATATAGAAAGCTCTAGAGTGAAACTGGTTTCTCACCTGACAAGTGTCTTTTCCTCCCTTTATTTCACCAGCACACAGCTGGCCTCCGATTATACCCTTCTTGTATTTTTAATTTTTGGACAGCAGAGAGTTGCACTGATCCTGGCTGACCAACGGAAGGGACACCTTCAATAGCACTTCGGAAGGGTCCTCAACTGGAAACTAAAAATAATTATACAGGCTGCGTTTTAAGTTCCAGACCGATTTTGTTTGGCCGCTATTTTGATTAGGCCGTCATTTGTCAGTTCATATTTGACAGTGGTGGAGAGTGGCCGAAGAATTGCGTGTTTTTTCAAGCAAATCAACCATTCAGCGTGTAATGAATAATTTTGAAAAACTTGCATACACCGGGAGACAAAGCAAGGTCTGGGTGACAACGTAGCTAACGTACGCCAGGAAAGATTGATGCAGTGAGGCAGAGTCTTGGTGGACGTCCGTGCACCTCTCATCGACGCCGTGCACAAGAATGGGGAATATCTCCATCATGTTTGTTAAAAATCATAAAAATTATTAGCATTTTTATCCGTATAAAATTCAACTGACACAAGAGCTAAATTAAGTAACACCATTATTATTTACAATTCCTTTTATATATTGTATTTTAGTCAACAGTTAGAAACTTAATACATGTAAAAAATGTTTCAACTTGTGACATTTTTCCTTAGCCGATATATATATAAAAACATTCAAAAACCTTCACGATAATAACTACATTAATATATAAAAACAGGATGATACAGATATAATGGGTGTACAAAATAGTTGGGTACGTTTTTTTCTGTTCAAAAATGCATTTATTTCTAAACAAAATGAATGAACAGATCAATAAAAGTATTGTCCATCGCTGGCTACTACAATTTTTGACATCTCTCAGGAAATTTTAGAATTCCATCTCGAAAAAATGATTCGTCTTTTGAGGCGATCCAAGTTTGAAGCCAATTTTCGGTTTCTACGAAATAAGTGAACCGGTGACCTGCCAAATCGTGCTGCATCCTTCGGAACAACCAGTAATCAGAAGGAGCAATGTCCGGGGAATACGGCGGGTGCGGTAAAACATCCCATTTGAGCGTTTCCAAATATTTTTTTACGACTTTTGCGACATGACGTCGAGCGTTGTCATGAAGAAGAATAACTTTATCATGTCTCTGCTCGTATTCCGGCCATTTTTCTCGCAATGCACGGCTCAAACGAACTAATTGTAGCCGATACCGATCGCCTATAATGGAATCGCCAGGTTTCAGCACCTCATAGTAAACAACACCCCTTTGGTCCCACCAGATACAGAGCATGATCTTCGAACCGTGTATGTTCGGTTTTGGTGTTGATGTTGAGGTCAATGGCAACGATTGACCGGGCTTAGCGTAGTATTTTTTCTTCTTGGGGTTGTCGTAGAATATCCATTTCTCATCTCCAGTTACAATCGGATGCAAAAAACCTTTTCTTTGTTGCCTTTGAATCAGCTGCTCGCAAGTGAAAAATCGCCTTTCAACGTCTCTCGGTTTCAGTTCATAAGGCACCCAATTTCCTAGTTTTTGAATCATTCCCATGGCTCTCAATCGTACGGAAACGGCTTGTTGAGTCACTCCCAATGATTCTGCAAGCTCCTCTTGCGTTTGACTCTGATCTTCTTCGAGTAATGCCTCTAATTCTTTGTCCTCGAATTTTTTTGGCTGTCCAGAGCGAGGCTTGTTTTCGACGCTGAAACCTCCATCCTTGAAACGTCGAAACCATTCCCTACATGATTTATCAGTTGGAGCAGCGTCACCATAAACTTCGACAAGCATTCGATGGGCTTCAGCTGCACTTTTCTTCCAATTAAAGCGGAAAATTAAAACCTCCCGCAAATACTGCTTGGTTAACACAAAATTTGACATTTTTAACACTACAAAACAACTTTTTTGCATGAAACTCAAAGCGATATAAACTGAATATTATTGGCAGATGTCTAGACTCTCTGAAACCGCCAAAATCGGCTGTCACTATGAACCATTCATAACAGCCAGGGCCATCTTTTGTAAATGGACCGAACTAATTTGTCCTCCTAATATTAAAAATAGAGTCATGGATGATACAGATATATTTAAAATAGAGTCTAGTTGTTAACCTTAAACTTTATTTTAGATTCCATAATTTATTTACTAAGTTTTTGTAACAAAGAAATCAGTGAAACGCGAATCGACTAAACAATAAAAAATAATGTGTCAAGTTAAAAAAAAGCCCTTCCCATAACACAACAATCTGACCGATACATTAGACTGATTTAATGCGTTATTCCCGGAGTTTTTATACTTTCAAGGAAAAACAAGGCACACGTATTTTTAATTTATAAATTAAGAGTTTGTATTTATTTATTCTCTTGTGTTTATTTATTTATTATTACACATGACAAGAAATATACATAATTAGCGAAAAAACAACAGGTAATTTAATTTAGACATACATTATTTTAATGTATAGATGGTGAATTTGGTGGGCCTATATTTACACAGCATTTCCTTCCAACTGACCAGCTTATCTTGCATATGTCAGGTTGTTTAAAACTATGATAGATTTAAAGAAACAATTAAAACAATGACTAATATCTAAGCCTTCAGGCGCACGCACCTATGTCTATCATACGATAATTGTCGATTTCTAAAAATCTTTCTACAATATGCAGAAAAAGAATCCCAACGTACTTTGGTCATGTTGTTGGACAGAATGATGAAGCGAGCTAGAGGAAACTTATAATATTTATTGGAGGTGGATAAGCCGTGCAAGGCACCACCCTCTGTTCTATATGGTACCTAGCAACTTACAGAAGGAATATCATGGCTAAACACTAGATATTGAACCAACTGATTGGCACTGTGGATATAGTCTCGGCACCTCCTAGCAGTATGAGAAGAGTCCTGGCTGATATTCTTCCTCACGAATAAGCTAACTCTAGAAGTAGACCCTCTTTGCGTAACGGGAGAAATCCGTGCAAAGTTGATTAAAGATATAGTGGGAAAATGTCGAATACCGAATAAGAGCGCCTTTGAGAACTCTGCTCTGCAGGGATCTTTTTTGTTTCCAGATGAACTCAACTAGGCCACGGAGGTCGTAAGATATAGATCGTGAAGGCACTACTAACCTGGTGTATAGGTTTGGAAGTGAGTATAGCCAAGCCCACATCGTAATCTTCAGGAGGGTGCAGCTTTCTGCCCCTGGTATTGTGGCCCTCCGATAGAGACACGGTGAGCCTGTCCCGTATCTCGTAAGCCAAGCGAGGCTGCCCTAGGATCGGGCGGCATCCCGTCAGAGACTTGGCAACCTGGGAAACACATCAAATAAGTCTCGACACCTTTTGGACATCTTTTTAAGGGATAAGCTAATTATATACGTAAACACCATCACATCATCTCCCTGATGGGATACCAGACTTTCGTATTGGGACACACATGTTTCACTTCTACATCTGTACACTTTATCATACAAAGCCTACACTATTTACATTCCTTTCTATCATAATATCCTTCACTTGTTCTAATCAAACTGTCTTTCTTCAATCTTTTTCCACCTTTCACTCCCATATATCAAAGTTGACATCAAAATACTGTTGGGTTTCTTTAATTAAGAACTTTGAATTAGCCGGAGTACATAGGTTCATGTGGGAAGGAATTATAGATGTGAATGGGTGGCATGAGGAAACGTAGGAAGACAGAGAAATATTAGGTGTCGTATAATTCAAACTTGAAACACTTTTTTATTCACTTGAAAATATATATTTAACCCAATTAGTTTCAAGTCACACGTGACTCATCTTTGAGGTATTTTGAATTAATATTTAGTTCGGAATACCCCTGAAATGAGTCATATACGACTTAAAACTAATCGGGTTAAATATATATTTTCAGTTGGATTAAACACTCTTTCAATTTTTAAGTATATTTGCGGGCTGTTTGTTTTCGATTTGAGCCCATCTTTTTGCCTTATATTAGCGACACTGTCCGTGATGTACGTTTCCATTTCCAGCCATATTGGATGGGCAGTGCAGTTGTGTCTGACAGGCGAGTACTTCATTCATTCAAAATTATTTAAGTATCACTTGGCTCGTTTTCATCCTTACATAGACACGTGCCATCACGTTGCCTCCCTATAAGGATAGATAGAAGGGAGAGAACACAACACTTTCCTATTATGACAAACATCTTTCCTCTTTTCTACATCCATACACCTTATTTCATTCTTCTTCGGTCTTCCTCTCACACACCTTCCTCTCTCATTTGCACTGCATATTTGTTTTATTAGTCTTTCTTCATTCATTCATTCATTCTACATGTCCAAACCATCTCAGTGTGCTCTTCTCCACCTAACTCAACACATCAGCTTTAAGTTCACATTCATCCCTTATCACTTCATTCTGTACTCCATCACTCCATATATTCTACTAAGTGCTTGCATTTCTACAGCATTAATTCGTCTCTTTTCAGTCTTGTTCCACGTCTACATTTCACTCCCATAGATCAAAGTCGGAACTAAAATACTGTTGTGGACCATCTTGGTATATTTCAATACTGTCTGACTTGAGTATATGTTTTAGTGCCCCGTTGAGTTTATTTCCTATCGCTACACCCTGTTACATAGATGTAGATATAAATAAATAGCTACGAAGGCCCTGCTCTCAACCATTGCCTCCAGCTCCAGGTTCCAGGGCGTGGGAAGCTCTCTTTGCCTACGAACATTACACACGTCAAATCTCGTAACAGCCAAATACATTGGACTATCAAAAATATTTTGTAACACAGGAAAAGTTCGTTAATTAAAAAAATAATAATTCGAATTTTTCGCAATTTTCTAGGTCCCGAAATTGGAAACTTTTCATAATAAGTTCTACTGTAAATTCTTTTAAACGTAAATAAAGATGGTGCACAGCCATCTATAATGGCCACAGTCGCACCTTCCGATGTGTTACTAAACATGCCAGTGTGCTCCGATGGTCTCACTTCTATGTGCCACCATATCCAGTACAGCGATGTGTTACTAAACATGCCAGTGTGCTCCGATGGTCTCACTTCTATGTGTCACCATATCCAGTACAGCGATGTGTTACTAAACATGGCAGTGTGCTCCGATGGTCTCACTTCTATGTGCCACCATATCCAGTACAGCGATGTGTTACTAAACATGCCAGTGTGCTCCGATGGTCTCACTTCTATGTGTCACCATATCCAGTACAGCGATGTGTTACTAAACATGGCAGTGTGCTCCGATGGTCTCACTTCTATGTGCCACCATATCCAGTACAGCGATGTGTTACTAAACATGCCAGTGTGCTCCGATGGTCTCACTTCTATGTGCCACCATATCCAGTACAGCGATGTGTTACTAAACATGCCAGTGTGCTCCGATGGTCTCACTTCTATGTGTCACCATATCCAGTACAGCGATGTGTTACTAAACATGGCAGTGTGCTCCGATGGTCTCACTTCTATGTGCCACCATATCCAGTACAGCGATGTGTTACTAAACATGCCAGTGTGCTCCGATGGTCTCACTTCTATGTGTCACCATATCCAGTACAGCGATGTGTTACTAAACATGGCAGTGTGCTCCGATGGTCTCACTTCTATGTGCCACCATATCCAGTACAGCGATGTGTTACTAAACATGCCAGTGTGCTCCGATGGTCTCACTTCTATGTGTCACCATATCCAGTACAGCGATGTGTTACTAAACATGGCAGTGTGCTCCGATGGTCTCACTTCTATGTGCCACCATATCCAGTACAGCGATGTGTTACTAAACATGCCAGTGTGCTCCGATGGTCTCACTTCTATGTGCCACCATATCCAGTACAGCGATGTGTTACTAAACATGCCAGTGTGCTCCGATGGTCTCACTTCTATGTGCCACCATATCCAGTACAGCGATGTGTTACTAAACATGCCAGTGTGCTCCGATGGTCTCACTTCTATGTGCCACCATATCCAGTACAGCGATGTGTTACTAAACATGCCAGTGTGCTCCGATGGTCTCACTTCTATGTGCCACCATATCCAGTACAGCGATGTGTTACTAAACATGCCAGTGTGCTCCGATGGTCTCACTTCTATGTGTCACCATATCCAGTACAGCGATGTGTTACTAAACATGGCAGTGTGCTCCGATGGTCTCACTTCTATGTGCCACCATATCCAGTACAGCGATGTGTTACTAAACATGCCAGTGTGCTCCGATGGTCTCACTTCTATGTGTCACCATATCCAGTACAGCGATGTGTTACTAAACATGGCAGTGTGCTCCGATGGTCTCACTTCTATGTGCCACCATATCCAGTACAGCGATGTGTTACTAAACATGCCAGTGTGCTCCGATGGTCTCACTTCTATGTGTCACCATATCCAGTACAGCGATGTGTTACTAAACATGGCAGTGTGCTCCGATGGTCTCACTTCTATGTGCCACCATATCCAGTACAGCGATGTGTTACTAAACATGCCAGTGTGCTCCGATGGTCTCACTTCTATGTGCCACCATATCCAGTACAGCGATGTGTTACTAAACATGCCAGTGTGCTCCGATGGTCTCACTTCTATGTGTCACCATATCCAGTACAGCGATGTGTTACTAAACATGGCAGTGTGCTCCGATGGTCTCACTTCTATGTGCCACCATATCCAGTACAGCGATGTGTTACTAAACATGCCAGTGTGCTCCGATGGTCTCACTTCTATGTGTCACCATATCCAGTACAGCGATGTGTTACTAAACATGGCAGTGTGCTCCGATGGTCTCACTTCTATGTGCCACCATATCCAGTACAGCGATGTGTTACTAAACATGCCAGTGTGCTCCGATGGTCTCACTTCTATGTGTCACCATATCCAGTACAGCGATGTGTTACTAAACATGGCAGTGTGCTCCGATGGTCTCACTTCTATGTGCCACCATATCCAGTACAGTGATGTGTTACTAAACATGCCAGTGTGCTCCGATGGTCTCACTTCTATGTGTCACCATATCCAGTACAGCGATGTGTTACTAAACATGGCAGTGTGCTCCGATGGTCTCACTTCTATGTGCCACCATATCCAGTACAGCGATGTGTTACTAAACATGCCAGTGTGCTCCGATGGTCTCACTTCTATGTGCCACCATATCCAGTACAGCGATGTGTTACTAAACATGCCAGTGTGCTCCGATGGTCTCACTTCTATGTGCCACCATATCCAGTACAGCGATGTGTTACTAAACATGCCAGTGTGCTCCGATGGTCTCACTTCTATGTGCCACCATATCCAGTACAGCGATGTGTTACTAAACATGCCAGTGTGCTCCGATGGTCTCACTTCTATGTGCCACCATATCCAGTACAGCGATGTGTTACTAAACATGCCAGTGTGCTCCGATGGTCTCACTTCTATGTGTCACCATATCCAGTACAGCGATGTGTTACTAAAAAAAATTGCATTACTAAAATCCAACTCACTAATAATTGAGCCCCAGATAATTGGCACTGTACTGTATTTTCAACCACTTTTAACACATTGTTTGCGGGAAACGATAAAACTCGTTCTATCCCGTTTTATAGTAGAGAGCGGGAGACGAGTTTACTCGTTTTGGTTTGCCAAGCGGTGGTATGCGGGAAACTTGTAAACACGGTCACCAAATGGGGTGGGAGCTGCGCGTTATCTATTGTAAGGGGTACCTAACGCATCTACCTGTTGATACAATGAGGTTGGGTGATAACAACACAAAAGGCAAAATAAAAATAAAAGCGGTTATGTTTACAAAAAAATATGTTTCAATGATAACAAATCGGGATCTTGTTTTAGCATTGTTGATCGTTTCTCTAGTGACTCCAGTGTACTGCTTTCGTTCGGAAGTCTTAGTATCGTGTTTCTGAGTTCATTCTGCTTTTACGAAGTATTTTATTTTGTTTTGAATTATCGAATTTTCGTAGAAAATACCTAACTATCGTGGTGTATTTGTTCAAAAACTTTTTTTACTTGGCCACTTTTTACTGCCACTGTTTTTTTTTTGTGATAAACTATTTTTGAAAGTTAATTTTATTGTCCCTGAACATGAATCAGGATGCAAACGAGAGTGATGATGAATTGTTTGCTGACAATTTATCTAATTATTCCTGCCAAAGCGACATAGAAGATTTTTCCGATTCCGAGGATGACGATGATAGTGAAGAAGGTATTATTCCTCTGCCATCAACTTTTTCCCGAAGACGAATTTCAAGCTCTTCAAGTTCTGATTCGGATGAAGGCGAAGAATGGTCATCGAGAGATAATCCACCAGTCTTGGAGGAGTTTTTAGGACGACCGGGCATCAATATTGAAAACGTTCCAGATAGTGTAGCAGATGCCGTCAATTTGTTTATTGACGACGATTTCTTTGCGCTCCTTGTGGAGGAGTCAAATATGTATTATCACCAAAATGAAGAAAATTTCAAAACTTATAGAAAATCTCTGAAATGGAAGGATATCACTATGAAAGAAATGAAGAAGTTTTTGGGGCTTATAATACTTATGGGGTAGGTACGCAAGGATCGACGAGACGATTATTGTACCACTGAAGAGTGTACCGAGACACCATTTTTTGCAAAAACGATGAGTAGAGACAGATTCCGAAAAATATGGAAGGCCTGGCACTTCAACAATAACGAAAATGTGCAAGACGACTCTGACAGACTTTGCAAGATCAGACCATTGTTGGATTTCTTCCTTCCGAAATTTAGAGAAATTTACAAGCCTATTCAGCAGTTATCTCTAGATGAAGGCATGGTACCATGGAGAGGGAGATTATTCTTCAGGGTTTACAATCCGGGCAAAATTATAAAATATGGGATTCTGGTGCGTATGGTATGCGAGAGCAATACTGGTTACATTTGCAATTTCGAAATCTATTGCGGTGAAGGAAAAAGATTGATTGAAACGATTAGTTCAGTTATATCTCCATATGCAGATTTATGGCACCATGTTTACATGGACAATTATTACAATAGTGTACAAAACAGTGAGATACTTCTTGAAATCTATTGCGGTGAAGGAAAAAGATTGATTGAAACGATTAGTTCAGTTATATCTCCATATGCAGATTTATGGCACCATGTTTACATGGACAATTATTACAATAGTGTACAAAACAGTGAGATACTTCTTGAAATCTACTGCGGTGAAGGAAAAAGATTGATTGAAACGATTAGTTCAGTTATATCTCCATATGCAGATTTATGGCACCATGTTTACATGGACAATTATTACAATAGTGTACAAAACAGTGAGATACTTCTTGAAATCTATTGCGGTGAAGGAAAAAGATTGATTGAAACGATTAGTTCAGTTATATCTCCATATGCAGATTTATGGCACCATGTTTACATGGACAATTATTACAATAGTGTACAAAACAGTGAGATACTTCTTGAAATCTATTGCGGTGAAGGAAAAAGATTGATTGAAACGATTAGTTCAGTTATATCTCCATATGCAGATTTATGGCACCATGTTTACATGGACAATTATTACAATAGTGTACAAAACAGTGAGATACTTCTTGAAATCTATTGCGGTGAAGGAAAAAGATTGATTGAAACGATTAGTTCAGTTATATCTCCATATGCAGATTTATGGCACCATGTTTACATGGACAATTATTACAATAGTGTACAAAACAGTGAGATACTTCTTGAAAAAAAATTAAGAATTTGCGGGACCATACGGAAAAATAGAGGACTGCCAGATGATTTGAAAACAGCTTCTTTGGCAAGAGGCGAAACGACCTTCAGAAGAAAGAAGGAAGTTTTAGTTCAAATGTGGCAATCTAAAAAGACCGTGTTTCTCATATCAACTATTCATTCTGCTGAGATGAGAGAGAGCCATAATATAGACCCGAAGCACCAGACAGAAAATTGTAAAACCAAATGCCCTGATTGATTACAATCGGTACATGAAAGGCGTAGACCGGGCGGACCAGTACCTCTCATATTACTCTATTTTACGGAAAACGGCCAAATGGACCGAGAGAATGGCCATGTATCTTGTAAATTGCGCGTTGTTTAATTCATTTGTTGTGTACAATTCTGTGCATTTGACAGATAAAAAAAAATATAAAGTATTTTTGAAGAATATAGCGGTCCACTGGGTAACCGACGACATCCCAAGAGAAGAACCTGCTGATCCTGTGCCTTCAACATCCAGGGGCAAAACTAGTAAATCGGATCCACTGGGAAGGTTGTCAATGGATATGAGAAAACACACGTTAGAACCTCTTGTCGGAAAAGGCAAAAACAAAAATATTTTGCGTCCATGTCATGTGTGTGCCGCTCATAAACTGCGCAGTGAAACGCGATATATGTGCAAGTATTGCAATGTACCCCTTCACAAAGGAAAGTGTTTCGAACGCTATCACACTGTGAAGCACTATTAGGTTATGGCTTTTCTTATAAGATCTATTGAAAATTTCGTAATTATATTGTAATTTTATGTGAATAAAATAATTTTGATGGTGAAAGAGTATTTTTTTCTATGTTTACCTAGAATGTAGTCATTTTGTGTGAGTAAAAAATAGAGCAACCCATATTTTGCATAATAAAGATATAGATAGTTCTATTCTTAGTAAGATACAAAAAGTTTTTCGAAAAAATACTAATTAGTTTGAGAGATATGGTTTTTTTTACGAAAGTCTAATTTTGGCGCAAAAAAGTCTAAAAGTACCCGCATTGCGTCATCACTTGTCGCGAAAAGTACCCGATTACAATGTGTTAACACATGTCAATGACGGAGCGAGTCTTCTATTGCTACAAGTTATATAAGGCTATGTCAAAAATATCCCCAGTCATATAATGTCACACAAAAACTACTAGTTATGTAAGGCTTTGTGAAAAATATCCCGTCATATGATGTCAAGACAGAACGTCAAGTAACGTATCCCCAGTCAGATGATGTGAAACAACAGCTACAAGTTAAGTAAAGCTATATTAATAATATCCCCAGTCGTATGATGTCCAACAAAAACTACAAGTGATGTAAGGCAATGCGGGAAACCCCAGTCATAAAATGCCAAATGAAAACTAGGAGTTATGTAAAACTATGTTAAAAAATAAAGCGAATATACAGATTGTGGTTACCAATTCTGTTTAAACGAAATTCATTTAAAATATGGACCGTAAAGTGAGGAATGTTGTACAGGACTGAATTTGCGACAAAGTTAATGATGCGAGACAAACAAAACGTAAAACGCGAGTCGAATATTTAACGGAATCAAAGCACATTTTAATTATAGTAAAATAACAAGGCAATTCAATAAATATTTTATACAATTCAAAGAAATTTTAACACAATGAACTCTAATCAACAACACTTCCATTCAAAAGATAAGCCATTGTCAAGCTAAATGAAAAATGCCGGCTTCTTGTATCAAAACGTTACTCACCTGTATTATTATAAATATATCGGGTTCTACTGGTGTCCGGACGCACGATTTGATGTGGTGCGATTCAAGATTAAATTTTTTGGCACTTTATTTATTGATGTTGAATTTTAAACTACAACGCGATACAAACGTGAGACGGTAAGTAATATTTATTTTGTAAATAATTTGACAATTAAAGAGCATAAAGCACAACAAATTCAATAAAAATCATAGACAATTGAATTAAAAGGTAAGGGTGGAGTTTCATGTTGTACATGTATCTCACACCTTTATTATTAAAGTTAAGGGTAGATATACATATATAATATATTATCACGACATTTTGAGGTAGGCATAAGGAAAAGTGTTTACGCATATAGATTTTGCCTCGTCCTCATCCATACATCTCGTCATATATAACCTGAGAATTGTGTTTAATGCTCAGTTGTACTTTGTTGACCATATGTATTATACTCATGTATGGTATATGATGAACCTTTAAGAATGCTGGAATTTATTTTGAAAATATCCAAGGTTTGTCCTTCAATAAGGATGTTAACACTGTTATATACTTCTCAAGTACGTACTTAACTGAATGTAACTCTGTTTTTACCTTCCAAACCGTTTCTGAATTTGTGTATCTCGGTACCATGGTGACAAGTAAGAACGATGTTTCCACTGAAATAAATCGAAGATTAATAGCTGCAAACCGATGCTATTTTGGACTGCAGAGGTACATGAAATCACGACATCTCTCTAGAAAAACCAAAACTCTACTTTATAAAACACTCATCCGACCTGTGCTCACCTATGGCTCAGAATGTTGGACTCTAAGTAGAGTGGACATGAGGGCTCTAGGGACATTTGAGAGGAAGATTCTGCGCAAAATATATGGCCCCATTTGCAATAACGGAGAATGGCGTATCAGGTATAATCAGGAGCTGTACGGTCTGTATGGAGACCCTACCATAACACAAGAGATTTTAATTGGGAGACTCAGGTGGGCTGGACACGTGCAGCGAATGAGTGAGGAAGACATTCCGAGAAGGCTCTTGAATGGCACACCGGGGGGTCGAAGAAAGCCAGGAAGGCCGAAGCTTCGATGGCTGGATGGTGTCAATAGGGATGCGCAGCTCATTGGCATCCAGAACTGGCGAACAGCAGCACAGGACCGCCAGTCATGGAGGCGTGCTTTAAAGGAGGCCAAGACCCGACCTGGGTTGTAGAGCCATTGTTGATTGTTGATTGAACTCTGTTTTTATAGTCCTCTTGCTGTGATGTTCATATGAGCGCTGTTAAAAGGGCGCAGCATAAGTTATTATTATTGACATTAATTATAATTTTCTCGGATGAACATTATTTACTTAAACTTGTGAAAAAAAAAGAATATTGAATGAGTTACTTTTTTTCAGTTGCTTATTTTTTTTAATATTAGACTTTCTTCATAACAAACTCACCATAGGGTTATTGTACATTGTAAACCAATAACCTATAATAACTACTTAATCTCTCCTTTCTACAAAATATCTCTTTTAAAAAATATATTTGGTGAAATTGCTTTATATTCTGTTAGCCTAATTGCAAAATTTAGAAAGTGTTGAATTTATACTGTACTATTCCTTCCGCATGAATTGTCAAAGTACCACTCGATATAGTGAGGTGCGTGCAGTTAACTCGAGACGATCATACTATTTACAATATATTTTTCACAGTTCATTTCATTGGTTGCATTCAGAATAAAAATTACAAAATATAATTTCGAGGTAAGCGTGGACCACAGAAAAATCAATAAATAAATACTAGCGAGTGCTGTAGGAACAAAAAAAAACAACTAAATTGGAAAATTTCTAATGATCATTTGTTCGTGTTTAAGTAGTCAGGTACATATATTTAATAAAATTTTACTTTGCGTTTCTTCTTTCTTCGTGGAACTTTTTTACTTCTAGATAGATTATTACATTTTGGAAGCTTAATCAGTTGAAACTTTATATTATCTAGATTTGTTATTTTTTTAAATTAGTTTGATTATATTGAGTCATATAATTGCGCCATTACTTTAATTTTGTGGCAAAAAAAAACATTTAAATTTGGGTGGAAAGCCTTAAAAAATAACTTAATAGTTTTCTTGTCTATGTCAAATGTTGGATTGTTTTTGGTTCAAGAGCTAACGTGCATTATTGCGATGCCATCTTAATGAGGCCGATTATTGTACCTGCGATGTGTTGAAAGAAATAAAAAAATCATAATTTCCTGGCAATTCAGCCTCAAAATATTTAATATTAATTACACTAACTTACAATTAAAATAATAAAAAATATAATACCTTTGTTCGATTATCTATTTTGCGCTGTGAACGGTTTATTGATATCAGACAGTAGATATAGCGTGCATTTGTCGAATGAAATGTTTGTTTTTAATATGTAAGTGGAAGCATTTTGATTGAATATTTAATTTTATTTTATTACATAACAAGTCGGTGTTGTTGTTGGACCTCGTAGTCGAGACTCCTCTCGCCATTCCGACGTCAATCTTGAATTCCACGTCCATCATATCGAGGGCGTCCGGCAGAAAGGGCGTAAGTACACTTTATATTACAAATTTTACAGGAGAGCAAAAACGAGGTAGAAAATGGCGTAACTTTTCACCAATTTATCCTATGATATTGATGTTTTCCAATTTGGTTATTTATTTTAATTGCTAAATAGAGAATACTTCAGGAATTCAACTATATATAGTTTGGGAGTTAGTGTTACTTACGCCCTTTCTGATGACACGGACATCGCAGTATTGGATTGACATTATGTTATTCGAAAGGGCGTATGTAATTACTTTCCGGGTAATTATGTTTTGTAATTAATTATTCTAACGGTTTAAAGTATATTTTGTAAGAAATAAAACGAAACAAATACTTTTTTATATTGTTATAGAAAAACAGGTTTTTAATTTTTTCCAAAAACAAACATCTGGTATATTTTTTAACCATCGTTTAGTGTATTTTTGTCAGCAAATTTGGAATAAAAATAAAACTGCACAGATTCTGTAACATTAGTTTCTCTTCCTCTTTCTGTGAAGGATCTTAGCTCTTATTGCTATAAGAGGAAGGCCATCTTCTCTCTCTCTCTCTGGTTCTTGGCCCCCTTTTGTCCTGTTGTTTTTCCTTTTCCTGGTATTTTTTCCGCAGCGTTTTCCCTGGGTAGATTTATATATAAATCATGGAATCCCTCGGGAATCATCCCGGAATTACATAAATCCATCAGATTTTGGTACTTAATATTTTTGATGGGTAACTTCTCTGGGTATGCTTTATAAGCCAGATTATTAAAATCTTGAGGAACTTCAGATCCAGTTGAAGTATTTGCAGAAGGCATGTCTTCAAATGATTTCTTTCGCCTTTTCGGTTTATTCGTGCTATCCGGGATGTATGGCTCGCCTCTTCGCTTTGCCAAACTTACAACATTGTACCTCTGTCGATCTGATGGTGGGAATACTTCGGTATACTCTGAAGCATGTTCAAGAATTGAAGTATACAGTTAGCTATTTCATTAGAGCCGCGTTGTCCTTCAATTTCCGACCACACTAAACGGTGTCCAGTCTTTTTCCCAACGTTGTAAAATGTCAAATTAAATTATGCCAGTTTTCGTTCATAAAACAATGCTTTAGCAAAATAAAGCGGACAATACAACACCGTTTCAAGATCGAAATTGGCTAATAAAAAGGTTTTAGCTTTCATTTCAATTGCTGCAGTTTTTCTGGCAATATGAGTATCATATTTATCCTGTTTTTTTTTTTTTACCTTTTCTGTGTCACTTTTTAAGTGGAAATCATAGCACCAGCAATTATCTTTCTTGGTCGAGTGGAAACCGATCTTTTATCTTTTTTCAATTCTATTTCGATCGATAATCTGAAATTATTCCGTTTTAATTAAAATTATACATTACAATAACATTAGAAATCCTTCTATAGAAAAAGTACAGCGTAAGGGCGTATATGATATGCGGTGAATATCAAAACTGTAAGGGCGTATGTACATATGCGGTCTTACGTTCAAACAAAAATGGGCGTAAGTAGACCTAAGCCCTTTCTGTGTTCTATTGCTTGGCAATATCATAAAAGAAACATAGGTTATACGCCCTTTCGGAAGAATGAAACTCACAGAAGGAGCATTCCAGCACTTGCGCTCTTTCAGTATGTTGTGAAGTACACCTCCGGGATACATACAACCAAAAAAGTGTACATACGCCCTTTCTGCCGGACGTCCTCGATATGATCTGTGAGAAGACAGCCTGATCCTGGATGCGCCCTCCCTCCCGCAGATGTCACACACATGTGGATCCTGCTGAGCAATGCTGATGCATGTTCGCAGCACTTTGACTGTTTTTCACACGTCTAGCTGTTGAGACGCCATCAGATGGCTCTCCACTTTCCACTGCCCTGAGCCACCAGCTCCCGGTCCTCAGGAGTCCCGCACAAAGCTACCTACTCTCGCAGACTGTCCTTATAGAGCTTCCTGAGTTTGCTCATTACTTCCCCGTAAAAGACGCATTTGGGAGCCTCCAAGACTTCTCTGACTTTACGTTTCTTTCAGAATATCATTAACTCGATCTAACCATACTTTCCTGGGTCTCCCTCTACCACGCCTTCCACTCACAGTTGCACTATGTATTAGTTCTGTCAGTATTTCTTATTTCATTAGTTCCACATGACCAAACCATCTCCTAGTGCTCTTCTTCATCTTACTCAACACATCACCCTTAAGTTCACCTTCATCCTTACACTCCTCAGGCACAGGCCCTGCACAATGTCAGCCACTCGAGCAGACTATTCCAAGATAGATATACGTAGATACAGGAATATATAGTTTCAAGTTATTAATTCAGCCTGTAATTATCTTGCGCTAAGCCAAATAGGGTAAATCAAATCCACCATTATATATTTAAGAAAAAAAACTCAACCTATAAGTTATAGTGGAGGATAAAACTATCAAATAATATAAAACAATTTGTTTTAATC
Source organism: Odontocerum albicorne (assembly GCA_949825065.1). Classification (NCBI taxonomy): domain Eukaryota; kingdom Metazoa; phylum Arthropoda; class Insecta; order Trichoptera; family Odontoceridae; genus Odontocerum; species Odontocerum albicorne. The sequence goes on from OX463868.1 coordinate 14,980,502, forward strand.
CAACACTGTTTATTTCACTCTTTGTAATGGCATAACCTTACCGGTTTCAAGGTTTTTCGCCTCATCATTATGGGAGCATAAACAAAAGTCTTGTTACAAAGGAACTAAGTTGGCCCGGACCCAGCGACGGACAGTATTCGATAGAGACAGTATCAGTGTAATATTGCTGCTGTACTGCGACGGATTTCCTCAATACTTTGGCTCCAAGGTAATGTTCACTGTTTTGTTGACATTGTTTCACTTTTGCGTATTATTTTGATTAAAAATGTGTTTAAATAATCTCAAAACCAGAAGGAACAAATGATTTAGCGTTCCCGTTAAAAAATGCGAGTTTCCTTGATATTTGCATTTTCGTGGCGACAATTATAACACTTCAAAAGTGTACCCACGTACTTCAGCACAGTTTCTTTGATATTTGTACTATATTTAGACATGAGAAAAAAGATTTCTATTTTTGTGTACTGTTCCACATAAGTGTTTTTATTTTCCTCAATATAAAGTGATTCCCCAGGAACAGGTAATCGCTGTTAAGTAGTCGATTACAGGTTTATTTTATAAAGTCTTTCTTGTGTATTAGTTTGCCTGTAAGTAAGTACACATCTGTTTGGTGAGATATTTTTATTGTTTCCATCAAGTAGCTTACTTGACCATAAATATATATTGTAGACTGATAAATGGAATATAAAGATGTGAAAATATAGAAACACTTGCATTTGTGTACTTTTGTTTGTAGAAACACGTGCATTTGTATACCTTACGAGGTATAGTATTCTTGCTGTGTGGGCCTAAGTATCCGTTTAGATTCTATAACAAATGAGTTCCTTAGCGATGTATAGTGGCGGTGAATGCGTTAATTAGGAATTCATACTATTTACACATTTTTTGCGCGAAACGCTTAAAAGCGTCTTTTACATACTGTTGGTAGAGCGCGGGAGAGGCTTAAAAATGTTGTATTTGCTTACTGTTGGTAGAGCGCGGGAAACGCCAAAGAACGTTGTACAGATCGGAATTGGGTTTGCGGTTACTTGTCGAGGGTCGGTGGCAGACTCGTCATATAACTTCTTCTCCCTGGCTCTATCCCAACTCACTGTCTGCGAAGACTGTTGGGGTCAGCTCTCCTCGTCCTCAGGTTGTATGCTCTTCTGTCCCGGACTACGTCCCCCAGGCCGTGCCTCTGCATCAGGTTATCTTTTCGCACCATAAATTCCATGAATTCTTTGGTCTTCCTCTGGTTTTTATTCGAGGAAGATCCATGGAGATTGCCCGGTTCACAGTGTGATCGGGTGCTCTGCGTCCAACGTGCCTATACCTTCTCAATCGCCTCTCCTCCATTTTGCTGTTGACGTCTGTAACACCTAATGACACGAATGCGTGAGCTTTTTATTTTGTTTCTTAGACACACCAGCTGACCATCTTAGCATGCGCATTTCAGCAGTTTCCAGTTGCCTAGAGTAAGAGTTATACATCGTCCAGCATTCGGAGCCATAGAGTAGTGCGGGTCTGACAATCGTTTGGTATACTTTTCCTTTTAACTTTTCTGGCATTTTCGGATCACATAGAACTCCCGTCATTGATCTAAACTTCATCCATCCCACACTAATTCTATGTGTTACATCTGCTGCACATCATCCATCGCTATGGATGAGTGACCCGAGATACTGCTAGTACATTGATCTAAACTCCATCCATCCCACACTAATTCTATGTGTTACATCTGCTGCACATCCTCCATCGCTATGGATGAGTGACCCGAGATACTGCTAGTACATTGATCTAAACTCCATCCATCCCACACTAATTCTATGTGTTACATCTGCTGCACATCCTCCATCGCTATGGATGAGTGACCCGAGATACTGCTAGTACATTGATCTAAACTCCATCCATCCCACGCTAATTCTATGTGTTACATCTGCTGCACATCCTCCATCGCTATGGATGAGTGACCCGAGATACTGCTAGTACATTGATCTAAACTTCATCCATCCCACACTAATTCTATGTGTTACATCTGCTGCACATCCTCCATCGCTATGGATGAGTGACCCAAGATACTTAGACTGTCCCCATATAACATACACTCCAAATATAGTACAATAGTTGTAAGATAAACATTTCTTTTATCTTTATAATTTTTCAGTATTTAGGCTATATTTATTAGTTCAAGACATGGGTTCTCCATTTTCGTTTCTGCCTACATTCCGCTATTGCTTATTATTTTTATTAAAAAACTATTACAAAATCCCCATCATTGTGTCATATAGTATAGTATAGTATAGTGGATATCGATCGATGTTGTGTTTGAAAAGTTATTTGTTCCGTATTTTTATAATAAATGAATATTTTTTTCATAAAAAATATTCAATAAAAATGCATTACGATAGTAATGAAAGCAAAGGGATGGAGAATTGTGTGCTGATAATTTGTCTTGTGTTGATTATTCTTGTGTTGACGATAGCATGATGGTTTAGCGGATGTCCTAGTTGGACGTGCTGATGATTATGATTGTTGTTTGGTATTTAAATAAAATACCTCGATTAGCAATGCGGAAAGTGAGAGTGAATAATCAATGAATAGTAAACAGCGATGAATGGTCAAGTGATTAATAATAAGTGATTCTTTATTTATCGATAAGTAGGTATATATACATTTCAGAACGGGGCGCGTGAGTGCGTCCGCAATATATTTTTATCTCACTCCTGCGCGTGCAGAGGTGGTTGCAGACGTTGCGAATAATATAGTGGGTAGATAATTTGTTGGCGGAAATGGTGATACAGCGCGATGCGTTCTCCTTCTACTGTGGAATGTATCGTAAATAGTATTTTCGGGTAAACAATATTAATGTTCTGGTATGCGACCTTTGGGCATGTCCGGAGGTCGGTTCGTCGGTCGTTGACCGTGCGTGTTGACAATATTCAGGGACGACGGTAGTCCCTACAATGGCATGATGGCACGATGGCATGATGGAGAATTTGAAACTAGTGATAATGAAGTGACCGCGCGTCCTCGGACATTTTTCCGACGAACAATTTCAAGCGATTCGGATTCAGACTCGGACGAAGGTGAAGAAGAATGGTCATCAGCAGACAATCCACCAGTCCTGGAAGAGTTTTTAGGTCGGCCAGGTTTAACTACCGGTAGTGTTTTGAATAGTGTAACGCATAGGTTCTCAACCTTATTTTGCCCACCGCCCACTTTGAGAATATTGTTTTTTCTAAAGCCCCTCAATTTTTTTTACTTGCGAATCTGAACCAGATATTGCCACGATTATATTGTATTTAAAGGTGTAATATTATATACTATAGTCGTTAGATAGGATATGGTATGGTATGGCCCTAGCCTATTTCTCAGTTTAAAGGAGACTGTTTCAATGAGAACAGTTCAAACACAAGCATACTTAATTATATTGAAAAGTATTTTTATTAACATTCAAAAGACATTGAATTTATACCTTATCTAATGAGAAGGTTGAATTTGATGCACTTTAAGGAGTTTGTTAATATCAGGCTCGATTTTACTTAAAAACAACCGTAAGTCGAGCCGCGTTCAGTAACATGGAGCCGATTTCTCTTTTTAGTTACCAATGTTGCTTCAGCACTAAATCCACGTCCAGCTAAACAGGAAGATGGGAATGCTATCAGAAATCGTTGAACAATCGACCACAATCCTGGGTACAGTTGCAAAATCGGCTTCTGCAGCCAAAATTCTTGGTAGCCATTCTTGAATTTAATTTTCGATTCCTCATTTGTCGTCAGTTCTATTAGTTCTTCTTCTAACTGGGATGATCCTGCTGTGTTGACATTTGTCGTCAGTTCTATTAGTTCTTCTTCTAACTGGGATGATCCTGCTGTGTTGACATTTGTCGTCAGTTCTATTAGTTCTTCTTCTAACTGGGATGATCCTGCTGTGTTGACATTTGTCGTCAGTTCTATTAGTTCTTCTTCTAACTGGGATGATCCTGCTGTGTTGACATTTGTCGTCAGTTCTATTAGTTCTTCTTCTAACTGGGATGATCCTGCTGTGTTGACATTTGTCGTCAGTTCTATTAGTTCTTCTTCTAACTGGGATGATCCTGCTGTGTTGACATTTGTCGTCAGTTCTATTAGTTCTTCTTCTAACTGGGATGATCCTGCTGTGTTGACATTTGTCGTCAGTTCTATTAGTTCTTCTTCTAACTGGGATGATCCTGCTGTGTTGACATTTGTCGTCAGTTCTATTAGTTCTTCTTCTAACTGGGATGATCCTGCTGTGTTGACATTTGTCGTCAGTTCTATTAGTTCTTCTTCTAACTGGGATGATCCTGCTGTGTTGACATTTGTCGTCAGTTCTATTAGTTCTTCTTCTAACTGGGATGATCCTGCTGTGTTGACATTTGAAAAAGGATCCAAAACCCAGTCTGGTATGTCCATGTTTAAAATGTCCCGGAATCGTTCCTTGAAATCACTGCGGAGGTTTTCCAAGTGTTGACAGTAAACAAGCGAGTCGTCGTGCTTGAATCATACTGCTGATAAATTTGGGAAGTTATTGAATTCGCGTCTGCCGATATTTCTTTTGTATAATAGCAGTTTGGACACGAAAGCAGCAGCGCTATTTTTTGTCTTAATCAAGTTTAAATGGTCGCCTCGAAGTAGGAGATTGACATCATTAAACAATTTATACAGGTCTGTCAAGTACGCAACGTCGTTCTTTGATGAGATGAGGTTGTCACGCAATTCCGTGTCTTTGTTTCTTAGGAACTCTTATCACAGACCCAAACAGATTGTAAAATCGAGTCAAACAAGTACCTTTTGACAGTCAGCGCACCTCTGTGTGAAGCGGCAATCGGTTGAAATCTTCATCATTGGCAATGCAAAGCTGACTAAATAATCTGTCATTCAACGAGTTACTTCTGATTTTATTAACTGCTCTGATAGCATATTGCAGTGATGTATGGAGGCGTTCACTCAGGTTTTTCGCAACCAAATGCTGGCGATTAATTACGCAAGGCACAGCAAGCATGTCAGGAACTTTATTTTTTAATCACGCTATGAAGCCTTTGTGACGCCCTGTCATAGCCGGTGCGCCATCCGTAGCAACTGACAAAATATTATTAAAAGGAATTTTCTTTTCGTCACAAAACTTTTCCAGTGTATTAAATATGGTTTCTCCTTTTGTATCTGTTTCCAAATTGGTAGCAAACAATAGTTCTTGACATATCTTCTCATCTTTGATAAACCTCACCTATGTATGACAATAACAATACTTCATTGGTTGGTCAAGTGGACTCCAGTGGATCCAGTTGAATTGAAAATTGACAAGTCTGCAGATGATTGCGCAATGGTTGTTCAATGTTTTCAGCCATCTCATCGATTCGTCTTTGCGCAGAACTATTGCTCAAGGGAATGTTTCGGATAATATCCGCAGCTGGTTTATGGAGCACAGTGGTTATTGCTTCTTTTACTGCCGGTAAAATGAAATCTTCCCCAATAGTATGTGGTTTGCCTGTTTTAGCAATCAACAATGAGATATTGTACGAAGCTCGAAGACCGTCATCGTCTTGATTAGAAGCTGATGAAAAAAATTTTGATATAGTTGGCTGAATTTCGTACTTCTTTTCCATGTCTTGAGAATAGGTCACGTCTTTGTCTTTCTTATCCGAGTGTATTTAATCAAAATGATCTTGTCTTTTTTAGACTTTATTTTTTTAATCTGCTCACGCCCCTCCGTGCCACCTCAACGCCCCCTAATTTTAATCTACCCACGCTCCTCCGTGTCATTTCAACGCTTCCTAATTTTTCATCTGCCCACGCCCCTCCGCGCCATATCAATGCCCCCTAATTTTAATCTGCAAACGCCCCTCCATGACACCTCAACGCCCCCTAATTTTAATATGCCCACGACCATCCGTACAATCTCAACGCCCCTTAATTTTAATCTGCCCACGCCCCTCCGCGCCACATCAACGCCCCCTAATTTTAATCTGCCCACGCACCTCCGTACCATCTTAACGCCTCCTAATTTTAATCTGCATACGACCCTCCGTGACATCTCAACGCACCTAATTTTAATATGCATACGCCCCTCCGTGCCATCTCAACGCCCCCTAATTTTCTCTGGGTCTTCTACTGCCCCCCTGAAAGTCTCAAACGCCCAAAAGGGGGAGTTATCGCCCACGTTGAGAACCTATGGTGTAACGGAAGCGGTAAATTTATTCGTAGGAGATGATTTTTTTCCATTTCTTGTACAAGAATCTAACAGATATTATTATCAAAATAAGCACAAATTTAAAATATATAAGAAAACTCTCAAACGGAGAGACATTGCAATACAAGGAATGAAGAACTTTTTGGGACTTATCTTTCTTACGGGACAAGTCCGTAAGGACAGAAGATATGAATACTGATGATGGAGTTCAGATGATGCATCCACGGAAACACCATTTCTTGCCAGCAGACCAATACAATATATTTCTTATTATTCTATCTTACGAAAAACTACTAAATGGACAAAAAGACTGGCGATGTATTTAATAAATTTTTGCATTGTTCAACTCCTATGTTGTGTATAACTCTGTTATAAGAGAAAATAAACAAATTTTAAAGGACATTGCAGAGCACTAGCACCGGGTGGGGTCGCTGATCAGATTTCCTCGGATAATATTCAAGACTCGGTACCGACACCATCAACATCTGGTGTCCGAAAAAAATCTTCAAAATCAGATCCTCCGGGAAGACTTTCGATGGATATGAGAAAACATACATGGAAAAGATTGATAGCAACCAACCAACCAACATGTACAGAAGGACTAAATAGACAGTAAGGTAAAAATGCAATTTAACCTTAAACATCATAATTGTTTACCCAAATATATATTAGTTTATAAAAATATCATCGAAAACTATTTCATTAATGATAAAAAGCTGAAAATTTTATTTAAATATGATCAATACAATAAACCTCAAGTTATACTAATTTCACGTGAAACGTGTAATTTCACCCGCGAATCTAAATTAATTGCCCGCTTAACGGCATAGATTCATGAAAATACCGCCCGGCAACAATGTGTTAAGATGATTTGTGACATCTGTCACATTTACATTTTATTAGTAAGGATGCAATGTGAATTGATTATCTGTTTATTTTATAGTCAATTGGCGCCTTGGATAATAGTAAATAAATTGAGATACAGAAGTAAGGAAAAGAAAATCAGCAATGAACTCCCGGGAAGATTTCCCCAAATGGGAACATGAAGAAGCCTCGGTCGTATCTGTGGAGGAGGAGAGAGCGGATGCTGAACAGCTCGGGACATTGTCGGTGCCGGAGTACGGTATAGACATAGAAGAGGCTGATGTCAAGGTGGAGTGCGCTCAACCCAACAGTGCAGGGGCTGGACACACACGCACAGAGTACAGTGAGTGCTTTATGAGTTTAAAAATATTCAATATTTATTTATTAACATGGTCAAAATATTGTCTTGTTCCATTTTCACTTGAGATCTGCAACTTCAGTGATAAATGGAGTTATCAAGTCAAACAGGACTTTTAGTCTGAGAAATCCACATAGCATTCTGTGTTGCTGGAATTGTTGGATAAAATGACTTAAATAAGTGACAAGTTTCACATATAATAGAAACGAAATAAGATTAAGTGGCGTGCAACATTTTCTTCCTTATAATTTAATGGAATCCAAACAACCTTATATTTTAGATTTTGATATCTCATCAGGCAGAGTGTTGAGTGTCATGAGAATTATTCGGCCTTCAGAACTGCATGACACGGGCTCTGGAAGTGATGCTGCTACTGGGAAACCTTTTGAGTGTGATGACTGTGGGGAGATGTACAAAAGCAAAGCCAGTTTAATAAACCACATCAGGAACCACAAAGGTATTAATGAATTACATATTCTCGTATTTGGATGGTTTTGTACACATCAGTACCTGTCTCATTATAACTCTATCATTGTTATTTTTATTGGCAATATTTTTATTTAATACATATGCATTTCTTTGTTGGGGTAGACAGAAAGGACGGAATGCTAAACTTTCCTATCACAACATACTCCTTTGCCTCACCCACATACATACATTTTACCAGTTCCAAGTGTTTAACTTAGTACAGTGTTCCGATCTAGGTGGGTCCAGAAGTCTGTCATAGTGCAATGTATGTCGAGTTATCTCCTATTGTCACCCTTCTGTATCAGTCGAGAGGTGAACCTATCATTCATCCCCATCATATACCAAAGACGAGAGAGACACGAGCGGGTAAAGGGTGATATTATCATAAGGACGCGGGCAGGAGACTGTTCTACACCCCTCCGTTTGATAGAAACTCACTGTGACTATGATAACTATCATTTTGACAGAATGTTAAAAATAATTGACCATTCCGTAAATATCAATGACGCTTTTTACATGCAACATGATAAAGATTCAGTTTTAAAAAATATAGATTTAACATGTTTTGTAGTGAGAAAGGTATTTGTATGGAAAGCAGCCACCATAAGGAAATTTAGTGCTTTTCTTCTTTTAAGAATCCAAGTTTGAATATAATAAGACTTAGTTCTTTCATTAATTAATCATTGAATAATGTTCTTTTTTTTAGATTTAATAACTTCTCTGCGGAAAATACAACAATCAAGTAATAGTGGAGGCAAGCCATATAATTGTTCACACTGTGGAAGAAGCTTTGCACAGGCAACAACTTTCCAACGACATCTTATTACTCACAGTGGAGAGAAGCCATATAGTTGTTCACACTGTGGAAAAAGTTTTAGGTACAAATCAGGTTTAAAAGACCATCTTATGATTCACAGTGGAGAGAAGCCATATAATTGTTCACACTGTGGAAAAAGTTTTGCACATACATCAGCTTTAAAACAACATCTTATTACTCACAGTGGAGAGAAACCATATAATTGTATACACTGTGGAAAAAGTTTTGCATATAAATCAGTTTTAAAAGAACATCTTATTACTCACAGTTCAAAAAAGCCATATAATTGTTCACACTGTGGAAAAAGCTTTGCACAAACATCACAATTAAAACGACATCTTAAGTATCATAGTGGAGAGAAGACATATAATTGCTCACACTGTGGTAAAAGCTTTGCACAAATATCATATTTAAAACGACATCTTATTACTCACAGTGAAGAGAAGCCATGTCATTGTTTACACTGCGGTAAATGTTTTAAGCGAAAATCACATTTAATAGAACATCTTATGACTCACAGTGGAGAGAAACCATATAATTGCTCGCACTGTGGAAAAAGCTTTGCATGCACATCATATTTAAAGAAACATTTTTTGACTCATAGTGGAGAAAAGCCATATAATTGTTTACAGTGTGAGAAAAGATTTGGACAAAAATCAAGTTTAGATCGACATATTATTAGTCACAGTGACAAGAAACCATACAGTTGCTCACAGTGTGGAAAAAGCTTTGCATATAAATCAGCTTTAAAACGACATCTTATGACTCACAGTAGAGAGAAGCCCTATAATTGTTCACACTGAAACTCATCCAAAAGGCTAAGGAAAATTACTATTCGGAACCAGAGAGACAACGGTACGCTGACAGCTGAAGAGATTCGGGCAGCAGAGCTCAGGTGAACAAGACAAGCGCAGCAGCCTTGCGGTGCGGGTCAAGTCTCGCCTCTGGAAGCAGTCTCCGAGGATTGACGCCTTGGCTCTACGAACATGGAGTGCTACAGATGGGCAACCGTCGGATGTTCCTGAAGGGCTCATACACGAGCGTGAGTGCTCCAGTGATACTGGATGGCAATCACCCGTATACAAAGCTGTTGGTACACCATCATCACGAGAGGGCGGGGCATCCTAGTATGGAAAAAACAGCAGCCGAACGTCACGTGTTCTTCATTCTACAACTACAATTCACCATAAAGAGGAGTGACATACAGATGTCTTGCATGCCACATTGGGAGGATGCGCATCCAGCCTCTGCTTATGGGACAGTTGTCTGAGGTGCGCCTGGATCACCATGTTCTACCCTTCACTAATTGTGGGTTAGATTTCTTTGGCCCGATGTATGTGACGATAGGAAGACGGTGAGAGATGAGGTACGGCGCTCTGTTCACCTGAATGACTAAGAGAGCTGTGCATAATAACCATCGCCGCATGTCGGTACGAAGAGGTCACCCGGCCGGGATATACTTTGACAACGCGACCAATTTTCATGGAGCGAACAAAAAAATGAGGGAAGCGATTAGGGCCCTAAGGAACGATGATAAGTTACAAGACAAGATGGCAATGCAACAGGCGGAGTGGAAGTTTATACCTCCCACGTCACCACATATGGAGGGAGTGTAGGAACGTCTGGTGCGTTCAGTCAAGAAAGCACTGAATGCCATCTTAAAAGAGTGAACACCCCGTGAGGAAGTCCTTCTTATGGCCCTGGCAGAAGCTGAAAACGTGGTCAACAGTCGCCCCCTCAACCACGTCTCCTTCGATCCAAGGGATGATTCCCCGCTGACGCCTTATCACTTTCTCATCGGGTCCGCCGGAGGTCGACCACACCTGGCGCTATACAACAAAGGTGAGAATGAGATGGAGAAAACAATGGAGATAGCGCAACAGTGGCCGATATGTTCTGGAGAGGATGGATGCGCGAATACCTACCGACTCGCGATTTTGATCTAAAGCGCAAAAGACTTCATGAAAGCCTTAAACTATCATTGCCCTAAACAATGGATGGATTAATGCCACTTATTGGAATTAGAAAATTACCCTCTATTGCTGTTGCAGTTTTTGTTAACTCGAAAATGAGTTTTCTCTGTTAAGAGTACCACATTTTTTGAGTAAGTATCAAAAGATGACACTGCAGAAGCAAGTCATAGCTTTATGGATCACCTTGCATATATTACTTCTTATTATGTACGCTGGGTTGGGTGGCTCCTCAGAGAGACAAATATACTATGGGACCAGTATCTTTCCTTAATGCTCAGCGACATCCCGGACCCACGGAAATATGAAAGCTCAATAAGATGATTATCGGTTAGTCGGGTTGGTCCAGTAGTCTGACTTAGCACAATCTGTGTATATCAAATTGGTGCCATTGTAAGGACATACGCAGGAGACTACTTGAGGATCCCCTTTACCCCTGCGTTCAAGATAATTGAGCTTCAAGAACTGGCTGCAGATATTATTGGTAGAAAATATTGGGAGTACAAATTAGTTCGGTCCGTTTCCAACAGGTGGCTGAATGGTTCATAGTGACAGCTGTTATGAATGGTTCATAGTGACAGCCGATTTTGGCAGTTTCAGAGAGGTTAGACATCTGCCAATAATATTCAGTTTATATCGCTTTGAGTTTCATGCAAAAACCTTGTTTTGTACAGTGTTGAAAATGTCGAATTTTATGTTAACCAAGCAGCATTTGCGGGAGGTTTTAATTTTCTGCTTTAATTGGAAGAAAAGTGCAGCTGAAGCCCATCGAATGCTTGTCGAAGTTTATGGTGACGCTGCTCCAACTGATTTATCATGTAGGGAATGGTTTCGATGTTTCAAGGATGGTGATTTCAGCGTCGAAGACATGCCTCGCTCTAGACAGCCAATAAAATTCGAGGACAAAGAATTAGAGGCATTACTCGAAGAAGATCAGAGTCAAACGCAAGAGGAGCTTGCAGAATCATCGGGAGTGACTCAACAAGCCGTTTCCGTACGATTGAGAGCCATGTGAATGATTCCAAAACAAGGAAATTGGGTGCCTTATGAACTGCAACCGAGAGACGTTGAAAGGCGATTTTTCACATGAGAGCAGCTGATTCAAAGGCAACAAAGAAAAGGTTTTTGCATCGGATTGTAACTGGAGATGAGAAGTGCATATTCTACGACAATTCCAAGAAGAAAAAATACTACGCTAAGCCCGGTCAATCATTGCCATCGACCTCAACATCAACACCAAAACCGAACATACACGGTTCGAAGATCATGCTCTGTATCTGGTGGGACCAAAGGGGTGTTGTTTACTATGAGGTGCTGACACCTGGCGATTCCATTACGGGCGATCGGTATCAGCTACAATTAATTCGTTTGAGCCGTGCATTGTGAGAAAAACGGCCGGAATACGAGCAAAGACATGATAAAGTTATTCTTCTTCATGACAACGCTCGGCCTCATGTCGCAAAAGTCGTAAAAAAATATTTGGAAACGCTCAAATGGGATGTTTTACCGCACCCGCCGTATTCCCCGGACATTGCTCCTTCTGATTACTGGTTGTTCCGAAGGATGCAGCACGATTTGGCAGGTCACCGGTTCACTTCTTTCGTAGAAACCGAAAATCGGCTCCAAACTTGGATCGCCTCAAAAGACGAGTCATTTTATCGAGATGGAATTCGAAAATTGCCTGAGAGATGGGAAAAAGTAGTAGCCAGCGATGGACAATACTTTAATTGTTCTGTTCATTCATTTTGTTTAGAAATAAATGCATTTTTGAACACAAATAAACGGACCTAACTAATTTGTACACCCAATAGTTTATTTTTGTCTGTAAGCTTTTTTCGTGGTGTATTAATTGTGTATTTTTCTCATGTGTTAACACGTTCCGTGCCGCAGTACATTTTGAGAAAATGAGTACCTGCGCCGTTAAACAAATTATAGTTTATATTATGTATACATATATAGGCTTCATAAATAATGATTTATTTTTAAAAATAAACTGATTTTAGGTGATATTGCGAGCGTAGGTCACCGGTGACCTACGCGGCGTCGTACGGTAATACATGTATATACAACATAAACTTTTGTAGTCCAAACAAATTGTAGCATGCCTAATTTATTACTTATTATATTTTTTATTTATTTATGTAATATGCTATAGTGTTACGCCATAACATAATAATCTCTTATGGTTACTGAGACAATAGCTCAAAAAAAAGGGTCACAATGTTGCATAGACAATGCACCCTCATAAATTTCCAGAGTGTGACAAATGGATGGTCCCATTCATGATGTTATCCCTGGAATCTCTTCTATACCCCTTAGCCTAATTGTAGAGGCTAGTTCCTTGAAAAAAATAAACCGTTCTATTATTTTTCGCTTAGAAAATAGGATTTGCTGCAGAGATAAGAAATAATGGACGCAAACAAATAATTGTAATTTAGTAAAACCTAATTAGTAATTACTATGGTAGATATTGTTTTGCTTTTCTTGTGATAATTTTGGGTTCATTTCTAAGAATGATTGCAAAATTTCATTTTGTGTAGGATTTCAGCTAATGGTTTTACCCTCTTGGAGTTGAAGGTTTCACCAGGTAGAATTTCGAAATTTGAAGTGGTTATTTCCTGTGAATAACAACCATATTTCAAAACGCCGGAACACCTGTATGGGGTTTGGAGTACCTGATCAGTCAGGCGAATTTCCGAGAAACATGCATTTCAGTGCTTTGTCTTTGTCTCTCAGTGAAAGCTTGGCTCATCCCCCTCCCTTCTGGTAAAAACCGTTGCTGGGTTGATTTTCCCGACCCGAGACAGTATTGTTTCATCCTCCCTACGAGAAGGAACGTGTTACTAAGTTTACGGCTTTCGACGGCCAAGGTCTCATCGTAGACATATTTTATTGTTCATTGTTTCAATTGAATAAACGTGCAAACAGAACCTAAGAAGTATAATTGATTCTCCAATCTCCAATCAGATCAATTTTTAGCCCACATAAACATGGCAAAGCAGCACATCATCAGATGAAGATATGTCTTTTGAAGATTTTTCTGGAGGTGAAGATAACGATTTATTTACCGGCGTCCCAAATATTATCCTTCGTCGACAATTACTACCAGAGGAAGAGAGTGAAAGTGAATCGGAAATAAATGTGATTGATACTAGTGTTTCTGATGACAGTGCTGATGATAATATGCGGTTCAATCCCGTGGGTGACACAGCTAATGTGCCACCATTCGTGAGTTGTTCAGGAGTCAAGGCTGAAATTTCGGAGACGTTACTTCATGGAAAACCATTTTGAGTTTTTCCAACTCTCGGTAACAGATGACATTTTCGAAGCTATCTCAAGAGAATCTAATCGATATGCAGTGCAAGTAATTGAAAGCAAAGTTTTGGGATCATCTTCCCGGTTACACCAATGGTCACCTACCAACAAGAATGGAATGAAGAGGTTTTTTGGACTTATAATTTGGATGGGGCTGGTGAAACTTCCAAGGTTGCATTTATATCGGAGCAGAGACATTGCGTTCAAACAGACATTCCCGCAAACCGTAATGAGCCGAAATAGATTCGAAATTCCGCTTCAAATGTTACATTTTACCGACAATATGACTGCTGACCCCGAAGATCGTCTAGCTAAAGTGAGATATGTCGTCGATGCACAATATGACTGCTGACCCCGAAGATCGTCTAGCTAAAGTGAGATATGTCGTCGATGCACAATATGACTGCTGACCCCGAAGATCGTCTAGCTAAAGTGAGATATGTCGTCGATGCACAATATGACTGCTGACCCCGAAGATCGTCTAGCTAAAGTGAGATATGTCGTCGATGCACAATATGACTGCTGACCCCGAAGATCGTCTAGCTAAAGTGAGATATGTCGTCGATGCACAATATGACTGCTGACCCCGAAGATCGTCTAGCTAAAGTGAGATATGTCGTCGATGCACAATATGACTGCTGACCCCGAAGATCGTCTAGCTAAAGTGAGATATGTCGTCGATGCACAATATGACTGCTGACCCCGAAGATCGTCTAGCTAAAGTGAGATATGTCGTCGATGCACAATATGACTGCTGACCCCGAAGATCGTTTAGCTAAAGTGAGATATGTCGTCGATGCACAATATGACTGCTGACCCCGAAGATCGTCTAGCTAAAGTGAGATATGTCGTCGATGCACAATATGACTGCTGACCCCGAAGATCGTCTAGCTAAAGTGAGATATGTCGTCGATGCACAATATGACTGCTGACCCCGAAGATCGTCTAGCTAAAGTGAGATATGTCGTCGATGCACAATATGACTGCTGACCCCGAAGATCGTCTAGCTAAAGTGAGATATGTCGTCGATGCACAATATGACTGCTGACCCCGAAGATCGTCTAGCTAAAGTGAGATATGTCGTCGATGCACAATATGACTGCTGACCCCGAAGATCGTCTAGCTAAAGTGAGATATGTCGTCGATGCACAATATGACTGCTGACCCCGAAGATCGTCTAGCTAAAGTGAGATATGTCGTCGATGCACAATATGACTGCTGACCCCGAAGATCGTCTAGCTAAAGTGAGATATGTCGTCGATGCACAATATGACTGCTGACCCCGAAGATCGTCTAGCTAAAGTGAGATATGTCGTCGATGCACAATATGACTGCTGACCCCGAAGATCGTCTAGCTAAAGTGAGATATGTCGTCGATGCACAATATGACTGCTGACCCCGAAGATCGTCTAGCTAAAGTGAGATATGTCGTCGATGCACAATATGACTGCTGACCCCGAAGATCGTCTAGCTAAAGTGAGATATGTCGTCGATGCACAATATGACTGCTGACCCCGAAGATCGTCTAGCTAAAGTGAGATATGTCGTCGATGCACAATATGACTGCTGACCCCGAAGATCGTCTAGCTAAAGTGAGATATGTCGTCGATGCACAATATGACTGCTGACCCCGAAGATCGTCTAGCTAAAGTGAGATATGTCGTCGATGCACAATATGACTGCTGACCCCGAAGATCGTCTAGCTAAAGTGAGATATGTCGTCGATGCACAATATGACTGCTGACCCCGAAGATCGTCTAGCTAAAGTGAGATATGTCGTCGATGCACTAAACGAGAATTTTAAAAAATATTTCGATCCTGAAGAAAATATTTGTATTGACGAGAGTATGATTCCCTTTCGAGGAAGGATATCGTTTCGCCAATACATAAAATCCAAGCGACATAGATACGGCCTAAAAATGTTTAAACTATGCACAAGTTCCGGATACACGTATAGTTTGCAGATATATACTGGAAAGAGGTATTGGATTCAGGGATCGGTACCGACACATGTTGTGATGACCTTATCCAATCCACTTTTACGTAAAGGTCATACTGTGTGTACTGACAATTGGTACACTAGTCTAGATCTGGCGAAAAAACTTTTGGCTGAGAAAACCCATCTGTTAGGAACAATTAAAATAAATCGGCGAGGATTACCGTAAGAAGTAACCGGCCAAAAGTTGAATCGCGGAGAAATTGCTGCCAAACAGAATAGAAGAGGTGTGACGATTTTAAAATGGAGAGACGTGACAATGCTTTCTACAAAGCATACGATAGACTATGTACACTTTAGAAATAGGAGAGAAAATATGATACATAAACTGAGGATGATTGAGGAATATAATAAAGCAAAAGCTGGAGTAGACCTATCAGATCAGATGACTGCATATTGCAGCCCGTTGCGGAAAACTGTGAAATGGTACAGGAAATTAGCAATAGAACTTCTACTAAATACCTCAGTTGTAAATGCGAGGATCATGTACAACCAGGTCACAAATAAAAAAAATAGCATTTTTGAGTTTCGCAAGGAACTCGCTTTACACCTGACCAACTGCAGAGGAAGCGAACCATCAACATCAACCGTGCGACAAAGGACAACGTCATGAACTTTTGAAAAAAGATGGTCTAGTGCGAAAAGTTCGACGTTGTTGCGTAAGGTGCTATAAATTAAATGCGAAATTTGGTACTAAGTTCGCAAGAAATAGAACAAAACATGTAGTCACATATTGTGGTGGGTGTGATGTGTGATGGTCAACCCCACTATTGTTTATCCTGCTTCAATACAGATCATAGAAATAAGAACATGTAGTTGTATTTTTTTTTTGTATTTGTAATTTTTAAGGTTGTAATTTATACGTTTTTGGACTTGTAATTTTATAAGTTGTAATCTTGTGTGTTTTTCTGATATTGTAAATTGATTATGCTAATTCGATATTTTGTGCCTGCTGATTATTATTTTTGAATATACTATAAAAAAAATTGCGCTTTGTTTCATTTTATATGTAATTCCGTTTATATATGCATGTGCACTGCAGTTATAGTTGTATTCAATAAACATATACAAGGGTATCATTGTCAATGGGCCGGGCCGGGCCGCCTCAGGGCCGTATCAAAAGCTTTTCATTCACCGTAAGGGTAACATTCGATGTTTTGCTATTATGAATGCTCTCTTTGGACATTCCTCACTAAGTGCATGGCTTTTCATTCACCGTAAGGGTAACATTCGATGTTTTGCTATTATGAATGCTCTCTTTGGACATTCCTCACTAAGTGCATGGCTTTTCATTCACCGTAAGGGTAACATTCGATGTTTTGCTATTATGAATGCTCTCTTTGGACATTCCTCACTAAGTGCATGGCTTTTCATTCACCGTAAGGGTAACATTCGATGTTTTGCTATTATGAATGCTCTCTTTGGACATTCCTCACTAAGTGCATGGCTTTTCATTCACCGTAAGGGTAACATTCGATGTTTTGCTATTATGAATGCTCTCTTTGGACATTCCTCACTAAGTGCATGGCTTTTCATTCACTGTAAGGGTAACATTCGATGTTTTGCTATTATGAATGCTCTCTTTGGACATTCCTCACTAAGTGCATGGCTTTTCATTCACCGTAAGGGTAACATTCGATGTTTTGCTATTATGAATGCTCTCCTTGGACATTCCTCACTAAGTGCATGGCTTTTCATTCACCGTAAGGGTAACATTCGATGTTTTGCTATTATGAATGCTCTCTTTGGACATTCCTCACTAAGTGCATGGCTTTTCATTCACCGTAAGGGTAACATTCGATGTTTTGCTATTATGAATGCTCTCTTTGGACATTCCTCACTAAGTGCATGGCTTTTCATTCACCGTAAGGGTAACATTCGATGTTTTGCTATTATGAATGCTCTCTTTGGACATTCCTCACTAAGTGCATGGCTTTTCATTCACCGTAAGGGTAACATTCGATGTTTTGCTATTATGAATGCTCTCTTTGGACATTCCTCACTAAGTGCATGGCTTTTCATTCACCGTAAGGGTAACATTCGATGTTTTGCTATTATGAATGCTCTCTTTGGACATTCTTCACTAAGTGCATGGCTTTTCATTCACCGTAAGGGTAACATTCGATGTTTTGCTATTATGAATGCTCTCTTTGGACATTCCTCACTAAGTGCATGGCTTTTCATTCACCGTAAGGGTAACATTCGATGTTTTGCTATTATGAATGCTCTCTTTGGACATTCCTCACTAAATGCATGGCTTTTCATTCACTGTAAGGGTAACATTCGATGTTTTGCTATTATGAATGCTCTCTTTGGACATTCCTCACTAAGTGCATGGCTTTTCATTCACCGTAAGGGTAACATTCGATGTTTTGCTATTATGAATGCTCTCTTTGGACATTCTTCACTAAGTGCATGGCTTTTCATTCACCGTAAGGGTAACATTCGATGTTTTGCTATTATGAATGCTCTCTTTGGACATTCCTCACTAAGTGCATGGCTTTTCATTCACCGTAAGGGTAACATTCGATGTTTTGCTATTATGAATGCTCTCTTTGGACATTCCTCACTAAATGCATGGCTTTTCATTCACTGTAAGGGTAACATTCGATGTTTTGCTATTATGAATGCTCTCTTTGGACATTCCTCACTAAGTGCATGGCTATTGAAATGTGTCGATTGAGCTTTGAGACAAAAGCTCTGATTTGTATGTAATTTATAATCTTCGGCACATTTGGCCAAGGGTGGCGACAGCTTTGTCTGATGTCCATTTCTTCTCCAAACATAATGATAAATTGCATCTGTCGCAAATGAATGACATTACAGATTCGGAAATGGATAAAAAACTGATATTGAGTGACTTGACTGATGTATCAGTGTACTTTGTACATTGCGGCTCAGACTAAACTTGAAGGTTGTATAGCAGTCCAAAGCCCCGCCCCTACTACAGCTCGCAAATAAAAGAAAAGATTATATTGGACCCTCTTAATTCATATTCCTTACATCATTTATTAATTAAACTTCATTTTTAATTATATAGCTTGCTCATGTACACCTGGAGGTTTATTAAAAATAATTGCATTTTCAAACTAAATTTTGGAAGTTTTTATGTGCATTATATTCAGGGGCGCCGTATATGTCACATTCAATGTTAAAATTCCTAGTAAATGTGTCCGCTGGCGCACTGGGACTGTTTATAAAAAAAAAAACACGTAGGTCACCGGTGACCTACGTGGCGCCCTGGTCAAAAACATGGTAGGTCACCGGTGACCTACGCGGCGCGGAACGTGTTAACTTAAAATACATTTGTTTTTTTCTCACTTGTAACTATCTGTTTTTATGCATCTCCTCTTCCTCTGATCTTGGTTTGGAAACAATCTTGGACTGCGCTCTCTTTGTATGTAAAAGAACTTTACTTTGAACAAGGATCAAATCCCCGTGTCAAGTTAAGAATATATTTTATTGGAATGCAAAGTAAATGGAGAATAGAAAATAAAATCAAAGAAATTACAACGAGAGAGAATAAAAAGAAGCAGCCACGACTATTGTTTTATTTACTTTCCTGCATCTGTATAAAAATATATTTGTCGAGGAACAAAGAAAGCTTATAAAGGTGCATGAGCGCTGGTTTTCTGTGAGGAAGGTCGTCAGTTAGAAATAGATTTATAGTCAATATAGTGAAGACATTTATAGTCAAGATATTGATGTTTATCTACAAGAGCTTGAGATATGTGGATATTATTTATTGTCATATTTATATTCAACAATAGTTTGTGTTCAGAAGTGTGAGTTGAGAAATGTCTGGTGCACTTGCAGCCGGGATCGCCCTCCTAATAGTGAGGTTGTGTCTCGACTGGGAGGGTGTTGTGGGATGAATGTTTTCTTTTCATTTGCCTTAGAATGTGTCTGCGATTCTGGGATATATTCTCTATTATTGTATTGTATTGCACTTTCGTGGTATAGAGTACAACCTGGCGGGCTTATTGCCATGTGACAATATCTTCTAACCTACCAGGAAGATGTTGAAGAGCCCTTAAGTGATATCCAGACTGGAATCCAACCCGTGACCTACGGGTCGGGAGACAAGCGCCTTATCTACTAGGCCACGGAGGATGTCTGTATATTTATTTATTTAATTTACAACACAACAGTGTCTTTTACAAATGCACATAAGACAAGTTAATACAAATACATGAGATAGAGATGTAATGAAAATTCAAAGGATAGAATGTAACAACTATAGGGATACTAGTATAGTACTAAATATTTACGGAGATTTGAATATACTCAGGTATGTGACTGTAAATTAGTGGAGAATTATGTGGAAGTAGGTGGGACAAGTTGAACGGGCGGGAGACATTTATACTTGTGTATAAATCAGATGCAGTGAGTATGGGACGCTCAAAGGAAACCTGAAAAGTATTTTGTGGAAATATTAGATGAAAAAGAAGTTAAATAAATCTCGAACGTTATTCTGTTCATTTTCTAACATTTATTTATCGAGACAAGGAAAACGTTTGTTGCATAAAATTATCTTCTTAACTATTATTTTTCTGGAAAAAATTGTTTTACAACACTGGTCCAAAAGTTTCTGACTTAAGTAAGAGTGTGTGAACAGATATCACGCCCATTACATGGTCAGATAATATTACTGTTAAAATTTGTATGTATGTTACCTAGAGTGTAAAACTTAACTAACTAAAAGATGTCAAAGAGGTCGTAAATGAAAACCGGACTATATAATCACTTTAAAAAGTCTTTTTGAATGGGAATTGAACCAGCTACCTGCAGGCTGGGAGACAAGCGTCTTACCAACTGGACCACGGAGGTATTTTGCTAAAAGAAATGAAAACGGTATTTGAAATTTAATTTAATTTGAGATTTAATTGTTAGCCTAAACAATTCTCCAAGGGATGAACGAGGAGACTCCGGTGTGAACTCCTGGCACGTTGATACCTCCGCATCCTCTACCGAAGCTGGTGATTCCAATAACATAGAAGATGCAACGGTTCTCGTCGTTTGACATCTGAAGGGGTCCACCACTATCTCCCTGCGAAACAAAAAAAAATAATGTATTGGATTCTTGTTTTTAAAGCTACTTTGGAAAAGAAACATAGTTTCAGGTGTTTTTCAACCAAGTAAAAAGTAATACTGTTATAACTTATCAATATAATTTAGAATGCTACTCAAGAATTGTAAGTAGAAAGTTGTGGTGTTACAGCTACTCTTCAATCTACAGTAGCATGCTACATAAGCACTCTAATTCATAAGCTGCACTATTTCAGCAAATTTTCAATCTAAAATTACCATTCTACTCAAGAATTTTAAGTAAAAGATATTAGTGTTACAGCTACTTTTCAATCTAAAGTAGCACGGTACTCAAGTATTCTAAACAGAATGTAACACTGTTATAAATAATTTTCATAGTAAAAAAGTGGCACTGTGTCAACTACTTTTCAATCTAAAATAGCATGCTACTCAAGTATTCTAAACAAAAATCAAGACTGTTATAAATACTGTTCAATCTACAGTAGAACGCTATTCGAATATTCAATGTAAAAAAATAGCTCTGTATCAAATACTTTTCAATCTAAAGTAACATGCTACTGGGGTATTCTAAACTAAAAGTAGTACTGTGTCAACTATTTTTGAATCTAAAATAGCATACTACTTTAGTATTTTACGTAAAAGTAGCACTGTTACAGCTACTTTTCAATAGAAAGTAGTGCGCTATTCAAAAGTAGAAAAACAGCATTGTTTTAGTATTTTCAATCGAAATTACCATGCTACACAAGTATTCAAAGTAAAAAGTAGGTCTATTACAGCTACTTTTCAATCTACAGTAGCATGATACTTAAGTATTCTAAGTGAAAAGTAGTCAGTATAGGGCGAGCCCGGCCGTGAGGACATAAGATTTTAGCCTTGAAAAATATTTAATGTTATATATAACCCTATTCTCTTGTTGCCTTCTTTAAATGTCATCGTGATCACCAACTTCTCCAGACTTTTATATAATGTGCTCAAAGTATGGAAGGCTTTTCTTTCCTTAGCTCTCACAGTCCATGTTTTCACATCATATAGTGATGTGGAGAATACTAGAGACTTGACTTCATTTTGATTTATATAGAAAGCTCTAGAGTGAAACTGGTTTGTCACCTGACAAGTGTCTTTTCCTCCCTTTATTTCACCAGTACGTACGCCAGGAAACATTGATGTAGTGAGGCAGAGTATTGGTGAACGTCCGTGCACCTCTTATCGATGCCGTGCACAAGAATCGGGAATGTCTCCATCATGTGTTAAAAATTATCAAAAAAATTTGCATTTTTATCCGTATAAAATGCAACTGACACAAGAGCTAAATTAAGTAACACCATTATTATTTACAATTCCTTTTGTATATTTTAGTCAACAGTTAGAAACTTAATACATGTAAAAAATGTTTCAACTTGTGACATTTTTCCTTAGCCGATATATATATAAAAACCTTCACGATAATAACATTAATATATAAAAACAGGATGATACAGATATATAATATTAAAAATAGAGTCTAGTTGTTAACCTTAAACTTTGTTTTAGATTCCATCATTTATTTACTAAGTTTTCGCAACAAAGAACTCGGTGAAACGCAAATTAACTAAACAATAAAAAAATTATGTGTCAAGTTAAAAAAAAGTCCTTCCCATAACACAATCTGACCGATACATTAGACTGATTTAATGCGTTATTCCCGGAGTTTTTTTATAATTTCAAGGAAAAACAAGGCACCCATATTTTTTATTTATAAAATAAGAGTTTGTATTTATTTATTCTCTTGCGTACATGAAGCATTTCCTTCCAACTGACCAGCTTATCTTGCATATGTTAGGTTGTTTAAAACTATGGTAGATTTAATCGACAATATGCAGAAAAAGAATCTTAACGTACTTTGGTCATGTTGTTGGACAGAATGATGAATGTCTGTATAAGATGATGATGGAAGCGAGAGAGAGGAAGCGAGGCGTGCAAGGAATCACCCTCTGTTCTATAATACGTACCAACTTACAGAAGGAATATCATGGCTAAACACTAGATATTTAACCGACTGAATGGCACTGTGGGTATAGTCTCGGCACCGCCTAGCAGTATGAGAAGAGTCCCGGCTGATATTCTTCCTAACGAATAAGCTAACTCTAGAAGCAGACCCTCTTTGCGTAACAGGGGAAATCCGTGCAAAGTGGATTAAAGGTATAGTGGGAAAATGTCGAATACCGAATAAGAGCGCCTTTGAGAACTCTGCTACGTGGAGGTCTTTTTTGTTACCAGATGAACTAAACTAGGCCACGGAGGTCGTAAGATATAGATCGTGAAGGCACTACTAACCTGGTGTATAGGTTTGGACGCGAGTATAGCCAAGCCCACATTGTAATCTTCAGGAGGATGCAGCTTTCTGCCCCTGGTATTGTTGCACACCGGTAGAGCCACGGCGAGCCCGGCTCGTATCTCGTAAGCCAAGCGATGCTGCCCTAGGATCGGACGGCATCCCGTCAGAGACTTGGCAACCTGGGAAACACATCGAATAAGTTTCGACACCTTTTGGACATCTTTTTAAGGGATAAGCTAATTATATACGTAAACACCATCACACCATCTCCCTGATGGGATACCAGACTCTCGTATTGGGACACACATCTTTCACTTCTACATCTGTACACTTTATCATACAAAGCCTACACTATTTACATTCCTTTCTATCATAATATCCTTCACTTGTTCCAATCAAACTGTCTTTCTTCAATCTTTTTCCACCTTTCACTCTCATGTATCTAAGTTGACATCAAAATACTGTTGCGGTTCTTTAATTAAGAACTTTGAATTAGCCGGAGTACATAGGTTCATGTGGGAAGGAACTATAGAGGTAAATGGGTGGCATGAGGAAACGTAGGAAGACAGAGAAATAGTAGGTGTCGTATAAGAAGGTGTAAGAATGTAGATGGCTGCAGCCTCTAATACTTGTTATGTGTATATTTTGAATGCTTATATTTCTAGAGTTTTAGCGTTAACACTGTGGAAATTCACGTTTATTCAAATATAATTAAAACTTGGAACACTTTTATCCACTTGAAAATATATATTTAACCCAATTAGTTTCAAGTCACGCGTGACTCATCTTTGAGGTATTCTGTAAAGCTATATTAATAATATCCCCAGTCGTATGATGTCCAACAAAAACTACAAGTGATGTAAGGCAATGCGGGAAACCACAGTCATAAAATGTCAAATGAATACTTGAAGTTATGTAAAACTATGTTAAAAAAGTAGGAAAATAACAGGACAATTAAATAAATGTTATAAAAGTGGTGCATATGAGTATAATTATAAACCGGTAAAAAAAAACGATTTACCCCATCCGATTGAGATATGACATTTCAAACGTCCAGGGACCATGCTACATTTTCTTGAGTATAGTAATAGTTTTTTTTTTTTTTATAATTTGACATAATCAAGAGCATAAAGCACAACGAACTCAATAACAATCACAGACAATTGAATTAAAAAATAAGGGTGGAGTTTCATGTTGTACATATATGTCACATATTTATTTATGGAAAAGGCAAGGGTAGATATACATATATAATATCTTATCGCGACATTTTGAGGTAGGCAAAAGGACAAGTGCTGACGCATATAGCTTTTGCCTCGTCCTCATCTATACATCTCGTCATATATGACCTGGGAAAAGTATTAAATGCTCAGTTGTACTTTGTTGACAATATGTATTATACTTATGTATGGCGTATGATGAACCTATAAGAATGCTGGAATTTATTTTGAAGATTATTGAATCCTTATTCATAATTTTCAGTTGAATATCTCCTTTAAATAATAATTTTCAGTTGAATATCTCCTTTATTCAATAATTTTCAGTTGAATATATCCTTTATATATAATAATCTATAATTACTACTGAATCTCTCGGTTATACAAAATACCTGTTTCAAAAACTCTATTTGGTGAAATTGCTTTATATTCTGTTGGGTTGATTAAAAATTTAGAAAGTGTTGAATTTGTACTGTACTATTCCTTCCGCATGAATTGTCAAAGTACCACTCGATATAGTGAGGTGCGTGCAGTTAACTCGAGACGATCATACTATTTACAATATATTTTTCACAGTTCATTTCATTGGTTGCATTCAGAATAAAAAATACAAAATATAATTTCGAGGTAAGCGTGGACCACGGAAAAATTAATAAATAAATACAAGCGAGTGCTGTACGAAAAAAAAAGGAAAATATCTAACGATCATTGGTTAGTGTTTAAGTAGTCCGAAATATTAATTTAATAAAATTTAACATTGCGTTTCTTCTTTCTTCGTGGAACTTTTTTACTTCTAGATAGATTATTACATTTTGGAGGCTTAATCAGTTGAAAATTTTTTTTAATACATTTATATTAGATTGATTATAATATTGAGTCATATCTTCTTGTTGTTTTAATTTTGGTTGTTTTTGTATTTGTGTTTCTGTGTATTTCTTTTTGTTTTAATTTAAAATTTATTCTTATAATTGTGTGCGGTATATTATGGGATGAATATTTTTGGTCTTTCTGGAGTGACGATGTGTAAGGAGTTGAATTGCGCAAGATGTTTTCAGTTGTAGTCGAATGTCACTGTTTGTCAGGTTGATGAGAACGTGCAAAGGGGTTTTGTTTTTGTGTAATCAAAAATCGGAAAGAAGTATCGATTTATTTTTTCATGCTAAATATTCCCAGTGAAATACAGACAAAAGCCTAGTTTACTGGGGATACGACAAATGAAAGGCAAAAAACCCAGATCCATTAAAATTGTATGTCCAAATCAAGTTACCTGTTGATTTTTCTCAAATTGTGTATATTTCTGGTCATGTGTAATAATAAATAAAGAAATAAATCATAAAATATAATTGCACAACTATTTTATTTTTGTGGCTCAAAACATCTTAGTTTAAGTGGATAACCTATAAAAAAATAATTTAATATTTTTTTTTGTCTATGTCAAATGTTGGATTGTTTATGGTTCAGGAGCTCGCGGCCATTATCGCGATGTAATTTACCTACGATGTTTTGAAAGAAATCAACACTTTTTCACATATTTTCTGGTAATACTGAATATTAATCACACTAACATACAATTAAAATATTAAAAAATATAATACCTTTGTTCGATTATCTTTCGTTCGTTCGATTTGGCGCTGTGAACGGTTTATTATCAGACAGTAGATATAGCGTGCATTTGTCAAATGAAATGTTTGTTTTTAATATGAAAGTAGAAGCATTTTGATTGAATATTTAATTACATTGACAAGTCGGTGTCGTTGCTGGACCTCGTAGTCGAGACTCCTCTCGCCATTCCAACGTCAATCTTGAGTTCCACGTCAGTCATATCGAGGGCGTCAGGCAGAAATGGCGTAAGTACACTTTATATTACAAATTTTACAGGAGAGCAAAAACGAGGCAGAAAATGGCGTAACTTTTCACCAATTTATCCTATGATATTGATGTTTCCCAATTTGGTTATTTATTTTAAAACAGGTTTTTAATTTTCTACAAAAACAAACATGTGGTATTATTTTTTAAACATCGTTTAGTGTATTTTTGTCATCAAATTTGGAATAAAAATAAAACTGCACAGATTCTGTAACATTAGTTTCTCTTCCTCTTTCTGTGAAGGATCTTAGCTCTTATTGCTATAAGAGGAAGGTCATCGTCTCTCTCTCTCTCTGGTTCTTGGTCCCCTTTTGTCCTGTTGTTTTCGCTTTTCCTGGAATTTTTTTCCGCAGCGTTTTCCCTGGGTAGATTTATATATAAATCATGGAATCCCTCGGGAATCATCCCGGAATTATTAAATCCATCAGATTTTGGTATTACTTCCCCTGAGTTTGCACATTACTTCCCCGTAAAAGACGCGTTTTGGGAGCCTCCAAGATTTCTCTGACTTTACGTTTCTTTCAGAATATCATTAACTCGATCTAACCACACTTTCCTGGGTCTCCTTCTATCACGCCTTCCACTCACAGTTGCACTATGTATTTGTTCTGTCAGTCTTTCTTATTTCATTAGTTCCACATGACCAAACC
Organism: Odontocerum albicorne; assembly: GCA_949825065.1. Lineage (NCBI taxonomy): Eukaryota > Metazoa > Arthropoda > Insecta > Trichoptera > Odontoceridae > Odontocerum > Odontocerum albicorne. The sequence goes on from OX463868.1 coordinate 15,007,569, forward strand.
ATCTCCTAGTGCTCTTCTTCATCTTACTCAACACATCACCCTTAAGTTCACCTTCATCCTTACACTCCTCAGGCACAGGCCCTGCACAATGTCAGCCACTCGAGCAGACTATTCCAAGATAGATATACGTAGATACAGGAATATATAGTTTCAAGTTATTAATTCAGCCTGTAATTATCTTGCGCTAACCCAAATAGGGTAAATCAAATCCACCATTATATATTTAAGAAAAAAAACTGAACCTATAAGTTATAGTGGAGGATAAAACTATCAAATAATATAAAACAATGCATGAATTTTTATTCACTGAATGAATGCATAATTAAATTATTACTGTTTTGCAAAATATTGAAGCAATGATGTTTGAATGGAGCTTTACTTAATCATTTCATGTCATTTTCCATAGCTGGTGATTGCTTTGTCCAAATTTCCGTGCTTTTTTCCATATTCGGGTTTGCATCAATTAAAACTCCCTTTACTTGCTTGATGTGATCGAATGCTCTCTCGAGTTCTTTTGCAGTTAATTTCTTTACAATCTCTTCTTGTTCTTGTTCACGCTCCTTATCTTCTTTTTCTTCATACACACGCTGTTCTTTAATCTTTATCTGAGATTAATCTCTTCTGAATGAGAGCTAGTGAGTGTGCGAGTGAGCACCGAGGAGAGAGACTCTCCCTACCACGGCCGCCAGCACGCAGGCACAGGAGAGGAAGGCAAAATTTCATTTAGCGTCTTATACAGGATGTCTCAAAATAATATCCACACATTTCAAATTATTTAAATTCCAGCATTGTTTTTTTTTCATTTATCGTCTGATAACATGGAATCACAAACTTCACGAACCATTGCTGATAATATGGAATCACAAACTTCACGAACCATTATTTTTGTTATTTGGCCGCATTCTCTTTCAATGGTTGCTCTTAATTCATTAACTGTTGTAGGTTTTGTGCCATTTACTTCATTATTGATGAGTCTTCATTAAAAAAAGTCCATTGGCGTGAAGTTTGGGGAGCACGGTGGGTATTCAGTGCTGCCTGTACACCCGTTCCATCTGTATAGCATATTATCTTCAAGATAGGGTCTCACAGCACGACGGTAGTGGGGAGGTACATAATCTTACTAGAAATAAGTAGTATGACAAATTTCTGCATTAAGTTCATGTGAAAGTGTGGATGCATTGTAATTTGTTTTAATCCAACACTGTTTATTTCACTCTATATAATGTCTTAACCTTACCGGTTTCAAGGTTTTCGCCTCATCATCAAGGAAGCACAAACAAAAGTCTTGTTACAAAGGATCTAAGTTGGCGCGGACCCAGCGACGGACAATATTCGATAGAGACAGTATCAGTGTAATATTGCTGCTGTTCTGCGACGGATTTCCTCAATACTTTGGCTCCAAGGTAATGTTCACTGTTTTATATTTTAACCGATATTATGAACAAAGCTCGTGTTGCATTTTGTTTTGTTGACATTGTTTCACTTTTGCGTCTTATTTTGATTACAAATGTGTTAATATAATCTCAAGACCGGAAGGAACAAATTATTTAGTGTTCCCGTTAAAAAATGCGAGTTTCCTTGATATTTGCATTTCCGTGGCGACAATTATAACACTTCAAAAGTGTACCCACGTACTTCAGCACAGTTTCTTTGATATTTGTATTTAGACATTAGCAAAAATATTTCTATTTTTGTGTACTGTTCCACATAAGTGTTTTTATTTTCCTCAATATAAAGTGATTCCCCAGGAACAGTTAATTGCTGTTAAGTAGTCCATTACAGGTTTATTTTATAAAGTCTTTCTTGTGTATTAGTTTGCCAGTAAAACGGTATATTCTCAGCAAGTACACATCTGTTTGGTGAGATATTTTTATTGTTCTCACCATAAATATGGTAGACTGATAAAGGGAATATAAAGACGTGAAAATATAGAAACGGGTGCATTTGTATACTTTTGGCTAGCGAGGTATTTTTGCTGTGTGGGCCTTGTCTAGTGGGCCTAAGTATCCGTTTAGATTCTATAACAAATGAGTTCCTTAGCGATGTATAGTGGCGGTGAATGCGTTAATTAGGAATTCATACTATTAAGGAGAGGATTTGTGACATCTGTCACATTTACATTTTATTAGTAAGGATGCAATGTGAATTGATTATCTGTTTATTTTATAGTCAATTGGCGCCTTGGATAATAGTAAATAAATTGAGATACAGAAGTAAGGAAAAGAAAATCAGCAATGAACTCCCGGGAAGTTTTCCCCAAATGGGAACATGAAGAAGCCTCGGTCGTATCTGTGAAGGAGGAGAGAGCGGATGCTGAACAGCTCGGGACATTGTCGGTGCCGGAGTACGGTATAGATATAGAAGAGGCTGATGTCAAGGTGGAGTGCGCTCAACTCAACAGTGCAGGGGCTGGACACACACGCACAGAGTACAGTGAGTGCTTTATGAGTTTAAAAATAATTAATATTTATTTATTAACATGGTCAAAATATTGTCTTGTTCCATTTTCACTTGAGATCTGCAACTTCAGTGATAAATGGAGTAATCAAGTCAATATTGAGAAATCCACATAGCATTCTGTGTTGCTGGAATTGTTGGATAAAATGACTTGAATAAGTGACAAGTTTCACATATAATAGAAACGAAATAAGATTAAGTGGCTTGCACCATTTTCTTCCTTATAATTTAAAGGAATCCAAACAACCTTATATTTTAGATTTTGACACCTCATCAGGCCGAGTGTCGAGTGTCATGAGAATTATTTGGCCTCCGGAACTACATGACGCGAGCTCTGGAAGTGATGCTGCTACTGGGAAACCTTTTGAGTGTGATGACTGTGGGGAGATGTACAAAAGCAAAGCCAGTTTAATAAACCACATCAGGAACCACAAAGGTATTAATGAATTACATATTCTCGTATTTGGATGGTTTTGTACACATCAGTACCGGTCTCATTATAACCTTATCGTTGTTATTTTTATTCAATACATATGCATTTCTTTGTTGGAGTAGACAGGAAGGAGGGAATGCTTAACTTTTCTATCACAACATACTTCCTTTGCCTCGTCCACATACCATACATACATTTTACCAGTTCCAAGTGAACTGAGTACAGTGTTCCGATCTAGGTGGGTCCAGAAGTTTGTCATTGTGCAATGTGTGTCGATTTATCATGATAAAGATTCAGTTTTAAAAAATATAAATTTAACATGTATTGGAGTGAGAAAGGTATTTGTATGTAAAGCAGCCACCATAAGGAAATGTAGTGCCCTTCTTGTTTTAAGAATCCATGTTTGAATCTAAGAAGACTTAGTTCTTCCATTAATTAATCATTAAATAATGTTATTTTTTTAGATTTAATTACTTCTCTGCGGAAAATACAACAATCAAGTAATAGTGGAGGCAAGCCATTTAATTGTTCACACTGTGGAAAAAGTTTTGCATATAAATCAGCTTTAAACCAACATCTTATTACTCACAGTGGAGAGAAGCCGTATAATTGTTCACACTGTGGAAAAAGCTTTGCATGTACATCACATTTAAAACGACATCTTATTACTCACAGTGAAGAGAAGCCATTTAATTGTTCACAGTGTGGAAAAAGCTTTGCACTAACATCAAATTTAAACCGACATTTCATGACTCACAGTGAAGAAAAGCCATATAATTGTTCACACTGTGGAAAAAGCTTTGGACAAACATCAACTTTAAAACGACATCTTATTACTCACAGTGGAGAAAAGCCACACAATTGTTCACAATGTGGAAAAAGCTTTGCAGATCCATCAGCTTTAAGGGGACATCTTATTACTCACAGTGGAGAGAAGTCATATAATTGTTCACACTGTGGAAAAAGCTTTGCAACAACATCAACTTTAAACCATCATCTTATTACTCACAGTGGAGAGAAGCCATATAATTGTTCACAGTGTGGAAAAAGCTTTGCATTTAAATCAGCTTTAAAACGACATCTTATTACTCACAGTGGAGAGAAGCCATATAATTGTTCACAGTGTGGAAAAAGCTTTGCATTGAAATCAGCTTTAAAACGACATCTTATTACTCACAGTGGAGAGAAGCCATGTAATTGTTCACACTGTGGAAAAAGCTTTGCACTAACATCAAATTTAAACCGACATCTTATTACTCACAGTGGAGAGAAGCCATATAATTGTTCACACTGTGGAAAAAGCTTTGCACTTACATCAAATTTAAAACGACATCTTATGACTCACAGTGGAGAAAAGACACATAATTGTTCATAATGTGGATAAAGTTTTGCAGATCCATCAGCTTTAAAAGGACATCTTACTTACAATGGAAAAACTGTGGAAAAAACTTTGTACTAAAATCAACTTTAAAACAACATCTTTTGACTCATAGTTCAGTAAAAAAAGCACTGAATGCCTTAATGCGTAGAGCGAACACCCCGTGAGGAGACCCTTCTAACGACCTTGGCAGAAACTGAACACGTGGTCTACAGTCACCCCCTCACCCACGTCTCCTTCGATCCAAGGGATGATTCCCCGCTGACGCCTTATCACTTTCTCATCGGGTCCACCGGAGGTCGACCACACCTGGCGCTATACAACAAAGGTGAGAATGAGATGGAGAAAACAATAGAGATCGCGCAACAGCTTGCCTAAAGCGCAAAAGACTTATTGAAAGCCTCAAACTATCATTGCCTAAAACAATGGATGGATTAATGGCACTTATTGGAATTAGATAATTACCCTCTATTGCCGCTGCAGTTTTTGTTAATTCGAAAATGTGTTTCTCTCTGTTACCACATTTTTTGAGTAAGTAACAAAAGATGACACTGCAGAAGCAAGTCATAGCTTTATGGATCACCTTGCATATATTACTTCTTATTATGTACGCTGGGTTGGGTGGCTCCTCAGAGAGACAAATATACTATGGGACCAGTATCTTTCCTTAATGCTCAGCGACATCCCGGACCCACGGAAATATAAAAGCTCAATAAGATGATTATCGGTTAGTCGGGTTGGTCCAGTAGTCTGACTTAGCACAATCTGTGTATATCAAATTGGTGCCATTGTAAGGACATACGCAGGAGACTACTTGAGGATCCCCTTTACCCCTGTGTTCAAGATAATTGAGCTCCAAGAACTGGCTGCAGATATTAGTGGTAGAAAATAGTTTGTTTTCATCTGTAAGCTTTTTTCGTGGTGTATTAATTGTGTATTTTTCTCATGTGTTAACTTAAAATACATTTGTTATTTTCTCACTTGTAACTATACTTTTTTATCCATCTCGTCTTCCTCTGATGTTGGTTTCGAAACAATCTTTGACTGCACTCTCTTTGTATGTAAAAGAACTTTACTTTGAACAAGGATCAAATCCCCGTGTCAAGTTAAGAATATATTTTATTGGAATGCAAAGTAAATGGAGAATAGAAAAATAAAATCAAAGAAATTACAACGAGAGAGAATAAAAAGAAACAGCCACGACTATTGTTTTATTTACTTTCCTGTATCTGTATAAACCTTGTAGCACATGTGCGCAATAGAGTTAGGCCACTGCCAAAGCAAGTTTTTGCGAAATATTCGCGCGACCCGTAGATTTTATAAAAATAATGATATCTCTAAAACTAGTTAGCCTATGTGGGGCAAATAAAAAGCATTATCAAAATAAAATATTCTTTATAATTGACAAAAGCTTTATTTACAATTTTTCACATTTTATATAATTATACAATACATAAAAAATTAGAAAATTAAAACGATAAAAATAACACAAAACTTGAAGAATTTAAAACCATAAAATTTAAAAAAAAAATATCGTATGCCAAATTTTAAAACATTTGTGATTTGTTAAGGTCCGCCTATTATAACACAAAGCTTATCCCAAGAGTCGACCTTGTAACGTAGATGTTTATATTACTCATGACAAAAATATTTATCGGAACCGAAAATAAAATTAAGGATCGGTATCTTAAAGTCATTATTTATGTAAGTTAATATTCATATTTTGAATAATATAAATCAGTGTAATCCGATTGCAAAATGTACCATAGTGAATGGTCCCGTACGGGACCTTAGGGCAGAGGTTCCCAACCCCGTGCCCGCGGGCACCATGGCGCCCGCGGAACGATTCGTATGTGCCCGCCACTATTCGACAGAGACAGAATTTTTTCATAAGCATTAATTTAAAACGTGAATTATGTTTATTTATTTGTTTGAGTTTTAATTTTTTCGAGTGCCTAGGTTTATTAAATACGTTTGTATGTTTGCGATATTGTGTGTATGAGTGGTTCCTTTGCTGACAGTACTTGTTGCAGCTTGTCTAGCGGCGAGCCAGACTGAACTCATCACGCTAGCCTGGAACGGGCCAATTTACACATATCGAGCCAATTGTTTCCTTCTGTATCAATCCTTTTACTTGCCAAATAAATGTAATGGAAATGGCCGCATGTATTGCAGATTTTGTTCAAGGTAAGACAGAAGAACTAGAGTTAGACATTTTGGACCTTAAGAATGATATTTTGCTAAAATCCTTAATATCAGAGGACTTTTTGAATACAGTGGACAAAGAAAAGTTCCCATTTTTTAAAAAAGCGGCATATAAAATAGAATAATTTTTCGGTTCGACATATTTATGCTACACATTGTTTTCAAACATGAACTGAATAAAATCAAGATATAGATCTCGACTCACCGATGAGCATCTTTATGATTGTTTGCTAACAGGATTATCTGCTATCTGCTATCGTCATACTCTCCTAATTATGAGTATGAGGCACTGCCACTGGCCAATGATATGCAATGCCAAAGATCACATTGACATTGATATTATATTTTTTTATAAAATGTTTTCTTTGTATTTGTGTTTTTTGTTTACTTTGTTTACGTTTTGTAAATACAATTCTCTGTGTGTATGCAATTTGAATAATAATTTTATTATTTTGAAACATTTTTGTTCATTATTTATTAATAAATTATGAATATAAGAAAATAAATTATAGGAAAATGAGAAGTTATGGAAGGAGTTTGTCGATTAAAAATAGGTGGTGTCCGCCACCCTACCGATATTTTAGAATGTGCTCTAGAGTACAAAAAGGTTGGGAACCCCTGCCTTAGGGCATTGAACGATGCAAATCCGCGGTCTTGTACGAGACCACTGGGCGTTTAAAGGTAAAAATATATTTGTCGAGGAACAAAGAAAGCTTATAAAGGTGCATGAGCGCTGGTTTTCTGCGAGGAAGGTCGTCAGTTAGAAATAGATTTATAGTCAATATAGTGAAGACATTTATAGTCAAGATATTGATGTTTATCTACAAGAGCTTGAGATATGTGGGTATTATTTATTGTCATATTTATGTTCAACAATAGTTTGTGTTCAGGAGTGTGAGCTGAGAAATGTCCGGTGCACTTACAGCCGAGATCGCCCTCCTAATGGTGGGGTTGTGTCCCGACTGGGAGGGTGTTGTGGGATGAATGTTTTTTTTTCATCGTGCTGGTTTAGGTATGCAGATGCCATTCTTTGTGTTTGGACAGGTACCGATAGACAATTACACCAATTTCTTAAATATTTAAATCCAATAGAAAGTTTTATAAAATTTACATTAGAAACAGAATAGGATGGAAAATTAAATTTCTTGGACCTAACATAATCTCGGAAAAATGGCACATTTGACATTAATATATATAGGAAAAATACTTATTCAGACTCTATAATTCCAGAAACTTCCAACCATCCCAATAACCAAAAATTGGCCGCATTTAACTGTATGCTTTATAGATTGCTCAGTGTCCCATTAACCGACGACTATTTTAAGAAGGAATTAATAACAAATAATGGCTATCCTGGAAGCCTCATTGATTCACTTTTAAAAAACAAAACAAAAAAGAAACTTGTAAAAGATTATATATTTAACACCACCTATAAGCGTAACATACCTATAAATGGAGCAAAGTCCTATTTATAAAAAACATATATGAAATAACCAAAAATATTCCAAGTCACATAAAGCCAGCTTTTTACACTAATTTTAATCTCCGGAAACTCTTATTTAATGGGAAAGGCAAAAATGGAATACTTAGCAACAGTGCTGTGTGTATACACTCTTATGTGCTGACTGTGATCATTTCTATATAGGAAAGACAGGAAGATCTTTTGAAAAGAGATTTCGTGAACACAAATCCGCCTTAACAAATCCTCTAATTTATTCTGAAATGGCTAATCATTGCTACTGTGAAAATCATACTTTTTCTATCGATGATGCCAAATTCTTACATATCAGTAGTAACGGAAATAAATTGGACAGATTAGAGGTCCTAGAAATTTCTAAGTCAGTACATCGATCCGAACATCTGGTGAACAGTTATTTTCAAAAAATCTGTCCACTCTTGGCCGAAATTGTCCCGTGCCTCCCTCACCCCTCAGCCCCCAACCGTTGAAGCGTGTATATCGGTACCAGTTCGAACAGCATTTAGTCTTGTTTGCGCTCCCCTGAAGATGAGATGAAAGCCTTGAAACCGGTAGGGTTATACCGTCACAAAAAAGTGTAATAAACAGTGTTTGATAAAAATAAATTACAATGTATTAAAGTGTTTTCTCATTACAACTGAAGATTGTATATGTTTACTAGTTACAACTGATATCATTTTTGTATTTGCTACTGTGAAAGTGGATGGCTTTTGAACGTAAACGTTTTACAGTAGAACTGGATTATCGAGACGAGGGAAACATTTGTTGCATAAAATTATCTTCTTAACTTTTATTTTTCTGGAAAAAAATATTTTACAACACTGCTCCAAAAGTTTCTGACTTTAATAAGTAAGAGTGTGTATGAACAGATATCACGCCCATTACATGGTCAGATAATATAACTGTTAAAATTTGTATGTATGTTACCTAGAGTGTAAAACTTAACTAACTAAAAGATGTCAAAGAGGTCTTAAATGAAAACCGGACTATATAATTATTTTAAAAAGCCTTTTTTTGAATGGGAATTGAACCAGCTACTCTCAGGCTGGGAGACAAGCGTCTTACCAACTGGACCACGGAGGTATTTTGCTAAAATAAATAAAAACGGTATTTTTAATCTAAAAGTACCATTCTAATCAAGAATTTTAAATAAAAGATATTAGTGTTACAGCTACTTTTCAATCAAAAAGAGCACGGTACTCAAGTATTCTAAACAAAATGTAACAATTATAAATAATTTTTATAGTAAAAAGTAGCACTGTGTCAACTACTTTTCAATCTAAAATAGCATGCTACTCAAGTATTCTAAACAAAAATCAAGACTGTTATAAATACAGTTCAATCTACAGTAGAACGCTACTCGAATATTCAATGTAAATAAGTAGCACTGTATCAAATACTTTTCAATCTAAAGTAGCATGCTACTGGGGTATTCTAAACTAAAAGTAGTACTGTGTCAACTACTTTTCAAACTAAAATAGCATATTACTTTAGTATTTTACGTAAAAGTAGCACAGTTACAGCTACTTTTCAATAGACAGTAGTACGCTATTCAAAAGTTCAAAGTAGAAAAACAGTATTGTTGTAGTATTTTCAATCGAAATTAGCATGCTACACAAGTATTCAAAGTAAAAAGTAGGTCAATTACAGCTACTTTTCAATCTACAGTAGCATGATACTTAAATATTCTAAGTGAAAAGTAGTCAGTATAGGGCGAGCCCGGCCGTGAGGACATCAGATTTTAGCCTTGAAAAATATTTAATGTTATATATAACCCTATTCTCTTGTTGCCTTCTTTAACTGTCCTCGTGATCACCAACTTCTCCAGACTTTTATATAATGTGCTCAAAGTATGGAAGGCTTTTCTTTCCTTAGCTCTCACAGTCCATGTTTTCACATCATATAGTGATGTGGAGAATACTAGAGACTTGACTTCATTTTGATTTATATAGAAAGCTCTAGAGTGAAACTGGTTTCTCACCTGACAAGTGTCTTTTCCTCCCTTTATTTCACCAGTACGTACGCCATGAAAGATTGATGCAGTGAGGCAGAGTGTTGGTGAACGTCCGTGCACCTCTTATCGATGCCGTGCACAAGAATCGGGAATGTCTCCATCATGTGTTAAAAATTATCAAAAAAATTTGCATTTTTATCCGTATAAAATGCAACTGACACAAGAGCTAAATTAAGTAACACCATTATTATTTACAATTCCTTTTGTATATTTTAGTCAACAGTTAGAAACTTAATACATGTAAAAAATGTTTCAACTTGTGACATTTTTCCTTAGCCGATATATATATAAAAACCTTCACGATAATAACATTAATATATAAAAACAGGATGATACAGATATATAATATTAAAAATAGAGTCTAGTTGTTAACCTTAAACTTTGTTTTAGATTCCATCATTTATTTACTAAGTTTTCGCAACAAAGAACTCGGTGAAACGCAAATTAACTAAACAATAAAAAAATTATGTGTCAAGTTAAAAAAAAGTCCTTCCCATAACACAATCTGACCGATACATTAGACTGATTTAATGCGTCATTCCCGGAGTTTTTTTATAATTTCAAGGAAAAACAAGCCACCCATATTTTTTATTTATAAAATAAGAGTTTGTATTTATTTATTCTCTTGCGTACATGAAGCATTTCCTTCCAACTGATCAGCTTATCTTGCATATGTTAGGTTGTTTAAAACTATGGTAGATTTAATCGACAATATGCAGAAAAAGAATCTTAACGTACTTTGGGCATGTTGTTGGACAGAATGATGAATGTCTGTATAAGATGATGATGGAAGCGAGAGAGAGGAAGCGAGGCGTGCAAGGAATCACCCTCTGTTCTATAATACGTACCAACTTACAGAAGGAATATCATGGCTAAACACTAGATATTGAACCGACTGAATGGCACTGTGGGTATAGTCTCGGCACCGCCTAGCAGTATGAGAAGAGTCCTGGCTGATATTCTTCCTAACCAATAAGCTAACTCTAGAAGCAAACCTTCTTTGCGTAACAGGGGAAATCCGTGCAAAGTGGATTAAAGGTATAGTGGGAAAATGTCGAATACCGAATAAGAGCGCCTTTGAGAACTCCGCTCTGCAGGGATCTTTTTTGTTACCAGATGAACTAAACTAGGCCACGGAGGTCGTAAGATATAGATCGTGAAGGCACTACTAACCTGGTGTATAGGTTTGGACGCGAGTATAGCCAAGCCCACATTGTAATCTTCAGGAGGATGCAGCTTTCTGCCCCTGGTATTGTTGCACACCGGTAGAGCCACGGCGAGCCCGGCTCGTATCTCGTAAGCCAAGCGATGCTGCCCTAGGATCGGACGGCATCCCGTCAGAGACTTGGCAACCTGGGAAACACATCGAATAAGTTTCGACACCTTTTGGACATCTTTTTAAGGGATAAGCTAATTATATACGTAAACACCATCACACCATCTCCCTGATGGGATACCAGACTCTCGTATTGGGACACACATCTTTCACTTCTACATCTGTACACTTTATCATACAAAGCCTACACTATTTACATTCCTTTCTATCATAATATCCTTCACTTGTTCCAATCAAATTGTCTTTCTTCAATCTTTTTCCACCTTTCACTCCCATATATCAAAGTTGACATCAAAACACTGTTGGGTTTCTTTAATTAAGAACTTTGAATTAGCCGGAGTACATAGGTTCATGTGGGAAGGAACTATAGAGGTAAATGGGTGGCATGAGGAAACGTAGGAAGACAGAGAAATATAAGGTGTCGTATAGGAAGGTGTAAGAATGTAGATGGCTGCAGCCTCTAATACTTGTTATGTGTATATTTTGAATGCTTATATTTCTAGAGTTTTAGCGTTAACACTGTGGAAATTCACGTTTATTCAAATATAATTAAAACTTGGAACACTTTTATCCACTTGAAAATATATATTTAACCCAATTAGTTTCAAGTCACGCGTGACTCATCTTCGAGGTATTCTGTAAAGCTATATTAATAATATCCCCAGTCGTATGATGTCCAACAACAACTACAAGTGATGTAAGGCAATGCGGGAAACCCCAGTCATAAAATGCCAAATGAAAACTTGAAGTTATGTAAAACTATGTTAAAAAAGTAGTAAAATAACAGGACAATTAAATAAATGTTATAAAAGTGGTGCATATGAGTATAATTATAAACCGGTAAAAAAAAAACGATTTACCCCATCCGATTGAGATATGACATTTCAAACGTCCAGGGACCATGCTACATTTTCTTGAGTATAGTAATAGTTTTTTTTTTTTTTATAATTTGACATAATCAAGAGCATAAAGCACAACGAACTCAATAACAATCACAGACAATTGAATTAAAAAATAAGGGTGGAGTTTCATGTTGTACATATATGTCACATATTTATTTATGTAAAAGTCAAGGGTAGATATACATATATAATATCTTATCTCGACATTTTGAGGTAGGCGAAAGGACAAGTGTTGACGCATATAGCTTTTGCCTCGTCCTCATCTATACAGCTCGTCATATATGACCTGGGAAAAGTATTAAATGCTCAGTTGTACTTTGTTGACAATATGTATTATACTTATGTAAGGCGTATGATGAACCTATAAAAATGCTGGAATTTATTTTGAAGATTATTGAATCCTTATTCATAATTTTCAGTTGAATATCTCCTTTATTCAATAATTTTCAGTTGAATATATCCTTTATATATAATAATCTATAATTACTACTGAATCTCTCGGTTATACAAAATACCTGTTTCAAAAACTCTATTTGGTGAAATTGCTTTATATTCTGTTGGGTTGATTAAACATTTAGAAAGTGTTGAATTTGTACTGTACTATTCCTTCCGCATGAATTGTCAAAGTACCACTCGATATAGTGAGGTGCGTGCAGTAAACTCGAGACGATCATACTATTTACAATATATTTTTCACAGTTCATTTCATTGGTTGCATTCAGAATAAAAAATACAAAATATATAATTTCGAGGTAAGCGTGGACCACGGAAAAATTAATCAATAAATACAAGCGAGTGCTGTACAAAAAAAAAATGAAAATATCTAACGATCATTGGTTAGTGTTTAAGTAGTCCGAAATATTGATTTAATAAAATTTTACTTTGCGTTTCTCCTTTCTTCGTGATACTTTTTTACTTCTAGATAGATTATTACATTTTGGAGGCTTAATCAGTTGAAACTTTATATTTATATTAGTTTGATTATATCGAGTCATATCCTCTTGTTGTTTCAATTTTGGTTGTTTTTGTATTTGTGTTTCTGTGTATTTCTTTTTGTTTTAATTTTAATTCATATGATTGTGTGCGGTATATTATGGGATGAACATTTTTGGTCTTTCTGGAGTGATGATGTGTGAGGAGTTGAATTTCGCAAGATGTTTCCAGTTGTAATGGAGTGTCACTGTTTGTCAGGTTGATGAGAACGTGCAACGGGGTTTTGTTTTTGTGTAATCAAAAATCGGAAAGAAGTATCGATTTATTTTTTCATGCTAAATATCCTCTGTAAGATACAAGCAAAAGCCTAGTTTACTGGGGATACGACAAATGAAAGACAACAAACCCAGATCCATTAAAATTGTATGTGCAAATCAAATTTCCTGTTGTTTTTTTTTCAAATTGTGTATATTTCTTGTTATGTGTCATAATAAATAAATAATAAAATATAATTGCACAACTATTTTATTTTTGTGGCACAAAACATTTTAGTTTAAGTGGATAGCCTATAAAAAATAACTTATTAATTTTTTTGTCTATGTCAAATGTTGGATTGTTTATGGTTCAGGAGCTCGCGGCCATTATTGCGATGCAATTTAGCTGCGATGTTTTGAAAGAAATCAACACTTTTTCACATATTTTCTGGTAATACTGAATATTAATCACACTAATTTACAATTAAAATATTCAAAAATATAATAACTTTGTTCGATTTTCTTTCGATTTTGCGCTTTGAACGGTTTATTGATATCAGACAGTAGATATAGCGTGCATTTGTTGAATGAAATGTTTGTTTTGAATATGAAAGTAGAAGCATTTTGATTGAATAGTTAATTTTATTTTATTACATGACAAGTCGGTGTCGTTGCTGGACCTCGTAGTCGAGACTCCTCTCGCCATTCCAACGTCAATCTTGAGTTCCACATCGGTCATATCGAGGGCGTCCGGCAGAAAGGGCGTAAGTACACTTTATATTACAAATTTTACAGGAAAGCAAAAACTAGTTAGAAAATGGCGTAACTTTTCACCAATTTATCCTATGATATTGATGTTTTCCAATTCGGTTATTTACTTTAGTTTGCTAAATAGAGAATACTTCAGGAATTATACTCTGAAGCATGTTCAAGAATTGAAGTATACAGTTAGCTATTTCATTAGAGCCGCGTTGTCCTTCAATTTCCGACCACACTAAACGGTGTCCAGTCTTTTTCCCAACGTTGTAAAATGTCAAATTAAATTATGCCAATTTTCGTTTATAAAACAATGCTTTAGCAAAATAAAGCGGACAATACAACACCGTTTCAAGATCGAAATTGGCTGATAAAAAGGTTTTAGCTTTCATTTCAATTCCTGCAGTTTTTCTGGCAATATGAGTATCATGTTTGTCCTGTTTTTTTTTTACCTTTTCTGTATCACTTTTTAAGTGGAAATCATAGCACCAGCAATTATCTTTCTTGGGCGAGTGGAAACCGATCTTTTATCTTTTTTCAGTTCTATTTCGATCGACAATCTGAAATTATTCCGTTTTAATTAAAATTATAATTTACAATAATATTAGAAATCCTTCTATAGAAAAAGTACAACGTAAGGGCGTATATGATATGCGGTGAATATCAAAACTGTAAGGGCGTATGTACATATGCGCCCTTACGTTCAAACAAAAATGGGCGTAAGTGGACCTAAGCCCTTTCTATGTTCTTTTGCTTGGCATTATCATAAAAAAGCATAGGTTATACACCCTTTCGGAAGAATGAAACTCACAGAAGGAGCATTCCAGCACTTGCGCTCTTTCAGTATGTTGTGAAGTACACCTCCGGGATACATACGACCAAAAAAGTCAGTTTTGCAAAAAAGTGTACTTACGCCCTTTCTGCCGGACGCCCTCGATATGATCTGTAAGAAAACAGCCTGATCCTGGATGCGCCCTCCCTCCCGCAGATGTCACAGACATGTGGATCCTGCTGAGCAATGCTGATGCATGTTCGCAGCACTTTGACTGTTTTTCACTTGCTAGCTGTTGAGACGCCATCAGATGGCTCTCCACTTTCCACTGCCCTGAGCCACCAGCTCCCGGTCCTCAGGAGTCCCGCACAAAGCTACCTACTCTCGCAGACTGTCCTTATAGAGCTTCCTGAGTTTGCTCATTACTTCCCCGTAAAAGACGCGTTTTGGGAGCCTCCAAGATTTCTCTGACTTGACGTTTCTTTCAGAATATCATTCACTCGATCTAACCACACTTTCCTGGGTCTCCTTCTACCATGCCTTCCACTCACAGTTGCACTATGTATTTGTTCTGTCAGTCTTTCTTATTTCATTAGTTCCACATGACCAAACCATCTCCTAGTGCTCTTCTTCATCTTACTCAACACATCACCCTTAAGTTCACCTTCATCCTTACACTCCTCAGGCACAGGCCCTGCACAATGTCAGCCACTCTCGCAGACTATTCCAAGATAGATATACGTAGATACAGGAATATATAGTTTCAAGTAATTAATTCAGCCTGTAATTATCTTGCGCTAAGCCAAATAGGGTAAATCAAATCCACCATTATATATTTAAGAAAAAAAACTGAACCTATAAGTTATAGTGGAGGATAAAACTATCAAATAATATAAAACAATGCATGAATTTTTATTCACTGAATGAATGCATAATTAAATTATTACTGATTTGCAAAGTATTGAAGCAATGATGTTTGAATGGAGCTTTACTTAATCATTTCATGTCGTTTTCCATAGCTGGGGATTGCTTTGTCCAAATTTCCGTGCTTTTTTCCATATTCGGGTTTGCATCAATTAAAACTCCCTTTACTTGCTTGATGTGATCGAATGCTCTCTCGAGTTCTTTTGCAGTTAATTTCTTTACAATCTCTTCTTGTTCTTGTTCACGCTCCTTATCTTCTTTTTCTTCATACACACGCTGTTCTTTTATCTTTATCTGAGATTAATCTCTTCTGAATGAGAGCTAGTGAGTGTGCGAGTGGGCACCGAGGAGAGAGACTCTCCCTACCACGGCCCCCAGCACGCAGGCACAGGAGAGGAAGGCAAAATTTAATTAAGCGTCTTATACAGGATGTCTCAAAATAATATCCCCACATTTCAAATGATTGAAATTTCAGCATTGTTTTTTTTTTTCATTTATCGTCTGATAATATGGAATCACGAACTTCACGGACCATTGCTGATAATATGGAACCACAAACTTCATGAACCATTATTTTTGTTATTTGGCCGCATTCTCTTTCAATGGTTGCTCTCAATTCATTAACTGTTGTAGGTTTTGTGCCATTTACTTTATTATTGATGAGTCTTCATTAAGAAAAGTACATTGGTGTGAGGTTTGGGGAGCGCGGTGGGTATTCAATGCTACCTCTACACCCGATCCACCTGTTTAGCATATTATCTTAAAGACAGGGTCTCACAGCACGACGGTAGTGGGGAGGTACACCATCTTACCGGGAATAAGAGTCCTCCTCATTCCTTAACTCTTCACAAATGTGTAGTATGACAAATTTCTGCATTAAGTTCATGTGAAAGTGTGGATGCATTGTAATTTGTTTTAATCCAACACTATTTATTCCACTCTATGTAATGGCTTAACCTTACCGGTTTCAAGGTTTTCGCCTCATCATCAAGGAAGCACAAACAAAAGTCTTGTTACAAAGATCTAAGTTGGCCCGGACCCAGCGACGGACAGTATTCGATAGAGACAGTATCAGTGTAATATTGCTGCTGTATTGCAACGGATTTCCTCAATACTTTGGCTCCAAGGTAATGTTCACTGTTTTATATTTTAATCGATATTATGAACAAAGCTCGTGATGCATTTTGTTTTGTTGACATTGTTTCACTTTTGCGTCTTATTTTGATTACAAATGTGTTTAAATAATCTCAAAACCAGAAGGAACAAATTATTTAGTGTTCCCGTTAAAAAATGCGAGTTTCCTTGATATTTGCATTTCCGTGGCGACAATTATAACACTTCAAAAGTGTACCCACGTACTTCAGCACAGTTTCTTTGATATTTACATTTCGACATGAGAAAAAATATTTCTATTTTTGTGTACTGTTCCACATAAGTGTTTTTATTTTCCTCAATATAAAGTGATTCCGCAGGAACAGTTAATTGCTGTTAAGTAGTCCATTACAGGTTTATTTTATAAAGTCTTTCTTGTGTATTAGTTTGCCAGTAAAACGATATATTCTCAGCAAGTACACATCTGTTTGGTGAGATATTTTTATTGTTTTCATGACCATAAATATTGTAGACTGATAAAGGGAATATAAAGACGTGAAAATATAGAAACGGGTGCATTTGTATACTTGTGGCTAGCGAGGTATTTTTGCTGTGTGGGCCTTGTCTAGTGGGCCTAAGTATCCGTTTAGATTCTATAACAAATGAGTTCCTTAGCGATGTATAGTGGCGGTGAATGCGTTAATTAGGAATTCATACTATTAAGGAAATTATTTGTGACATCTGTCACATTTACATTTTATTATTAAGGATGCAATGTGTTTATTTTATAGTCCATTATCTGTTTATTTTATAGTCAATTGGCGCCTTGGATAATAGTAAATAAATTGAGATACAGAAGTAAGGAAAAGAAAATCAGCAATGAACTCCCGGGAAGATTTCCCCAAATGGGAACATGAAGAAGCCTCGGTCGTATCTGTGGAGGAGGAGAGAGCGGATGCTGAACAGCTCGGGACATTGTCGGTGCCGGAGTACGGTATAGATATAGAAGAGGCTGATGTCAAGGTGGAGTGCGCTCAACACAACAGTGCAGGGGCTGGACACACACGCACAGAGTACAGTGAGTGCTTAATGAGTTTAAAAATAATTAATATTTATTTATTAACATGGTCAAAAAATTGTCTTGTTTCATTTTTACTTGAGATCTGCAACTTCAGTGATAAATGGAGTTATCAAGTCAAACAGGACTTTAAGTCTGAGAAATCCACTTAGCATTCTGTGTTGCTGGAATTGTTGGATATAATGACTTAAATAAGTGACAAGTTTCACATATAATAGAAACGAAATAAGATTAAGTGGCTTGCACCATTTTCTTCCTTATAATTTAAAGGAATCCAAACAACCTTATATTTTAGATTTTGACACCTCATCAGGCAGGGTGTCGAGTATCATGAGAATTATTTGGCCTCCAGAACTACATGGCGCGGGCTCTGGAAGTGATGCTGCTACTGGAAAACCCTTTGAGTGTGATGACTGCGGGGAGATGTACAAAAGCAAAGCCAGTTTAATAAACCACATCAGGAACCACAAAGGTATCAATGAATTACATATTCTCGTATTTGGATGGTTTTGTACACATCAGTACCGGTCTCATTATAACCTTATCGTTGTTATTTTTATTCAATACATATGCATTTCTTTGTTGGAGTAGACAGAAAGGACGGAATGCTAAACTTTTCTATCACAACATACTTCCTTTGCCTCGTCCACATACCATACATACATTTTACCAGTTCCAAGTGTTTAACTGAGTACAGTGTTCCGATCTAGGTGGGTCCAGAAGTCTGTCATTGTGCAATGTGTGTCGATTTATCATGATAAAGATTCAGTTTTAAAATATATAAATTTAACATGTATTCTAGTGAGAAAGGTATTTGTATGTAAAGCAGCCACCATAAGGAAATGTAGTGCCCTTTTTGTTTTAAGAATCCATTTTTGGATATAAGAAGACTTAGTTCTTTCATTAATTAATTATTAAATAATGTTATTTTTTTAGATTTAATTACTTCTCTGCGGAAAATAAAACAATCAAGTAATAGTGGAGGCAAGCCATTTAATTGTTCACACTGTGAAAAAAGTTTTGCATATAAATCAGCTTTAAAACGACATCTTATTACTCACAGTGGAGAGAAGCCATATCATTGTTCACATTGTGGGAAAAGTTTTAAGCAAAAAAAAACTTTAAATGTACATTTTTTTACTCACAGTGAAAAGAAACCGTATAATTGTTCACACTGTGAAAAAAGCTTTGCACAAACATCAAATTTAAAACGACATCTTATTACTCACAGTGGAGAAAAGCCATATAATTGTTCACAATGTGGAAAAAGCTTTGCAGATCCATCAGCTTTAAAAGGACATCTTATTACTCACAGTGGAGAGAAGCCATATAATTGTTCACATTGTGGGAAAAACTTTAGGCAAAAAAAAACTTTAAAAGAACATATTTTTACTCACAGTGAAGAGAAACCATATAATTGTTCACACTGTGAAAAAAGCTTTGCACTAACATCAAATTTAAAACGACATCTTATTACTCACAGTGGAAAGAAGCCATATAATTGTTCACACTGTGGAAAAAGCTTTGCAAAAACATCAACTTTAAACCAACATCTTATTACTCACAGTGGACGGAAGCCCTATAATTGTTCACACTGTGGAAAAAGCTTTGCATGTAAATTACATTTAAAACGACATCTTATTACTCACAGTGGAGAGAAGTCATATAATTGTTCACACTGTGGAAAAAGCTTTGCAAAAACATCAACTTTAAACCAACATCTTATTACTCACAGTAGAGAGAAGCCACATAATTGTTCACAATGTGGAAAAAGCTTTGCAGGTCCATCAGCTTTAAAAGGACATCTTATTACTCACAGTGGAAAGAAGTCATATAATTGTTCATACTGTGAAAAAAACTTTGTACTTAAATCAACTTTAAAACAGCATCTTTTGACTCATAGTTCAGTAAAGAAAGCACTGAATGCCTTAATGCGTAGAGCGAACACCCCGTGAGGAGACCCTTCTAACGGCCTTGGCAGAAACTGAACATGTGGTCTACAGTCACCCCCTCACCCACGTCTCCTTCGATCCAAGGGATGATTCCCCGCTGATGCCTAATCACTCTCATCGGGTCCACCGGAGGTCGACCACACCTGGCGCTATACAACAAAGGCGAGAATGAGATGGAGAAAACAATGAAGATCGCGCAACAGCTTGCCTACGGACTATTGCCCTTGAATGGGGCGCGATTTTGATCTAAAGCGCAAAAGACTTATTGAAAGCCTCAAACTATCATTGCCCTGAACAATGGATGGATTAATGGCACTTATTGGAATTAGATAATTACCCTCTATTGCTGTTGCAGTTTTTGTTAACTCGAAAATGTGTTTCTCTCCGTTACCACATTTTTTGAGTAAGTAACAAAAGATGACACTGCAGAAGCAAGTCATAGCTTTATGGATCACCTTGCATATATTACTTCTTATTTTGTACGCTGGGTTGGGTGGCTCTTCAGAGAGACAAATATACTATGGGACCAGTATCTTTCCTTAATGCTCAGCGACATCCCGGACCCACGGAAATATAAAAGCTCAATAAGATGATTATCGGTTAGTCGGGTTGGTCCAGTAGTCTGACTTAGCACAATCTGTGTATATCAAATTGGTGCCATTGTAAGGACATACGCAGGAGACTACTTGAGGATCCCCTTTACCCCTGTGTTCAAGATAATTGAGCTCCAAGAACTGGCTGCAGATATTATCGGTAGAAAATAGTTTGTTTTCATCTGTAAGCTTTTTTCGTGGTGTATTAATTGTGTATTTTTCTCATGTGTTAACTTAAAATACATTTGTTATTTTCTCACTTGTAACTATCTGTTTTTATGCATCTCCTCTTCCTCTGATCTTGGTTTCGAAACAATCTTGGACTGCGCTCTCTTTGTATGTAAAAGAACTTTAATTTGAACAAGGATCAAATCCCCGTGTCAAGTTAAAAATATATTTTATTGGAATGCAAAGTAAATGGAGAATAGAAAAATAAAATCAAAGAAATTACAACAAGAGAGAATAAAAAGAAACAGCCACGATTATTGTTTTATTTACTTTCCTGTATCTGTATAAACCTTGTAGCACATGTGCGCAATAGAGTTAGGCCACTGCCAAAGCAAGTTTTTGCGAAATATTTGCACGACCCGTAGATATAAAAATAATGATATCTCTAAAACTAGTTAGCCTATGTGGGGCAAATAAAAAGCATTATCAAAATAAAAGATTCTTTATAATTGACAAAAGCTTTATTTACAATTTTCACATTTAATTTAATTATACAATACATTAAAATTAGAAAAATCAATCAAAATAACACAAAACTTGAAGAATTTAAAACCATAAAATTTAAAAAAAAAATATCGTATGCCAAATTTTAAAACATTTGTGATTTGTTTCGGTCTGCCTATTATAACACAAAGCTTATCCCAAGAGTCGACCTTGTAACGTAGATGTTTATATTACTCATGACAAAAATATTTATCGGAACCGAAAATAAAATTAAGGATCGGTATCTTAAAGTCATTATTTATGTAAGTTAATATTCATATTTTGAATAATATAAATCAGTGTAATCCGTGTAATAAATAATAATATAAATCATGTATGTGGATATTATTTATTGTCATATTTATATTCAACAATAGTTTGTGTTCAGGAGTGTGAGCTGAGAAATGTCCGGTGCACTTGCAGCCGGGATCGCCCTCCTAATGGTGGGGTTGTGTCCCGACTGGGAGGGTGTTGTGGGATGAATGTTTTCTTTTCATCGTGCTGGTTTAGGTATGCAGATGACATTCTTTGTGTTTGGACGGGTACCGATAGACAATTACCCAATTTCTTAAATATTTAAATTCTATAGAAAGTTTTATAAAATTTACATAAGAAACAGAATAGGATGGAAAATAAAATTTCTTGGACCTAACATAATCTCGGAAAAATGGCACATTTGACTTTAATATATATAGGAAAAATACTTATTCAGACTCTATAATTTCAGCAACTTCCAACCATCCCAATAACCATAAATTGGCCACATTTAACTGTATGCTTTATAGATTGCTCAGTGTCCCATTAACCGACGACTATTTTAAGAAGGAATTAATAACAAATAATGGCTATCCTGGAAGCCTCATTGATTCACTTTTAAAAAACAAAACAAAAAAGAAACTTGTAAAAGATTATATATTTAACACCACCTATAAGCGTAACACACCTATAAATGGAGCAAAGTCCTATTTATAAAAAACATATATGAAATAACCAAAAATATTCCAAGTCACATAAAGCCAGCTTTTTACACTAATTTTAATCTCCGGAAACTCTTATTTAATGGGAAAGGCAAAAATGGAATACTTAGCAACAGTGCTGTGTGTATACACTTTTATGTGCTGACTGTGATCATTTCTATATAGGAAAGACAGGAAGATCTTTTGAAAAGAGATTTCGTGAACACAAATCCGCCTTAACAAATCCTCTAATTTATTCTGAAATGGCTAATCATTGCTACTGTGAAAATCATACTTTTTCTATCGATGATGCCAAATTCTTACATATCAGTAGTAACGGAAATAAATTGGACAGATTAGAGGTCCTAGAAATTTCTAAGTTAGTACATCGATCCGAACATCTGGTGAACAGTTATTTTCAAAAAATCTGTCCTCTTGGCCGAAATTGTCCCGTGCCTCCCTCACCCCTCAGCCCCCAACCGTTGAAGCGTGTATATCGGTACCAGTTCGAACAGCATTTAGTCTTGTTTGCGCTCCCCTGAAGATGAGATGAAAGCCTTGAAACCGGTAGGGTTATACCGTCACAAAAAAGTGTAATAAACAGTGTTTGATAAAAATAAATTACAATGTATTAAAGTGTTTTCTCATTACAACTGAAGATTGTATATGTTTACTAGTTACAACTGATATCATTCTTGTATTTGCTACTGTGAAAGTGGATGGCTTTTGAACGTAAACGTTTTACAGTAGAACTTCTGGATTATCGAGACGAGGGAAACATTTGTTGCATAAAATTATCTTCTTAACTTTTATTTTTCTGGAAAAAAAGACTCTCGTATTGGGACACACATCTTTCACTTCTACATCTGTACACTTTATCATACAAAGCCTACACTATTTACATTCCTTTCTATCATAATATCCTTCACTTGTTCCAATCAAATTGTCTTTCTTCAATCTTTTTCCACCTTTCACTCCCATATATCAAAGTTGACATCAAAACACTGTTGGGTTTCTTTAATTAAGAACTTTGAATTAGCCGGAGTACATAGGTTCATGTGGGAAGGAACTATAGAGGTAAATGGGTGGCATGAGGAAACGTAGGAAGACAGAGAAATATAAGGTGTCGTATAGGAAGGTGTAAGAATGTAGATGGCTGCAGCCTCTAATACTTGTTATGTGTATATTTTGAATGCTTATATTTCTAGAGTTTTAGCGTTAACACTGGAAATTCACGTTTATTCAAATATAATTAAAACTTGGAACACTTTTATCCACTTGAAAATATATATTTAACCCAATTAGTTTCAAGTCACGCGTGACTCATCTTCGAGGTATTCTGTAAAGCTATATTAATAATATCCCCAGTCGTATGATGTCCAACAAAAACTACAAGTGATGTAAGGCAATGCGGGAAACCACAGTCATAAAATGTCAAATGAAAACTTGAAGTTATGTAAAACTATGTTAAAAAAGTAGTAAAATAACAGGACAATTAAATAAATGTTATAAAAGTGGTGCATTTGAGTATAATTATAAACCGGTAAAAAAAAAACGATTTACCCCATCCCATTGAGATATGACATTTCAAACGTCCAGGGACCATGCTACATTTTCTTGAGTATAGTAATAGCTTTTTTTTTTTATATAATTTGACATAATCAAGAGCATAAAGCACAACGAACTCAATAACAATCACAGACAATTGAATTAAAAAGTAAGGGTGGAGTTTCATGTTGTACATATATGTCACATATTTATTTATGGAAAAGGCAAGGGTAGATATACATATATAATATCTTATCGCGACATTTTGAGGTAGGCAAAAGGACAAGTGCTGACGCATATTGCTTTTGCCTCGTCCTCACCTATACATCTCGTCATATATGACCTGGGAAAAGTATTAAATGCTCAGTTGTACTTTGTTGACAATATGTATTATACTTATGTATGGCGTATGATGAACCTATAAAAATGCTGGAATTTATTTTGAAGATTATTGAATCCTTATTCATAATTTTCAGTTGAATATCTCCTTTAAATAATAATTTTCAGTTGAATATATCCTTTATATATAATAATCTATAATTACTACTGAATCTCTCGGTTATACAAAATACCTGTTTCAAAAACTCTATTTGGTGAAATTGCTTTATATTCTGTTGGGTTGATTAAACATTTAGAAAGTGTTGAATTTGTACTGTACTATTCCTTCCGCATGAATTGTCAAAGTACCACTCGATATAGTGAGGTGCGTGCAGTTAACTCGAGACGATCATACTATTTACAATATATTTTTCACAGTTCATTTCATTGGTTGCATTCAGAATAAAAAATACAAAATATATAATTTCGAGGTAAGCGTGGACTACGGAAAAATTAATCAATAAATACTAGCGAGTGCTGTACAAAAAAAAAATGAAAATATCTAACGATCATTGGTTAGTGTTTAAGTAGTCCGAAATATTGATTTAATAAAATTTTACTTTGCGTTTCTCCTTTCTTCGTGATACTTTTTTACTTCTAGATAGATTATTACATTTTGGAGGCTTAATCAGTTGAAACTTTATATTTATATTAGTTTGATTATATCGAGTCATATCCTCTTGTTGTTTCAATTTTGGTTGTTTTTGTATTTGTGTTTCTGTGTATTTCTTTTTGTTTTAATTTTAATTCATATGATTGTGTGCGGTATATTATGGGATTAACATTTTTGGTCTTTCTGGAGTGATGATGTGTGAGGAGTTGAATTTCGCAAGATGTTTCCAGTTGTAATGGAGTGTCACTGTTTGTCAGGTTGATGAGAACGTGCAAAGGGGTTTTGTTTTTGTGTAATCAAAAATCGGAAAGAAGTATCGATTTATTTTTTCATGCTAAATATCCTCTGTAAGATACAAGCAAAAGTCTAGTTTACTGGGGATACGAAAAATGAAAGACAACAAACCCAGATCCATTAAAATTGTAAGTCCAAATCAAATTTCCTGTTGTTTTTTTTTTCAAATTGTGTATATTTCTTGTTATGTGTCATAATAAATAAATAATAAAATATAATTGCGCAACTATTTTATTTTTGTGGCACAAAACATTTTAGTTTAAGTGGATAGCCTATAAAAAAATAACTTATGAATTTTTTTGTCTATGACAAATGTTGGATTGTTTATGGTTCAGGAGCTCGCGGCCATTATTGCGATGCAATTTAGCTGCGATGTTTTGAAAGAAATCAACACTTTTTCACATATTTTCTGGTAATACTGAATATTAATCACACTAATTTACAATTAAAATATTCAAAAATATAATAACTTTGTTCGATTATCTTTCGATTTTGCGCTTTGAACGGTTTATTGATATCAGACAGTAGATATAGCGTGCATTTGTTGAATGAAATGTTTGTTTTGAATATGAAAGTAGAAGCATTTTGATTGAATAGTTAATTTTATTTTATTACATGACAAGTCGGTGTCGTTGCTGGACCTCGTAGTTGAGACTCCTCTCGCCATTCCAACGTCAATCTTGAGTTCCACGTCGGTCATATCGAGGGCGTCCGGCAGAAATGGCGTAAGTACACTTTATATTACAAATTTTACAGGAAAGCAAAAACTAGTTAGAAAATGGCGTAACTTTTCACCAATTTATCCTATGATATTGATGTTTTCCAATTCGGTTATTTACTTTAGTTTGCTAAATAGAGAATACTTCAGGAATTATACTCTGAAGCATGTTCAAGAATTGAAGTATACAGTTAGCTATTTCATTAGAGCCGCGTTGTCCTTCAATTTCCGACCACACTAAACGGTGTCCAGTCTTTTCCCCAACGTTGTAAAATGTCAAATTAAATTATGCCAATTTTCGTTTATAAAACAATGCTTTAGCAAAATAAAGCTGACAATACAACACCGTTTCAAGATCGAAATTGGCTGATAAAAAGGTTTTAGCTTTCATTTCAATTCCTGCAGTTTTTCTGGCAATATGAGTATCATGTTTGTCCTGTTTTTTTTTTACCTTTTCTGTATCACTTTTTAAGTGGAAATCATAGCACCAGCAATTATCTTTCTTGGGCGAGTGGAAACCGATCTTTTATCTTTTTTCAGTTCTATTTCGATCGACAATCTGAAATTATTCCGTTTTAATTAAAATTATAAATTACAATAACATTAGAAATCCTTCTATATAAAAAGTACAACGTAAGGGCGTATATGATATGTGGTGAATATCAAAACTGTAAGGGCGTATGCATATATACACCCTTATGTTCAAACAAAAATGGGCGTAAGTAGACCTAAGCCCTTTCTGTGTTCTATTGCTTGGCAATATCATAAAAGAAACATAGGTTATACGCCTTTTCGGAAGAATGAAACTCACAGAAGGAGCATTCCAGCACTTGCGCTCTTTCAGTATGTTGTGAAGTGCACCTCTGGGATACATACAACCAAAAAAGTGTACATACGCCCTTTCTGCCGGACGCCCTCGATATGATCTTTGAGAAAACAGCCTGATCCTGGATGCGCCCTCCCTCCCGCAGATGTCACAGACATGTGGATCCTGCTGAGCAATGCTGATGCATGTTCGCAGCACTTTGACTGTTTTTCACACGTCTAGCTGTTGAGACGCCATCAGATGGCTCTCCACTTTCCACTGCCCTGAGCCACCAGCTCCCGGTCCTCAGGAGTCCCGCACAAAGCTAGCTACTCTCGCAGACTATCCTTATAGAGCTTCCTGAGTTTGCTCATTACTTCCCCGTATAAGACGCGTTTTGGGAGCCTCCAAGATTTCTCTGACTTAACGTTTCTTTCAGAATATCATTCACTCGATCTAACCATACTTTCCTGGGTCTCCTATCATGCCTTCCACTCACAGTTGCACTATGTATTTGTTCTGTCAGTCTTTCTTATTTCATTAGTTCCACATGACCAAACCATCTCCTAGTCCTCTTCTTCATCTTACTCAACACATCACCCTTAAGTTCACCTTCATCCTTACACTCCTCAGGCACAGGCCCTGCACAATGTCAGCCACTCTCGCAGACTATTCCAAGATAGATATACGTAGATACAGGAATATATAGTTTCAAGTAATTAATTCAGCCTGTAATTATCTTGCGCTAAGCCAAATAGGGTAAATCAAATCCACCATTATATATTTAAGAAAAAAAACTGAACCTATAAGTTATAGTGGAGGATAAAACTATCAAATAATATAAAACAATGCATGAATTTTTATTCACTGAATGAATGCATACTTAAATTATTACTGTTTTACAAAATATTGAAGCAATGATGTTTGAATGGAGCTTTACTTAATCATTTCATGTCATTTTCCATAGCTGGTGATTGCTTTGTCCAAATTTCCGTGCTTTTTTCCATATTCGGGTTTGCATCAATTAAAACTCCCTTTACTTGCTTGATGTGATCGACTGCTCTCTCGAGTTCTTTTGCAGTTAATTTCTTTACAATCTCTTCTTGTTCTTGTTCACGCTCCTTATCTTCTTTTTCTTCATACATACGCTGTTCTTTTATCTTTATCTGAGATTAATCTCTTCTGAATGAGAGCTAGTGAGTGTGCGAGTGGGCACCGAGGAGAGAGACTCTCCCTACCACGGCCGTCAACACGCAGGCACAGGAGAGGAAGGCAAAATTTCATTTAGCGTCTTATACAGGATGTCTCAAAATAATATCCACACATTTCAAATGATTTAAATTTCAGCATTGTTTTTTTTTCATTTATCGTCTGATAACATGGAATCACAAACTTCACGAACCATTGCTGATAATATGGAATCACAAACTTCACGAACCATTATTTTTGTTATTTGGCCGCATTCTCTTTCAATGGTTGCTCTTAATTCATTAACTGTTGTAGGTTTTGTGCCATTTACTTCATTATTGATGAGTCTTCATTAAAAAAAGTCCATTGGCGTGAAGTTTGGGGAGCACGGTGGGTATTCAGTGCTGCCTGTACACCCGTTCCATCTGTATAGCATATTATCTTCAAGATAGGGTCTCACAGCACGACGGTAGTGGGGAGGTACATAATCTTACTAGAAATAAGAGTCCTCCTCATTCCTTAACTCTTCACGAATGTGTAGTATGACAAATTTCTGCATTAAGTTCATGTGAAAGTGTGGATGCATTGTAATTTGTTTTAATCCAACACTGTTTATTCCACTCTATGTAATGGCTTAACCTTACCGGTTTCAAGGTTTTCGCCTCATCATCAAGGAAGCACAAACCAAAGTCTTGATACAAAGGATCTAAGTTGGCCCGGACCCAGCGACGGACAGTATTCGATAGAGACAGTATCAGTGTAATATTGCTGCTGTACTGCGACGGATTTCCTCAATATTTTGGCTCCAAGGTAATGTTCACTGGTTTATATTTTAATCGATATTATGAACAAAGCTCGTGATGCATTTTGTTTTGTTGACATTGTTTCACTTTTGCGTCTTATTTTGATTACAAATGTGTTTAAATAATCTCAAAACCGGAAGGAACAAATTATTTAGCGTTCCCGTTAAAAAATGCGAGTTTCCTTGATATTTGCATTTCCGTGGCGACAATTATAACACTTCAAAAGTGTACCCACGTACTTCAGCACAGTTTCTTTGATATTTACATTTAGACATGAGAAAAAATATTTCTATTTTTGTGTACTGTTCCACATAAGTGTTTTTATTTTCCTCAATATAAAGTGATTCCGCAGGAACAGTTAATCGCTGTTAAGTAGTCCATTACAGATTTATTTTATAAAGTCTTTCTTGTGTATTAGTTTGCCAGTAAAACGGTATATTCTCAGCAAGTACACATCTGTTTGGTGAGATATTTTTATTGTTTTCATGACCATAAATATTGTAGACTGATAAAGGGAATATAAAGACGTGAAAATATAGAAACAGGTGCATTTGTATACTTGTGGCTAGCGAGGTATTTTTGCTGTGTGGGCCTGGTCTAGTGGGCCTAAGTATCCGTTTGGATTCTATAACAAATGAGTTCCTTAGCGGTGTATAGTGGCGGTGAATGCGTTAATTAGGAATTCATACTATTAAGGAGATTATTTGTGACATATATCACATTTACATTTAATTATTAAAGATGCAATGTGTTTATTTTATAGTCCATTATCTGTTTATTTTATAGTCAATTGGCGCCTTGGATAATAGTAAATTAATTGAGATACAGAAGTAAGGAAAAGAAAATCAGCAATGAACTCCCGGGAAGATTTCCCCAAATGGGAACATGAAGAATCCTCGGTCGTATCTGTGGAGGAGGAGAGAGCGGATGCTGAACAGCTCGGGACATTGTCGGTGCCGGAGTACGGTATAGACATAGAAGAGGCTGATGTCAAGGTGGAGTGCGCTCAACTCAACAGTGCAGGGGCTGGACACACACGCACAGAGTACAGTGAGTGCTTTATGAGTTTAAAAATATTCAATATTTTTTTATTAACATGGTCAAAAAATTGTCTTGTTTCATTTTTACTCAAGATCTGCAACTTCAGTGATAAATGGAGTTATCAAGTCAAACAGGACTTTAAGTCTGAGAAATCCACTTAGCATTCTGTGTTGCTGGAATTGTTGGATAAAATGACTTAAATAAGTGACAAGTTTCACATATAATAGAAACGAAATATGATTATGTGGCTTGCACCATTTTCTTCCTTATAATTTAAAGGAATCCAAACAACCTTATATTTTAGATTTTGACACCTCATCAGGCAGGGTGACGAGTATCATGAGAATTATTTGGCCTCCGGAACTGCATGACACGGGCTCTGGAAGTGATGCTGCTACTGGGAAACCCTTTGAGTGTGATGACTGTGGGGAGATGTACAAAAGCAAAGCCAGTTTAATAAACCACATCAGGAACCACAAAGGTATTAATGAATTACATATTCTCGTATTTGGATGGTTTTGTACACATCAGTACCGGTCTCATTTATAACCTTATCGTTGTTATTTTTATTCAATACATATGCATTTCTTTGTTGGAGTAGACAGAAAGGACGGAATGCTAAACTTTTCTATCACAACATACTTCCTTTGCCTCGTCCACATACCATACATACATTTTACCAGTTCCAAGTGTTTAACTGAGTACAGTGTTCCGATCTAGGTGGGTACAGAAGTCTGTCATTGTGCAATGTGTGTCGATTTATCATGATAAAGATTCAGTTTTAAAAAATATAAATTTAACATGTATTCTAGTGAGAAAGGTATTTGTATGTAAAGCAGCCACCAAAAGGAAATGTAGTGCCCTTTTTGTTTTAAGAATCCATTTTTGGATATAAGAAGACTTAGTTCTTTCATTAATTAATTATTAAATAATGTTATTTTTTTAGATTTAATTACTTCTCTGCGGAAAATAAAACAATCAAGTAATAGTGGAGGCAAGCCATTTAATTGTTCACACTGTGAAAAAAGTTTTGCATATAAATCAGCTTTAAAACGACATCTTATTACTCACAGTGGAGAGAAGCCATATCATTGTTCACATTGTGGGAAAAGTTTTAAGCGAAAAAAAACTTTAAATGTACATTTTTTTACTCACAGTGAAAAGAAACCGTATAATTGTTCACACTGTGAAAAAAGCTTTGCACAAACATCAAATTTAAAACGACATCTTATGACTCACAGTGGAGAAAAGCCATATAATTGTTCACAGTGTGGAAAAAGCTTTGCAGATCCATCAGCTTTAAAAGGACATCTTATTACTCACAGTGGAGAGAAGCCATATAATTGTTCACATTGTGGGAAAAACTTAAGGCAAAAAAAAACTTTAAAAGAACATATTTTTACTCACAGTGAAGAGAAACCATATAATTGTTCACACTGTGAAAAAAGCTTTGCACTAACATCAAATTTAAAACGACATCTTATTACTCACAGTGGAAAGAAGCCATATAATTGTTCACACTGTGGAAAAAGCTTTGCAAAAACATCAACTTTAAACCAACATCTTATTACTCACAGTGGACGGAAGCCCTATAATTGTTCACACTGTGAAAAAAGCTTTGCATGTAAATTACATTTAAAACGACATCTTATTACTCACAGTGGAGAGAAGTCATATAATTGTTCACACTGTGGAAAAAGCTTTGCAAAAACATCAACTTTAAACCAACATCTTATTACTCACAGTAGAGAGAAGCCACATAATTGTTCACAATGTGGAAAAAGCTTTGCAGGTCCATCAGCTTTAAAAGGACATCTTATTACTCACAGTGGAAAGAAGTCATATAATTGTTCATACTGTGAAAAAAACTTTGTACTTAAATCAACTTTAAAACAGCATCTTTTGACTCATAGTTCAGTAAAGAAAGCACTGAATGCCTTAATGCGTAGAGCGAACACCCCGTGAGGAGACCCTTCTAACGGCTTTGGCAGAAACTGAACATGTGGTCTACAGTCACCCCCTCACCCACGTCTCCTTCGATCCAAGGGATGATTCCCCGCTGATGCCTAATCACTCTCATCGGGTCCACCGGAGGTCGACCACACCTGGCGCTATACAACAAAGGCGAGAATGAGATGGAGAAAACAATGAAGATCGCGCAACAGCTTGCCTACGGACTATTGCCCTTGAATGGGGCGCGATTTTGATCTAAAGCGCAAAAGACAAGTCATAGCTTTATGGATCACCTTGCATATATTACTTCTTATTATGTACGCTGGGTTGGGTGGCTCCTCAGACAGACAAATATACTATGGGACCAGTATCTTTCCTTAATGCTCAGCGACATCCCGGACCCACGGAAATATAAAAGCTCAATAAGATGATTATCGGTTAGTCGGGTTGGTCCAGTAGTCTGACTTAGCACAATCTGTGTATATCAAATTGGTGCCATTGTAAGGACATACGCAGGAGACTACTTGAGAATCCCCTTTACCCCTGTGTTCAAGATAATTGAGCTCCAAGAACTGGCTGCAGATATTATCGGTAGAAAATAGTTTGTTTTCATCTGTAAGCTTTTTTCGTGGTGTATTAATTGTGTATTTTTCTCATGTGTTAACTTAAAATACATTTGTTATTTTCTCACTTGTAACTATCTGTTTTTATGCATCTCCTCTTCCTCTGATCTTGGTTTCGAAACAATCTTGGACTGCGCTCTCTTTGTATGTAAAAGAACTTTACTTTGAACAAGGATCAAATCCCCGTGTCAAGTTAAAAATATATTTTATTGGAATGCAAAGTAAATGGAGAATAGAAAAATAAAATCAAAGAAATTACAACAAGAGAGAATAAAAAGAAACAGCCACGATTATTGTTTTATTTACTTTCCTGTATCTGTATAAACCTTGTAGCACATGTGCGCAATAGAGTTAGGCCACTGCCAAAGCAAGTTTTTGCGAAATATTCGCGCGACCCGTAGATGTTATAAAAATAATGATATCTCTAAAACTAGTTAGCCTATGTGGGGCAAATAAAAAGCATTATCAAAATAAAAGATTCTTTATAATTGACAAAAGCTTTATTTACAATTTTCACATTTAATTTAATTATACAATACATTAAAATTAGAAAAATCAATTAAAATAACACAAAACTTGAAGAATTTAAAACCATAAAATTTAAAAAAAAAATATCGTATGCCAAATTTTAAAACATTTGTGATTTGTTACGGTCTGCCTATTATAACACAACGCTTATCCCAAGAGTCGACCTTGTAACGTAGATGTTTATATTACTCATGACAAAAATATTTATCGGAACCGAAAATAAAATTAAGGATCGGTATCTTAAAGTCATTATTTATGTAAGTTAATATTCATATTTTGAATAATATAAATCAGTGTAATCCGATTGCAAAATGTACCATAGTGAATGGTCCCGTACGGGACCTTAGGGCATTGAACGATGCAAATCCGCGGTCTTGTACGAGACCACTGGGCGTTTAAAGGTAAAAATATATTTCTCGAGGAACAAAGAAAGCTTATAAAGGTGCATGAGCGCTGGTTTTCTGTGAGGAAGGTCGTCAGTTAGAAATAGATTTATAGTCAATATAGTGAAGACATTTATAGTCAAGATATTGATGTTTATCTACAAGAGCTTGAGATATGTGGATATTATTTATTGTCATATTTATGTTCAACAATAGTTTGTGTTCAGGAGTGTGAGCTGAGAAATGTCCGGTGCACTTGCAGCCGGGATCGCCCTCCTAATGGTGGGGTTGTGTGTTGTGGGGTGAGGGTGTTGTGGGATGAATGTTTTCTTTTCATCGTGCTGGTTTAGGTATGCAGATGACATTCTTTGTGTTTGGACGGGTACCGGGTACCGATAGACAATTACACCAATTTCTTAAATATTAGGTCCTTACATATGAAATTGGCGTTTTGCCGTACTGGCAACTTTGATCTCAAATATCTTCTCTTTGGTTAGGAATATCAAATTCAAATTTATACAGCTATTTACTCAAGTATTTGTGTTTCGAAAATTATAAGTCATTTGTTTTTTCCTCAATTGTTTTTTTTCTTTGCGTCACTCAGTTTACAAAATGGAAAACTTGAAATATCGCGTTATTTCCGAGTACGAGTTCCACCGTGGTACCAGTGCTGCAGAAACGGCTCGAAGGATTAATGATGTGTATGGCGACGGTGCCGCAAAAGAAAACACAGTGCGTTTTTGGTTCCAACGTTTTCGTTCTGGAAATTTCGACCTGCAAAACAAGCCCCGTGGACGGCCGGAGACCAAAGTTGATAATGAAGAATTGAAGGCTATTGTGGAAGCGGATCCATCGCAAACCACGTCCGAGTTAGCTGCAGGCTGCGGTGCTAGTGATAAAACTGTTTTAATCCACTTGAAGCAAATAAGGAAGGTGAAATAGCTTGAAAGGTGGGTACCTCACGAATTGAGTGAAGCAAATCAACAAACGCGCGTTGACTGCTGCGTTGCATTACTCAACCGGCACAATAATGAAGGGATTTTGAATCGAATCATTACCTGTGATGAAAAGTGGATCCTGTATGATAATCGGAAGCGCTCATCGCAATGGCTGAATCCTGCCAAACCATGCCCCAAGCGAAAATTGACTCCAAAAAAGTTACTTGTGAGCGTTTAGTGGACTAGTGCTGGTGTCGTTCTCTATAGCTTTCTTAAATCTGGCCAGACGATTACGGCAGATGTCTATTGTCAGCAACTGCAAACTATGATGGAAAAGCTAGCTGCTAAACAACCGAGGCTGGTTAATCGCTCTAGGCCACTGCTGCTTCATGATAACGCTAGACCACACACTGCACAACAGACGGCTACCAAATTAGAAGAGCTTCAATTGGAATATCTAAGACATCCACCGTACTTTCCGGACCTTGCCCCAACAGATTACTATTTTTTTCAAAATTTGGATAACTTCTTGCAAGGGAAAAAATTCAACTCCGATGGGGCAGTCCAAACCGACTTCAAAGATTTTATTGATTCCCGTCCGAATGGTTTTTTTAGTAAAGGGATCGATGAACTACCTATGAGATGGCAAAAGTGCATAGATAGCAATGGTACATACTTTGATTAAATAAATATATTATATTAAAAAAAAAACAACTTTATGTTCCTCCCAAACAAAACGCCAATTTCATATGTAAGGACCTAATATTTAAATCCAATAGAAAGTTTTATAAAATTTACACTAGAAACAGAATAGGATGGAAAATTAAATTTCTTGGACCTAACATAATCTCGGAAAAATGGCACATTTGACTTTAATATATATAGGAAAAATACTTATTCAGCCTCTATAATTCCAGCAACTTCCAACCATCTCAATAACCATAAATTCGCCGCCTTTAACTGTATGCTTTATAGATTGCTCAGTGTCCCATTAACCGACGACTATTTTAAGAAGGAATTAATAACAAATAATGGCTATCCTGGAAGCCTCATTGATTCACTTTTAAAAAACAAAACAAAAAAGAAACTTGTAAAAGATTATATATTTAACACCACCTATAAGCGTAACATACCTATAAATGGAGCAAAGTCCTATTTATAAAAAACATATATGAAATAACCAAAAATATTCCAAGTCACATAAAGCCAGCTTTTTACACTAATTTTAATCTCCGGAAACTCTTATTTAATGGGAAAGGCAAAAATGGAATACTTAGCAACAGTGCTGTGTGTATACACTTTTATGTAATGACTGTGATCATTTCTATATAGGAAAGACAGGAAGATCTTTTGAAAAGAGATTTCGTGAACACAAATCCGCCTTAACAAATCCTCTAATTTATTCTGAAATGGCTAATCATTGCTACTGTGAAAATCATACTTTTTCTATCGATGATGCCAAATTCTTACATATCAGTAGTAACGGAAATAAATTGGACAGATTAGAGGTCCTAGAAATTTCTAAGTCAGTACATCGATCCGAACATCTGGTGAACAGTTATTTTCAAAAAATCTCTCCACTCTTGGCCGAAATTGTCCCGTGCCTCCCTCACCCCTCAGCCCCCAACCGTTGAAGCGTGTATATCGGTACCAGTTCGAACAGCATTTAGTCTTGTTTGCGCTCCCCTGAAGATGAGATGAAAGCCTTGAAACCGGTAGGGTTATACCGTCACAAAAAAGTGTAATAAACAGTGTTTGATAAAAATAAATTACAATGTATTAAAGTGTTTTCTCATTACAACTGAAGATTGTATATGTTTACTAGTTACAACTGATATCATTCTTGTATTTGCTACTGTGAAAGTGGATGGCTTTTGAACGTAAACGTTTTACAGTAGAACTTCTGGATTATCGAGACGAGGGAAACATTTGTTGTATAAAATTATCTTCTTAACTTTTATTTTTCTGGAAAAAATTATTATACAACACTGGTCCAAAAGTTTCTGACTTAAGTAAGAGTGTGTGAACAGATATCACGCCCATTACATGGTCAGATAATATTACTGTTAAAATTTGTATGTATGTTACCTAGAGTGTAAAACTTAACTAACTAAATGATGTCAAAGAGGTCGTAAATGAAACCGGACTATATAATCACTTTAAAAAGTCTTTTTGAATGGGAATTGAACCAGCTACCTGCAGGCTGGGAGACAAGCGTCTTACCAACTGGACCACGGAGGTATTTTGCTAAAAGAAATGAAAACGGTATTTGAAATTTAATTTAATTTGAGATTTAATTGTTAGCCTAAACAATTCTCTCTTCTCCAAGGGATGAACGAGGAGACTCCGGTGTGAACTCCTGGCACGTTGATACCTCCGCATCCTCTACCGAAGCTGGTGATTCCAATAACATAGAAGATGCAACGGTTCTCGTCGTTTGAGATCTGAAGGGGTCCACCACTATCTCCCTGTGAAACAAAAAATAATAATGTATTGGATTCTTGTTTTTAAAGCTACTTTGGAAAAGAAACATAGTTTCAGGTGTTTTTCAATCAAAAGTAGTAGCATGCTACTTCAAAATTCCAAGTAAAAAGTAACACTGTTACAACTTTTCAATATAATTTAGAATGCTACTCATGAATTGTAAGTAGAAAGTTATGGTGTTACAGCTACTCTTCAGTTTACAGTAGCATGCTACGTAAGAACTCTAATTCATTAGTTGCACTATAGTATTTCAGCAAATTTTCAATCTAAAAGTACCATTCTACTCAAGAATTTTAAGTAAAAGATATTAGTGTTACAGCTACTTTTCAATCAAAAGGAGCACGGTACTCAAATATTCTAAACAAAATGTAACACTTATAAATAATTTTTATAGTAAAAAGTAGCACTGTGTCAACTACTTTTCAATCTAAAATAGCATGCTACTCAAGTATTCTAAACAAAAATCAAGACTGTTATAAATACAGTTCAATCTACAGTAGAACGCTACTCGAATATTCAATGTAAAAAAGTAGCACTGTATAAAATACTTTTCAATCTAAAGTAGCATGCTACTGGGGTATTCTAAACTAAAAGTAGTACTGTGTCAACTACTTTTCAATCTAAAATAGCATATTACTTTAGTATTTTACGTAAAAGTAGCACTGTTACAGCTACTTTTCAATAGACAGTTGTACGCTATTCAAAAGTTCAAAGTAAAAAAACAGTATTGTTGTAGTATTTTCAATCGAAATTAGCATGCTACACAAGTATTCAAAGTAAAAAGTAGGTCAATTACAGCTACTTTTCAATCTACAGTAGCATGATACTTAAATATTCTAAGTGAAAAGTAGTCAGTATAGGGCGAGCCCTATACTGACTATAGGGCTCGCCCTATAGTCAGTATGGGGGCTCGCCCTATAGTCAGTACAGTACTAAAACTATGGTAGATTTAATCGACAATATGCAGAAAAAGAATCTTAACGTACTTTGGGCATGTTGTTGGACAGAATGATGAATGTCTGTATAAGATGATGATGGAAGCGAGAGAGAGGAAGCGAGGCGTGCAAGGAATCACCCTCTGTTCTATAATGGGTACCAACTTACAGAAGGAATATCATGGCTAAACACTAGATATTGAACCGACTGAATGGCACTGTGGGTATAGTCTCGGCACCGCCTAGCAGTATGAGAAGAGTCCTGGCTGATATTGTTCCTAACGAATAAGCTAACTCTAGAAGCAGACCCTCTTTGCGTAACAGGGGAAATCCGTGCAAAGTGGATTAAAGATATAGTGTGAAAATGTCGAATACCGAATAAGAGTGCCTTTGAGAACTCTGCTCTGCAGGGGTCTTTTTTGTTACCAGATGAACTAAACTAGGCCACGGAGGTCGTAAGATATAGATCGTGAAGGCACTACTAACCTGGTGTATAGGTTTGGACGCGAGTATAGCCAAGCCCACATTGTAATCTTCAGGAGGATGCAGCTTTCTGCCCCTGGTATTGTGGCCCTCCGGTAGAGCCACGGCGAGCCCGGCTCGTATCTCATAAGCCAAGCGATGCTGCCCTAGGATCGGACGGCATCCCGTCAGAGACTTGGCAACTTGGGATCATCTCCCTGATGGGATACCAGACTCTCTTATTGGGACACACATCTTTCACTTCTACATCTGTACACTTTATCATACAAAGCCTACACTATTTACATTCCTTTCTATCATAATATCCTTCACTTGTTCCAATCAAATGGTCTTTCTTCAATCTTTTCCACCTTTCACTCCCATATATCAAAGTTGACATCAAAATACTGTTGGATTTCTTTAATTAAGAACTTTGAATTGGTTAGTGTTTAAGTAGTCCGAAATATTAATTTAATAAAATTTAACGTTGCGTTTCTTCTTTCTTCGTGGAACGTTTTTACTTCTAGATAGATTATTACATTTTGGAGGCTTAATCAGTTGAAATTTTTTTTTAATACATTTATATTAGATTGATTATATCGAGTCATATCTTCTTGTTGTTTTAATTTTGGTTGTTTTTGTATTTGTGTTTCTGTGTATTTCTTTTTGTTTTAATTTAAAATTTATTCTTATAATTGTGTGCGGTATATTATGGGATGAATATTTTTGGTCTTTCTGGAGTGACGATGTGTGAGGAGTTGAATTGCGCAAGATGTTTTCAGTTGTAGTCGAATGTCACTGTTTGTCAGGTTGATGAGAGCGTGCAACGAGGTTTTGTTTTTGTGTAATCAAAAATTGGGAAAGAAGTATCGATTTATTTTTTCATGCTAAATATTCTCAGTGAAATACAGACAAAAGCCTAGTTTACTGGGGATACGACAAATGAAAGGCAACAAACCCAGATCCATTAAAATTGTATGTCCAAATCAAGTTACCTGTTGATTTTTCTCAAATTGTGTATATTTCTTGTCATGTGTAATAATAAATAAAGAAATAAATCATAAAATATAATTGCACAACTATTTTATTTTTGTGGCTCAAAACATCTTAGTTTAAGTGGATAACCTATAAAAAAATAATTTAATATTTTTTTTGTCTATGTCAAATGTTGGATTGTTTATGGTTCAGGAGCTCGCGGCCATTATCGCGATGTAATTTACCTACGATGTTTTGAAAGAAATCAACACTTTTTCACATATTTTCTGGTAATACTGAATATTAATCACACTAACATACAATTAAAATATTAAAAAATATAATACCTTTGTTCGATTATCTTTCGTTCGTTCGATTTGGCGCTGTGAACGGTTTATTATCAGACAGTAGATATAGCGTGCATTTGTCAAATGAAATGTTTGTTTTTAATATGAAAGTAGAAGCATTTTGATTGAATATTTAATTACATTGACAAGTCGGTGTCGTTGCTGGACCTCGTAGTCGAGACTCCTCTCGCCATTCCAACGTCAATCTTGAGTTCCACGTCGGTCATATCGAGGGCGTCCGGCAGAAAGGGCGTAAGTACACTTTATATTACAAATTTTACAGGAGAGCAAAAACGAGGCAGAAAATGGCGTAACTTTTCACCAATTTATCCTATGATGTTGATGTTTCCCAATTTGGTTATTTATTTTAGTTGCTAAATAGAGAATACTTCAGGAATTCAACTATATATAGTTTGGGAGTTAGTGTTACTTACGCCCTTTCTGATGACACGGACATCACAGTATTGGATTGACATTATGTTATTCGAAAGGGCGTATGTAATTACTTTCCGGGTAATAATGTTTTGTAATTAATTATTCTAACAGTTTATGGGATATTTTGTAAGAAATAAAACGAAATAAATATTTTTTTATATATTAGTTATAGAAAAACAGGTTTTTAATTTTCTACAAAAACAAACATGTGGTATTGTTTTTTAAACATCGTTTAGTGTATTTTTGTCATCAAATTTGGAATAAAAATAAAACTGCACAGATTCTGTAACATTAGTTTCTCTTCCTCTTTCTGTGAAGGATCTTAGCTCTTATTGCTATAAGAGGAAGGTCATCTTCTCTCTCTCTCTCTGGTTCTTGGTCCCCTTTTGTCCTGTTGTTTTCGCTTTTCCTGGATTTTTTTTCCGCAGCGTTTTCCCTGGGTAGATTTATATATAAATCATGGAATCCCTCGGGAATCATCCCGGAATTATTAAATCCATCAGATTTTGGTACTTACTTCCCCTGAGTTTGCACATTACTTCCCCGTAAAAGACGCGTTTTGGGAGCCTCCAAGATTTCTCTGACTTTACGTTTCTTTCAGAATATCATTAACTCGATCTAACCATACTTTCCTGGGTCTCCTTCTATCACGCCTTCCACTCACAGTTGCACTATGTATTTGTTCTGTCAGTCTTTCTTATTTCATTAGTTCCACATGACCAAACCATCTCCTAGTGCTCTTCTTCATCTTACTCAACACATCACCCTTAAGTTCACCTTCATCCTTACACTCCTCAGGCACAGGCCCTGCACAATGTCAGCCACTCTCGCAGACTATTCCAAGATAGATATACGTAGATACAGGAATATATAGTTTCAAGTTATTAATTCAGCCTGTAATTATCTTGCGCTAACCCAAATAGGGTAAATCAAATCCACCATTATATATTTAAGAAAAAAAACTGAACCTATAAGTTATAGTGGAGGATAAAACTATTAAATAATATAAAACAATGCATGAATTTTTATTCACTGAATGAATGCATAATTAAATTATTACTGATTTGCAAAGTATTGAAGCAATGATGTTTGAATGGAGCTTTACTTAATCATTTCATGTCATTTTCCATAGCTGGTGATTGCTTTGTCCAAATTTCCGTGCTTTTTTCCATATTCGGGTTTGCATCAATTAAAACTCCCTTTACTTGCTTGATGTGATCGAATGCTCTCTCGAGTTCTTTTGCAGTTAATTTCTTTACAATCTCTTCTTGTTCTTGTTCACGCTCCTTATCTTCTTTTTCTTCATACACACGCTGTTCTTTTATCTTTATCTGAGATTAATCTCTTCTGAATGAGAGCTAGTGAGTGTGCGAGTGGGCACCGAGGAGAGAGACTCTCCCTACCACGGCAGCCAGCACGCAGGCACAGGAGAGGAAGGCAAAATTTAATTAAGCGTCTTATACAGGATGTCTCAAAATAATATCCCCACATTTCAAATGATTGAAATTTCAGCATTGTTTTTTTTTTTCATTTATCGTCTGATAATATGGAATCACAAACTTCACGGACCATTGCTGATAATATGGAACCACAAACTTCATGAACCATTATTTTTGTTATTTGGCCGCATTCTCTTTCAATGGTTGCTCTCAATTCATTAACTGTTGTAGGTTTTGTGCCATTTACTTTATTATTGAGTGAGTCTTCATTAAGAAAAGTACATTGGTGTGAGGTTTGGGGAGCGCGGTGGGTATTCAATGCTACCTCTACACCCGATCCACCTGTTTAGCATATTATCATAAAGACAGGGTCTCACAGCACGACGGTAGTGGGGAGGTACATCATCTTACCGGGAATAAGAGTCCTCCTCATTCCTTAACTCTTCACTAATGTGTAGTATGAAAAATTTCTGCTTTAAGTCCATGTAAAGGGCAAGGCGTGAAAGTGTGGATTCATTGTAATTTGTTTTAATCCAACACTGTTTATTCCACTCTATGTAATGGCTTAACCTTACCGGTTTCAAGGTTTTCGCCTCATCATCAAGGAAGCACAAACAAAAGTCTTGTTACAAAGGATCTAAGTTGGCCCGGACCCAGCGACGGACAGTATTCGATAGAGACAGTATCAGTGTAATATTGCTGCTGTATTGCGACGGATTTCCTCAATACTTTGGCTCCAAGGTAATGTTCACTGTTTTATATTTTAAACGATATTATGAACAAAGCTCGTGATGCATTTTGTTTTGTTGACATTGTTTCACTTTTGCATCTTATTTTGATTACAAATGTGTTTAAATAATCTCAAAACCAGAAGGAACAAATTATTTAGGGTTCCCGTTAAAAAATGCGAGTTTCCTTGATATTTGCATTTCCGTGGCGACAATTATAACACTTCAAAAGTGTACCCACGTACTTCAGCACAGTTTCTTTAATATTTACATTTAGACATGAGAAAAAATATTTCTATTTTTGTGTACTGTTCCACATAAGTGTTTTTATTTTCCTCAATATAAAGTGATTCCCCAGGAACAGTTAATCGCTGTTAAGTAGTCCATTACAGGTTTATTTTATAAAGTCTTTCTTGTGTATTAGTTTGCCAGTAAAACGGTATATTCTCAGCAAGTACACATCTGTTTGGTGAGATATTTTTATTGTTTCCATCAAGTAGCTTACTTGAGCATAAATAGATATTGTAGACTGATAAACGAAATATAAAGACGTGAAAATATAGAAACACGTGCATTTGTATACTTGTGGCTAGCGAGGTATTTTTGCTGTGTGGGCCTGGTCTAGTGGGCCTAAGTATCCGTTTAGATTCTATAACAAATGAGTTCCTTAGCGATGTATAGTGGCGGTGAATGCGTTAATTAGGAATTCATACTATTAAGGAGATTATTTGTGACATCTGTCACATTTACATTTTATTAGTAAGGATGCAATGTGAATTGATTATCTGTTAATTTTATAGTCAATTGGCGCCTTGGATAATAGTAAATAAATTGAGATACAGAAGTAAGGAAAAGAAAATCAGCAATGAACTCCCGGGAAGATTTCCCCAAATGGGAACATGAAGAAGCCTCGGTCGTATCTGTGGAGGAGGAGAGAGCGGATGCTGAACAGCTCGGGACATTGTCGGTGCCGGAGTACGGTATAGACATAGAAGAGGCTGATGTCAAGGTGGAGTGCGCTCAACCCAACAGTGCAGGGGCTGGACACACACGCACAGAGTACAGTGAGTGCTTTATGAGTTTAAAAATATTCAATATTTATTTATTAACATGGTCAAAAAATTGTCTTGTTTCATTTTCACTTGAGATCTGCAACTTCAGTGATAAATGGAGTTATCAAGTCAAACAGGACTTTAAGTCTGAGAAATCCACATAGCATTCTGTGTTGCTGGAATTGTTGGATAAAATGACTTAAATAAGTGACAAGTTTCACATATAATAGAAACGAAATAAGATTAAGTGGCTTGCACCATTTTCTTCCTTATAATTTAAAGGAATCCAAACAACCTTATATTTTAGATTTTGACACCTCATCAGGCAGGGTGTCGAGTATCATGAGAATTATTTGGCCTCCGGAACTACATGGCGCGGGCTCTGGAAGTGATGCTGCTACTGGGAAACCCTTTGAGTGTGATGACTGTGGGGAGATGTACAAAAGCAAAGCCAGTTTAATAAACCACATCAGGAACCACAAAGGTATTAATGAATTACATATTCTCGTATTTGGATGGTTTTGTACACATCAGTACCGGTCTCATTATAACCTTATCGTTGTTATTTTTATTCAATACATATGCATTTCTTTGTTGGAGTAGACAGAAAGGTCGGAATTCTAAACATTTCTATCACAACATACTTCCTTTGCCTCGTCCACATACATACATTTTACCAGTTCCAAGTGTTTAACTGAGTACAGTGTTCCGATCTAGGTGGGTCCAGAAGTCTGTCATTGTGCAATGTGTGTCGATTTATCATGATAAAGATTCAGTTTTAAAAAATATAAATTTAACATGTATTGTAGTGAGAAAGGTATTTGTATGTAAAGCAGCCACCATAAGGAAATTTAGTGCCCTTCTTGTTTATGGAATCCATGTTTGAATCTAAGAAGACTTAGTTCTTCCATTAATTAATCATTAAATAATGTTATTTTTTTAGATTTAATTACTTCTCTGCAGAAAATACAACAATCAAGTAATAGTGGAGGCAAGCCATTTAATTGTTCACACTGTGGAAAAAGTTTTGCATATAAAGCAGGTTTAAAACAACATCTTATTACTCACAGTGGAGAGAAGCCATATCATTGTTCACATTGTGGGAAAAGTTTTAGGCGAAAAAATACTTTAAA
The DNA here is from genome assembly GCA_949825065.1 of Odontocerum albicorne. Taxonomy (NCBI): domain Eukaryota; kingdom Metazoa; phylum Arthropoda; class Insecta; order Trichoptera; family Odontoceridae; genus Odontocerum; species Odontocerum albicorne. The sequence goes on from OX463868.1 coordinate 15,051,595, forward strand.
CGTACATATTTTTACTCACAGTGAAAAGAAACCGTATAATTGTTCACACTGTGAAAAAAGCTTTGCACAAACATCAAATTTAAAACGACATCTTATTACTCACAGTGGAGAAAAGCCATATAATTGTTCACAATGTGGAAAAAGCTTTGCATATCCATCAGCTTTAAGAGGACATCTTGTTACTCACAGTGGAAAGAAGTCATATAATTGTTCATACTGTGAAAAAAACTTTGTATTTAAATCAACTTTAAAACAGCATCTTTGGACTCATAGTTCAGTAAGGAAAGCACTGAATGCCTTAATGCGTAGAGCGAACACCCTGTGAGCAGACCCTTCTAACGACCCTGGCAGAAACTCAATTTCAGTGAAGAAAGCACTGAATGCCATCTTAAAGGAGCGAACACCCCGTGAGGAGATCCTTCTTATGGCCCTGGCAGAAGCTGAACACGTGGTTAACAGTCGCCCCATCACCCATATCTCCTTCGATCCAAGGGATGATTCCCCGCTGACGCCTAATCACTTTCTCATCGGGTCCGCCGGAGGTCGACCACACCTGGCGCTATACAACAAAGGCGAGAATGAGATGGAGAAAACAATAGAGATTGCGCAACAGCTTGCCTACGGACTATTTCCCTTGAATGGGGCGCGATTTTGATCTAAAGCGCAAAAGACTTATTGAAAGCCTCAAACTATCATTGCCCTGAATAATGGATGGATTAATGGCACTTATTGGAATTAGATAATTACCCTCTATTGCTGTTGCAGTTTTTGTTAATTCGAAAATGTGTTTCTCTCCGTTACCACATTTTTTGAGTAAGTTACAAAAGATGACACTGCAGAAGCAAGTCGTAGCTTTATGGATCACCTTGCATATATTACTTCTTATTATGTACGCTGAGTTGGGTGGCTCCTCAGAGAGACAAATATACTATGGGACCAGTATCTTTCCTTAATGCTCAGCGACATCCCGGACCCACGGAAATATAAAAGCTCAATAAGATGATTATCGGTTAGTCGGGTTGGTCCAGTAGTCTGACTTAGCACAATCTGTGTATATCAAATTGGTGCCATTGTAAGGACATACGCAGGAGACTACTTGAGGATCCCCTTTACCCCTGTGTTCAAGATAATTGAGCTCCAAGAACTGGCTGCAGATATTATCGGTAGAAAATAGTTTGTTTTCATCTGTAAGCTTTTTTCGTGGTGTATTAATTGTGTATTTTTCTCATGTGTTAACTTAAAATACATTTGTTATTTTCTCACTTGTAACTATCTGTTTTTATGCATCTCCTCTTCCTCTGATCTTGGTTTCGAAACAATCTTGGACTGCGCTCTCTTTGTATGTAAAAGAACTTTACTTTGAACAAGGATCAAATCCCCGTGTCAAGTTAAGAATATATTTTATTGGAATGCAAAGTAAATGGAGAATAGAAAAATAAAATCAAAGAAATTACAACGAGAGAGAATAAAAAGAAACAGCCACGATTATTGTTTTATTTACTTTCCTGTATCTGTATAAACCTTGTAGCACATGTGCGCAATAGAGTTAGGCCACTGCCAAAGCAAGTTTTTGCGAAATATTCGCGCGACCCGTAGATATAAAAATAATGATATCTCTAAAACTAGTTAGCCTATGTGGGTCAAATAAAAAGCATTATCAAAATAAAAGATTCTTTATAATTGACAAAAGCTTTATTTACAATTTTCACATTTAATTTAATTATACAATACATTAAAATTAGAAAAATCAATCAAAATAACACAAAACTTGAAGAATTTAAAACCATAAAATTTAAAAAAAAAATATCGTATGCCAAATTTTAAAACATTTGTGATTTGTTTCGGTCCGCCTATTATAACACAAAGCTTATCCCAAGAGTCGACCTTGTAACGTAGATGTTTATATTACTCATGACAAAAATATTTATCGGAACCGAAAATAAAATTAAGGATCGGTATCTTAAAGTCATTATTTATGTAAGTTAATATTCATATTTTGAATAATATAAATCAGTGTAATCCGATTGCAAAATGTACCATAGTGAATGGTCCCGTACGGGACCTTAGGGCATTGAACGATGCAAATCCGCGGTCTTGTACGAGACCACTGGGCGTTTAAAGGTAAAAATATATTTGTCGAGGAACAAAGAAAGCTTATAAAGGTGCATGAGCGCTGGTTTTCTGTGAGGAAGGTCGTCAGTTAGAAATAGATTTATAGTCAATATAGTGAAGACATTTATAGTCAAGATATTGATGTTTATCTACAAGAGCTTGAGATATGTGGATATTATTTATTGTCATATTTATATTCAACAATAGTTTGTGTTCAGGAGTGTGAGCTGAGAAATGTCCGGTGCACTTGCAGCCGGGATCGCCCTCCTAATGGTGGGGTTGTGTCCCGACTGGGAGGGTGTTGTGGGATGAATGTTTTCTTTTCATCGTGCTGGTTTAGGTATGCAGATGACATTCTTTGTGTTTGGACGGGTACCGATAGACAATTACCCAATTTCTTAAATATTTAAATTCTATAGAAAGTTTTATAAAATTTACATAAGAAACAGAATAGGATGGAAAATTAAATTTCTTGGACCTAACATAATCTCGGAAAAATGGCACATTTGACTTTAATATATATAGGAAAAATACTTATTCAGACTCTATAATTCCAGCAACTTCCAACCATCCCAATAACCATAAATTGGCCACATTTAACTGTATGCTTTATAGATTGCTCAGTGTCCCATTAACCGACGACTATTTTAAGAAGGAATTAATAACAAATAATGGCTATCCTGGAAGCCTCATTGATTCACTTTTAAAAAACAAAACAAAAAAGAAACTTGTAAAAGATTATATATTTAACACCACCTATAAGCGTAACACACCTATAAATGGAGCAAAGTCCTATTTATAAAAAACATATATGAAATAACCAAAAATATTCCAAGTCACATAAAGCCAGCTTTTTACACTAATTTTAATCTCCGGAAACTCTTATTTAATGGGAAAGGCAAAAATGGAATACTTAGCAACAGTGCTGTGTGTATACACTTTTATGTGCTGACTGTGATCATTTCTATATAGGAAAGACAGGAAGATCTTTTGAAAAGAGATTTCGTGAACACAAATCCGCCTTAACAAGTCCTCTAATTTATTCTGAAATGGCTAATCATTGCTACTGTGAAAATCATACTTTTTCTATCGATGATGCCAAATTCTTACATATCAGTAGTAACGGAAATAAATTGGACAGATTAGAGGTCCTAGAAATTTCTAAGTCAGTACATCGATCCGAACATCTGGTGAACAGTTATTTTCCAAAAATCTCTCCACTCTTGGCCGAAATTGTCCCGTGCCTCCCTCACCCCTCAGCCCCCAACCGTTGAAGCGTGTATATCGGTACCAGTTCGAACAGCATTTAGTCTTGTTTGCGCTCCCCTGAAGATGAGATGAAAGCCTTGAAACCGGTAGGGTTATACCGTCACAAAAAAGTGTAATAAACAGTGTTTGATAAAAATAAATTACAATGTATTAAAGTGTTTTCTCATTACAACTGAAGATTGTATATGTTTACTAGTTACAACTGATATCATTTTTGTATTTGCTACTGTGAAAGTGGATGGCTTTTGAACGTAAACGTTTTACAGTAGAACTTCTGGATTATCGAGACGAGGGAAACATTTGTTGCATAAAATTATCTTCTTAACTTTTATTTTTCTGGAAAAAAATATTTTACAACACTGCTCCAAAAGTTTCTGACTTTAATAAGTAAGAGTGTGTATGAACAGATATCACGCCCATTACATGGTCAGATAATATTACTGTTAAAATTTGTATGTATGTTACCTAGAGTGTAAAACTTAACTAACTAAATGATGTCAAAGAGGTCTTAAATGAAAACCGGACTATATAATCATTTTAAAAAGCCTTTTTTTGAATGGGAATTGAACCAGCTACTCTCAGGCTGGGAGACAAGCGTCTTACCAACTGGACCACGGAGGTATTTTGCTAAAATAAATAAAAACGGTATTTGAAATTTAATTTAATTTGAGATTTAATTGTTAGCCCAAACAATTCTCTCTTCTCCAAGGGATGAACGAGGAGACTCCGGTGTGAACTCCTGGCACGTTGATACCTCCGCATCCACTACCGAAGCTGGTGATTCCAATAACATAGAAGATGCAACGGTTCTTGTCGTTTGCGATCCGAAGGGGTCCACCACTATCTCCCTGTGAAACAAAAAATAATAACGTATTGGATTCTTGTGTTTAAAGCTACTTTGGAAAAGAAACATAGTTTCAGGTGTTTTTCAATCAAAAGTAGTAGCATGCTACTTCAAAATTCCAAGTAAAAACTAACACTGTTACAACTTTTCAATATAATTTAGAATGCTACTCAAGAATTGTAAGTTGAAAGTTGTGGTGTTACAGCTACTCTTCAATCTACAGTAGCATGCTACATAAGCACTCTAATTCATTAGTTGCACTATTTCAGCAAATTTTCAATCTAAAAGTACCATTCTACTCAAGAATTTTAAATAAAAGATATTAGTGTTACAGCTACTTTTCAATCAAAAGGAGCACGGTACTCGAGTATTCTAAACAAAATGTAACACTGTATCAAATAATTTTTATAGTAAAAAAGTAGCACTGTGTCAACTACTTTTCAATCTAAAATAGCATGCTACTCAAGTATTCTAAACAAAAATCAAGACTGTTATAAATACAGTTCAATCTACAGTAGAACGCTACTCGAATATTCAATGTAAAAAAGTAGCACTGTATCAAATACTTTTCAATCTAAAGTAGCATGCTACTGGGGTATTCTAAACTAAAAGTAGTACTGTGTCAACTACTTTTCAAACTAAAATAGCATATTACTTTAGTATTTTACGTAAAAGTAGCACTCTTACAGCTACTTTTCAATAGACAGTAGTACGCTATTCAAAAGTTCAAAGTAGAAAAACAGTATTGTTGTAGTATTTTCAATCGAAATTAGCATGCTACACAAGTATTCAAAGTAAAAAGTAGGTCTATTACAGCTACTTTTCAATCTACAGTAGCATGATACTTAAATATTCTAAGTGAAAAGTAGTCAGTATAGGGCGAGCCCGGCCGTGAGGACATCAGATTTTAGCCTTGAAAAATATTTAATGTTATATATAACCCTATTCTCTTGTTGACTTCTTTAAATGTCCTCGTGATCACCAACTTCTCCAGACTTTTATATAATGTGCTCAAAGTATGGAAGGCTTTTCTTTCCTTAGCTCTCACAGTCCATGTTTTCACATCATATAGTGATGTGGAGAATACTAGAGACTTGACTTCATTTTGATTTATATAGAAAGCTCTAGAGTGAAACTGGTTTCTCACCTGACAAGTGTCTTTTCCTCCCTTTATTTCACCAGTACGTACGCCAGGAAAGATTGATGCAGTGAGGCAGAGTATTGGTGAACGTCCGTGCACCTCTTATCGATGCCGTGCACAAGAATTGGGAATGTCTCCATCATGTGTTCAAAATTATCAAAAAAAATGCATTTTGATCCGTATAAAATTCAACTGACACAAGAGCTAAATTAAGTAACACCATTATTATTTACAATTCCTTTTATATATTTTGGTCAACAGTTAGAAACTTGAAACAGTGAAAAATGTTTCAACTTGTGACATATTTCTTTAGCCGATATATATATAAAAACCTTCACGATAATAACATTAATATATAAAAACAGGATGATACAGATATATAATATTAAAAATAGAGTCTAGTTGTTAACCTTAAACTTTGTTTTAGATTCCATCATTTATTTACTAAGTTTTCGCAACAAAGAACTCGGTGAAACGCAAATTAACTAAACAATAAAAAAATAATGTGTCAAGTTAAAAAAAAGTCCTTCCCATAACGCAATCTGACCGATACATTAGACTGATTTAATGCGTTATTCCCGGAGTTTTTTTATAATTTCAAGGAAAAACAAGGCACCCATATTTTTTATTTATAAAATAAGAGTTTGTATTTATTTATTCTCTTGCGTACATGAAGCATTTCCTTCCAACTGACCAGCTTATCTTGCATATGTTAGGTTGTTTAAAACTATGGTAGATTTAATCGACAATATGCAGAAAAAGAATCTTAACGTACTTTGGGCATGTTGTTGGACAGAATGATGAATGTCTGTATAAGATGATGATGGAAGCGAGAGAGAGGAAGCGAGGCGTGCAAGGAATCACCCTCTGTTCTATAATACGTACCAACTTACAGAAGGAATATCATGGCTAAACACTAGATATTGAACCGACTGAATGGCACTGTGGGTATAGTCTCGGCACCGCCTAGCAGTATGAGAAGAGTCCTGGCTGATATTCTTCCTAACGAATAAGCTAACTCTAGAAGCAAACCTTCTTTGCGTAACAGGGGAAATCCGTGCAAAGTGGATTAAAGGTATAGTGGGAAAATGTCGAATACCGAATAAGAGCGCCTTTGAGAACTCCGCTCTGCAGGGATCTTTTTTGTTACCAGATGAACTAAACTAGGCCACGGAGGTCGTAAGATATAGATCGTGAAGGCACTACTAACCTGGTGTATAGGTTTGGACGCGAGTATAGCCAAGCCCACATTGTAATCTTCAGGAGGATGCAGCTTTCTGCCCCTGGCATTGTTGCACACCGGTAGAGCCACGGCGAGCCCGGCTCGTATCTCATAAGCCAAGCGATGCTGCCCTAGGATCAGACGCCATCCCGTCAGAGACTTGGCAACCTGGGATCATCTTCCTGATGGGATACCAGACTCTCGTATTGGGACACACATCTTTCACTTCTACATCTGTACACTTTATCATACAAAGCCTACACTATTTACATTCCTTTCTATCATAATATCCTTCACTTGTTCCAATCAAATTGTCTTTCTTCAATCTTTTTCCACCTTTCACTCCCATATATCAAAGTTGACATCAAAATACTGTTGGGTTTCTTTAATTAAGAACTTTGAATTAGCCGGAGTACATAGGTTCATGTGTGAAGGAACTATAGAGGTAAATGGGTGGCAATTTGTAATTTGATAATTTGACATAATCAAGAGCATAAAGCACAACGAACTCAATAACAATCACAGACAATTGAATTAAAAAGTAAGGGTGGAGTTTCATGTTGTACATATATGTCACATATTTATTTATGTAAAAGGCAAGGGTAGATATACATATATAATATCTTATCTCGACATTTTGAGGTAGGCAAAAGGACAAGTGCTGACGCATATTGCTTTTGCCTCGTCCTCATCTATACATCTCGTCATATATGACCTGGGAAAAGTATTAAATGCTCAGTTGTACTTTGTTGACAATATGTATTATACTCATGCATGGTATATGATGAACCTATAAGAATGCTGGAATTTATTTTGAAGATTATTGAATCCTTATTCATAATTTTCAGTTGAATATCTCCTTTAAATAATAATTTTCAGTTGAATATCTCCTTTATTCAATAATTTTCAGTTGAATATATCCTTTATATATAATAATCTATAATTACTACTGAATCTCTCGGTTATACAAAATACCTGTTTCAAAAACTCTATTTGGTGAAATTGCTTTATATTCTATTGGGTTGATTAAACATTTAGAAAGTGTTGAATTTGTACTGTACTATTCCTTCCGCATGAATTGTCAAAGTACCACTCGATATAGTGAGGTGCGTGCAGTTAACTCGAGACGATCATACTATTTACAATATATTTTTCACAGTTCATTTCATTGGTTGCATTCAGAATAAAAATTACAAAATATAATTTCGAGGTAAGCGTGGACCACGGAAAAATTAATAAATAAATACTAGCGAGTGCTGTACGAAAAAAAAAGGAAAATATCTAACGATCATTGGTTAGTGTTTAAGTAGTCCGAAATATTGATTTAATAAAATTTAACATTGCGTTTCTTCTTTCTTCGTGAAACTTTTTTACTTCTAGATAGATTATTACATTTTGGAGGCTTAATCAGTTGAAAATTTTTTTTAATACATTTATATTAGATTGATTATATCGAGTCATATCTTCTTGTTGTTTTAATTTTGGTTGTTTTTGTATTTGTGTTTCTGTGTATTTCTTTTTGTTTTAATTTAAAATTTATTCTTATAATTGTGTGCGGTATATTATGGGATGAATATTTTTGGTCTTTCTGGAGTGACGATGTGTGAGGAGTTGAATTGCGCAAGATGTTTTCAGTTGTAGTCGAATGTCACTGTTTGTCAGGTTGATGAGAGCGTGCAACGAGGTTTTGTTTTTGTGTAATCAAAAATTGGGAAAGAAGTATCGATTTATTTTTTCATGCTAAATATTCTCAGTGAAATACAGACAAAAGCCTAGTTTACTGGGGATACGACAAATGAAAGGCAACAAACCCAGATCCATTAAAATTGTATGTCCAAATCAAGTTACCTGTTGATTTTTCTCAAATTGTGTATATTTCTTGTCATGTGTAATAATAAATAAAGAAATAAATCATAAAATATAATTGCACAACTATTTTATTTTTGTGGCTCATAACATCTTAGTTTAAGTGGATAACCTATAAAAAAATAATTTAATATTTTTTTTGTCTATGTCAAATGTTGGATTGTTTATGGTTCAGATAACACTTCAAAAGTGTACCCACGTACTTCAGCACAGTTTCTTTGATATTTGTACTATATTTAGACATGACAAAAAATATTTCTATTTTTGTGTACTGTTCCACATAAGTGTTTTTATTTTCCTCAATATAAAGTGATTCCCCAGGAACAGGTAATTGCTGTTAAGTAGTCCATTACAGGTTTATTTTATAAAGTCTTTCTTGTGTATTAGTTTGCCAGTAAAACGGTATATTCTCAGCAAGTACACATCTGTTTGGTGAGATATTTTTATTGTTTCCATCAAATAGCTTACTTGACCACAAATATATATTGTAGACTGATAAACGAAATATAAAGACGTGAAAATATAGAAACACGTGCATTTGTATACTTGTGGCTAGCGAGGTATTTTTGCTGTGTGGGCCTGGTCTAGTGGGCCTAAGTATCCGTTTAGATTCTATAACAAATGAGTTCCTTAGCGATGTATAGTGGCGGTGAATGCGTTAATTAGGAATTCATCCTATTAAGGAGATTATTTGTGACATCTATCACATTTACATTTTATTATTAAGGATGCAATGTGTTTATTTTATAGTCCATTATCTGTTTATTTTATAGTCAATTGGCGCCTTGGATAATAGTAAATAAATTGAGATACAGAAGTAAGGAAAAGAAAATCAGCAATGAACTCCCGGGAAGATTTCCCCAAATGGGAACATGAAGAAGCCTCGGTCGTATCTGTGGAGGAGGAGAGAGCGGATGCTGAACAGCTCGGGACATTGTCGGTGCCGGAGTACGGTATAGACATAGAAGAGGCTGATGTCAAGGTGGAGTGCGCTCAACCCAACAGTGCAGGGGCTGGACACACACGCACAGAGTACAGTGAGTGCTTTATGAGTTTAAAAATATTCAATATTTATTTATTAACATGGTCAAAATATTGTCTTGTTCCATTTTCACTTGAGATCTGCAACTTCAGTGATAAATGGAGTTATCAAGTCAAACAGGACTTTTAGTCTGAGAAATCCACATAGCATTCTGTGTTGCTGGAATTGTTGGATAAAATGACTTAAATAAGTGACAAGTTTCACATATAATAGAAACGAAATAATATTAAGTGGCTTGCAACATTTTCTTCCTTATAATTTAAAGGAATCCAAACAACCTTATATTTTAGATTTTGACACCTCATCAGGCAGGGTGTCGAGTATCATGAGAATTATTTGGCCTCCAGAACTACATGGCGCGGGCTCTGGAAGTGATGCTGCTACTGGGAAACCCTTTGAGTGTGATGACTGTGGGGAGATGTACAAAAGCAAAGCCAGTTTAATAAACCACATCAGGAACCACAAAGGTATTAGTGAATTACATATTCTCGTATTTGGATGGTTTTGTACACATTAGTACCGGTCTCATTATAACCTTATCGTTGTTATTTTTATTCAATACATATGCATTTCTTTGTTGGAGTATACAGAAAGGACGGAATGCTAAACTTTTCTATCACAACATATTTTCTTTGCCTCGTCCACATACATACATTTTACCAGTTCCAAGTGTTTAACTTCGTACAGCGTTCCAATCTAGGTGGGTCCAGAAGTCCATCATAGTGCAATGTGTGTCGAGTTATCATGATCAAGATTCAGTTTTAAAAAATATAAATTTAACATGTATTGTAGTGAGAAAAGTATTTGTATGTAAAGCAGCCACCATAAGGAAATTTAGTGCCCTTCTTGTTTTAAGAATCCATGTTTGAATCTAAGAAGACTTAGTTCTTCCATTAATTAATCATTAAATAATGTTATTTTTTTAGATTTAATTACTTCTCTGCGGAAAATAAAACAACCAAGTAGTAGTGGAGGCAAGCCATTTAATTGTTCACACTGTGGAATTTTTTTTGCATATAAATCAGCTTTTAAACGACATCTTATTACTCACAGTGGAGAAAAGCCATATAATTGTTCACACTGTGGAAAAAGCTTTGGACTAACATCAACTTTAAACCGACATCTTATTACTCACAGTGGAGAAAAGCCATATAATTGTTCACAATGTGGAAAAAGCTTTGCAGATCCATCAGCTTTAAAACGACATCTTATTATTCACAGTGTAGAGAAATCATATAATTGTTCACACTGTGAAAAAAGCTTTGCACTAACATCAAATTTAAAACGACATCTTATTACTCACAGTGGAGAGAAGCCATATAATTGTTCACAGTGTGGAAAAAGCTTTGCATTTAAATCAGCTTTAAAACGACATCTTATGACTCACAGTGAAGAGAAGCCATATAATTGTACCCACTGTGGGAAAAGCTTTAGGCGAAAATTAGAGGTAAAACAACATATTATTACTCACAGTGGAGAGAAGCCATATAATTGTTCACACTGTGGAAAAAGCTTTGCATTTAAGTCAGCTTTAAAACGACATCTTATTACTTACAGTGGAGAGAAGCCATATAATTGTTCACACTGTGGAAAAAGCTTTGCACTAACATCAAATTTAAACCGACATCTCATGACTCACAGTGAAGAAAAGCCATATAATTGTTGACACTGTTGAAAAAGCTTTGCACAAACATCAAATTTAAAACGACATGACTCACAGTGGAGAAAAGCCACATAATTGTTCATAATGTGGATAAAGTTTTGCAGATCCATCAGCTTTAAAAGGACATCTTACTTACAATGGAAAAACTGTGGAAAAAACTTTGTACTAAAATCAACTTTAAAACAACATCTTTTGACTCATAGGTCAGTAAAAAAAGTACTGAATGTCTTAATGCGTTGAGCGAACACCCTGTGAGGAGACCCTTCTAACGGCCTTGGCAGAAACTGAACATGTGGTCTACAGTCACCCCCTCACCCACGTCTCCTTCGATCCAAGGGATGATTCCCCGCTGACGCCTAATCACTCTCATTGAGTCCACCGGAGGTCGACCACACCTGGCGCTATACAACAATGGCGAGAATGAGATGGAGAAAACAATGAAGATCGCGCAACAGCTTTCCTACGGACTATTGCCCTTGAATGGGGCGCGATTTTGATCTAAAGCGCAAAAGACTTATTGAAAGCCTCAAACTATCATTGCCCTGAATAATGGATGGATTAATGGCACTTATTGGAATTAGATAATTACCCTCTATTGCTGTTGCAGTTTTTGTTAATTCGAAAATGTGTTTCTCTCCGTTATCACATTTTTTGAGTAAGTATCAAAAGATGACACTGCAGAAGCAAGTCATAGCTTTATGGATCACCTTGCATATATTACTTTTTATTATGTACGCTGGGTTGGGTGGCTCCTCAGAGAGACAAATATACTATGGGACCAGTATCTTTCCTTAATGCTCAGCGACATCCCGGACCCACGGAAATATAAAAGCTCAATAAGATGATTATCGGTTAGTCGGGTTGGTCCAGTAGTCTGACTTAGCACAATCTGTGTATATCAAATTGGTGCCATTGTAAGGACATACGCAGGAGACTACTTGAGGATCCCCTTTACCCCTGTGTTCAAGATAATTGAGCTCCAAGAACTGGCTGCAGATATTATCGGTAGAAAATAGTTTATTTTTGTCTGTAAGCTTTTTTCGTGGTTTATTAATTGTGTATTTTTCTCATGTGTTAACTTAAAATACATTTGTTTTTTTCTCACTTGTAACTATCTGTTTTTATGCATCTCCTCTTCCTCTGATCTTGGTTTGGAAACAATCTTGGACTGCGCTCTCTTTGTATGTAAAAGAACTTTACTTTGAACAAGGATCAAATCCCCGTGTAAAGTTAAGAATATATTTTATTGGAATGCAAAGTAAATGGAGAATAGAAAAATAAAATCAAAGAAATTACAACGAGAGAGAATAAAAAGAAGCAGCCACGACTATTGTTTTATTTAATTTCCTGCATCTGTATAAAAATATATTTGTCGAGGAACAAAGAAAGCTTATAAAGGTGCATGAGCGCTGGTTTTCTGTGAGGAAGGTCGTCAGTTAGAAATAGATTTATAGTCAATATAGTGAAGACATTTATAGTCAAGATATTGATGTTTATCTACAAGAGCTTGAGATATGTGGATATTATTTATTGTCATATTTATATTCAACAATAGTTTGTGTTCAGGAGTGTGAGCTGAGAAATGTCCGGTGCACTTACAGCCGAGATCGCCCTCCTAATGGTGGGGTTGTGTCTCGACTGGGAGGGTCTTGTGGGATGAGTGTTTCCTTTTCATTTGCCTTAGAATGTGTCTTATTGTATTGTATTGCACTTTCGTGGTATAGAGTACAACCTGGCGGGCTTATTGCCATGTGACAATATCTTCTAACTGACCAGGAAGATGTTGAAGAGCCCTCAAGTGATAACCAGACTGGAATCCAACCCGTAACCTACGGGTCGGGAGACAAGCGCCTTATCTACTAGGCCACGGAGGATGATTGTATATTTATTTATTTAATTTACAACACAACAGTGTCTTTTACAAATGCACATAAGACAAGTTAATTCAAACACATAAGATAGAGATGTAATAAAGCAGAAGTAATAATAAAAAAGTAATTTTTTAAATTATTTAATATTAATATGTATATTTAAATTCAATATATGTATGCAGCACCGGTACAAAGAGTGTAGGTGGATGGCTGTAGCTCAATCCTCGGAGAGCCCGGTTTGCTTCTTGGGTTTTCGGTTAAGAGCAGGGTGAAGAGATTCCTCTTTGGCAGGTAGAAGTTTGTTGAAATAAAACACAATAAACGTTCCGGTAGATGAGAATATGTTTTTTCGATTTTCATTCCTGCGGGAGTAGGTGGGACATGTTGGAACGGGCAGGAAACATTTATACTAATGAGGAACTCGATCCTATAAAGAGGATGATTTGTGCCAATGAAAATTCAAAGGAAAGAGCGTAAGAACTATAGGGATACTAGTATAGGACTAAATATTTAAGGAGTTTTGAGACAATACATTCAGACATGTGACTGTACATTAGTGGAGGAGTAGGTGGGACAAGTTGAACGGACGGGAGACATTTATACTTGTGTATAAATCAGATGCAGTGAGTATGGGACGCTCAAAGGAAACCTGGAAAGTATTTTGTGGAAATATTAGATGAAAAAGAAGTTAAATAAATCTCGAATGTTATTTTTTTCATTTTCTTAAATTTATTTGTAAAAATATTAAAGTGTTTTCTCATTACAACTGATGATTGTATATTTTTACTAGTTACAACCAGGCTGTGGAGTCGAAAAAAAAAAACACGACTCCGACTCCACAACTCCGACTCCACGACTCCGACTCAAAAAAGCTCAATTTTATCAGGTTGTTTCCTACCTTTGCATATAGCCATTTTTTTCATGTTATAGGGATAAAAATAAAACAAGATCAAACTTTAATAATTATTTATTAGAATTTATTCTTAAAAACAACATTGCTTCTATTAAATCTGTATTCGTAGAGGCTCTCAAATCAGAATTGAGAATTTTAAGAGCGGAAAATAACCGCTCTACGGATACTTGGGTTGGCGGTAATGCTGTAACTGTCAATGCTGAATCTTTTACCATTTCTAGATACCGCTGTATTGCCATTTCAACATTTAACTTAAAAGCTCGGTCAATTTTTTCCATTATTTTCAATGCATCATAAAATTCAATTTTAAATTTTGAAATGGCTGACCCATCCCCTCCGCAACGAGACCGATTCGAGGTCAGTACGTTGAGAACTGTCGACGCGACAACACGTTTCGTGAAAAATGTCAACCCAATCTCCCGCCAAGTGCGAAATTTTGTAAAAAGGCAAGAGTTTTTGAGGCGCTGCAAACTCCATGGAGATGAATTTCTCCGCTCCATCGTTACTGGAGATGAAACTTGGGTTGCACACTACACGCCTGAAACCAAAAGGCAGTCTCAACAGTGGCGTCACACCTCTTCACCCTCCGCCAAAAAGTTCAAAACCACAATTTCAGCCAAGAAAATCATGGCATCCGTGTTTTGGGACTATCAAGGCATAATTTTAATTGAATATATGCCTCAAGGGGAGACCATCAACTCTGCCAGATACTGTGAGACCCTAAAAAAATTGCAATTCAGAACAAGAGGAGAGGCATGCTGACAAAGGGAGTCTGCCTGCTGCACGACAATGCCAGACCACACACGAAGGAACTGCTCGCCTCGTTTAAATGGGATGTCCTGAACCATCCCGCGCATTCCCCTGACCTAGCACCTTCAGATTACTATCTCTTTACCTCCCTGAAGCTGCACATGGGTGGAAAAAGGTTTTCAACCGACGAGGAGGTAAAGGAGGAGCTGGACGGAGGGGTTGGCGGGAAACTACTTCGAGGAAGGCATCAAAAAGTTGATACCCCGCTTCACCACCTGCATTGAGAGGAATGGTGACTATGTCGAAAAATAGCTTACATATGTACTGCGGTAACCACGTAATTTTTTTGTTTAAATAAAAAAAATTGTAACCTACAAAAATTCAGTACAGTTACTTTCTGGATATGCCTCGTATATTGGGACTGTGATTCAAACGAGAACGTTTTAGTTTATCTTGTTGATTGAGATATTTTTCTAAATCGTCTTCAGATTCAGCGGTGTCGGATGAAGATGATGATACTTGGTGTACGCTGCCTGCTGTCGTCTCTTTTTCTAGTCGAAGGCCTTTCATACGAACGGTTAATTCAAACAGAGCGTTTTAAGCTCTATTTATTTGTTCTTCCGTCAATATGGATCGAACCATGGGCTCAACATAGATTGTTGTCCAGCCAACAGAATATCATTGTCCAGTAAATGTTTTTCTCTACATAGCATGGCGTTTTTAATTCCACCAGCAAGAGTATTATTTAGAATCTTCGACAAACGGAAATTGATGTTTTTCCACTCCTTGAAAAATAAACCAGGAGTTAAATCTTCCGCTTGCATTACTTTTGTAGCGATATAAGGATGGCAAAGCACAAATTCGAGATCCTCCACTTCTTTCCATTGAATTTCAGTCATATTCACGTTCGGGCTGGGCATGCCATGCCATGTCCAAGAGATAACATTTCAGTTCAAGAAGTCGCTGTATCATTAAGTATGTACTATACTACCCCATCTTGTAGCTTGATCCAAAATCGCTCCCTTTCCAGCTCTTTGTTTGATTATGGCATGTATTTTTGGTGTTCTGGCGGCTATTGCGACGTTTCGTACATTTTCACAAATTCTCATTGCATGCACTTCTCTCAAGCCATCACGGATTGCCAATTGCAATGTATGTACTGCACATCGCATTTGATGGATCTTAAAAGAATCAGAAGCGGCAGCACAAAGTGTATCATCTAAAATACTAGAGTAATCATCAATATCGTCTTCCGCCTCAATAGTACTTCATTCTTCGACAGTACTCGGCATATTACGAGCGTTGTCTGTCACAATTGCAACGTATGTACTGCACATCGCATATGATGGATCTTAAAAGAATCAGAAGCGGCAGCACAAAGTGTATCATCTAAAATACTAGAGTAATCATCAATATCGTCTTCCGCCTCAATAGTACTTCATTCTTCGACAGTACTCGGCATATTACGAGCGTTGTCTGTCACAATTGCAACGTATGTACTGCACATCGCATATGATGGATCTTAAAAGAATCAGAAGCGGCAGCACAAAGTGTATCATCTAAAATACTAGAGTAATCATCAATATCGTCTTCCGCCTCAATAGTACTTCATTCTTCGACAGTACTCGGCATATTACGAGCGTTGTCTGTCACAATTGCAACGTATGTACTGCACATCGCATATGATGGATCTTAAAAGAATCAGAAGCGGCAGCACAAAGTGTATCATCTAAAATACTAGAGTAATCATCAATATCGTCTTCCGCCTCAATAGTACTTCATTCTTCGACAGTACTCGGCATATTACGAGCGTTGTCTGTCACAATTGCAACGTATGTACTGCACATCGCATATGATGGATCTTAAAAGAATCAGAAGCGGCAGCACAAAGTGTATCATCTAAAATACTAGAGTAATCATCAATATCGTCTTCCGCCTCAATAGTACTTCATTCTTCGACAGTACTCGGCATATTACGAGCGTTGTCTGTCACAATTGCAACGTATGTACTGCACATCGCATATGATGGATCTTAAAAGAATCAGAAGCGGCAGCACAAAGTGTATCATCTAAAATACTAGAGTAATCATCAATATCGTCTTCCGCCTCAATAGTACTTCATTCTTCGACAGTACTCGGCATATTACGAGCGTTGTCTGTCACAATTGCAACGTATGTACTGCACATCGCATATGATGGATCTTAAAAGAATCAGAAGCGGCAGCACAAAGTGTATCATCTAAAATACTAGAGTAATCATCAATATCGTCTTCCGCCTCAATAGTACTTCATTCTTCGACAGTACTCGGCATATTACGAGCGTTGTCTGTCACAATTGCAACGTATGTACTGCACATCGCATATGATGGATCTTAAAAGAATCAGAAGCGGCAGCACAAAGTGTATCATCTAAAATACTAGAGTAATCATCAATATCGTCTTCCGCCTCAATAGTACTTCATTCTTCGACAGTACTCGGCATATTACGAGCGTTGTCTGTCACAATTGATACAATTTGTTCTAGTTTAATATTAAACTCTTTCAGAACATCCATCACAAGCATTTTTAAATAATCGCTCGAGTGGTCAGATTTAGTGTCTTTGATTGCCAGTGAACGTGTTACTATTTTTTTTATTATTATCAACGAATTGAACATTAATTCCCAAGTAATTTACCCGATGACCTGTACATGTGTCCATTTTTAAATAAACAAACTTTCCGTGTAAGAGATTTTTAAGTTCTTTCTTCTGTTTTTTAGCGTTCTCTATTACTAAATTTCGTACACTGCTTCTTTCTAAAGATACTCAGACTTTACGAGCCATTTCCCCGTTCAATTTAATAAACGCTGGACTGGAGAAAAAAGTGTTAGGCAAAGAATTTTTATGTACCATTTCACTGATGCAGTCCTTAAATTTGTCGGCTGTCATATTTACGGTAACATAACATTATCTTCTTCTTCTTCTTAAACTTTCTGTAGACTCTCAAGAGTCTGTTACTGCAGGATTGTCCTCCTGTGATGCTGAGCTCCAGCTATCTCTCCATCGTTTCGGGGGTCTCCCTGGTGGACGTCGTCCATCCGGCACCCCATGCAGAGCTATGTATGGAATTCTTGTGGAATTCATTCTCTGTACATGTTGGTACCAGTATCGTCGACGCTGTCGTCCCCACTTGACCACATCTTGGACCTCACAGACCTCTCGGATTGTGGTGTTCCTTACACGATCACGCAAAGTCTTCCCAGCAATAGCGCGCAGAGTTCTCATTTCCGTTGTCCTTAGCATACTTTTTGTCCTGACAGTGTCCGCCCTCGCTTCGATGCCATGTGTGAGGATAGGTCGCACACAGGTCTTATAAATGCGCACCCTGCTATCCGTTCTCATATCTTTATTCCTCCATATGACATCTCTCAGGCAGCCCGCCACAACTGCAGCTTTATCTACCTGAGGCCTTACTTCTCTGGGGAGGTCATGAGAGTTGAGCAGTTCACTGCCGAGATATGATATCATCTGATATGCTAAGATATGATATATATTAGCATATCAGATGCTCTAAAGCGTTATCTTCTGGGTGGTTAATGGGTTTCTCAGTGGTTAATGGGTCTCTTGTTTGCTTTTCTTTTCTTGTTTTCTTTCTTTTCTCTCTTTTCGCTGGTGGTGAATCGAGGATTGTGCATACGTGTTTGTGCGTCATTTCCTCATTAATTCTTTTAAAACTGCTTAACTATTTCAATGTATTACTGCCTAACTATTTCAATGTTGTCTCAACTATCTTACTTCCCATTTGTCATTATGTCAAATTTGGACTCCTTTGAGGCTTTTCTCTTCTTCTTTTTTTTTTTTTCCTCGTTCTTGCTGACAGTTAACCTGAGGTGGTATATGTGGGTTTACTTTTTATTTTGTTTTCTGCCATACGTTTTTGTTTTCTTTCTTTTTTATTATATTTATTCTTTAATCTAGATATGCGGGGGTGTGGGACGGAAGCCCCCTGATGCCCTTGCGGTCGGGCTCGCCCTACATTGGTGGGGTGTATCTCGGCCGTGGGAATGTTTGTGGGATGAGCCCGGACCTTTTGGTGTACTCTCTCTTGAATGTATTTTTTTCTTTTTTTGTCATCTACTATATTTATTTTCTGTGTTTATTTTTTTGTATATATTCCTGTTTCTACGTGTTTAAGGGTGTGAGCTGAAAAACATCTGGTGTCCCCATGGCTGGGTTCGCCCTATATTGGTGGGGTGTATTTTGGCCGAGGGGATGCTATTAGATGAGCCCAGACCTTTTGACAGCTTCTGTGTCTGATGTATTGTCTGCAATTTATGTGTTTTAGTAGTGTTACTCAGGTGTGATCTTGTACATACTATGTTGCTGTCAATAAACCTAATATTTATTTATTTATATCTGAACTGGGTTGCCTGTTCAATTGGCTCGTCACGTACTGAAATTCTGCACTCTAGTGGGTCTTTGGAGAATGTCATACACTTGGTTTTTGCTACGGAGATAATCATATTGTACTCTGAGGAGGATTCATCCAACTTTGTGAGCATTCTCTGTAAGATCACTTGTAAAATACTTAGTTACTGGCACTTGATGCTTCCGATTATTACTTAGATTTAAACTGCTGTTGTCTTCCTTACAAATTATCTTATACACGAGTAAGTTTGGGTGATGGCTTCGAATGTGACGCTTCGCTTCATATTCGATACCCTACTGGGCAATGCGCACTAGATACTTGCCCACCGAGAGCACAGATTTGTTTTTCAGGGTCATCCTCAGCTTGACATAAGCACAAATTGATCGTCCTCTCTTCAGTCATCTTAAAATATTCATAAACCGTAGATTGCTTTTCTTAGATCCCCGATACATCTAGAGTGAGGGGGATTGTTCAATTTTTATTTACACTAAAAAAACATTTAGCCTATTATACTCGTATATAATTTAAATAAAAAATTAAATATGTTATTACAAAGGAAACGTACCGCTGATCTTTGCTATTACAAAAATTAATAGAGAAATGGAGAGAATTTTGTTTATGTAACGCGATGATATCAACACGTGGATGTGACCAATGCAGAACGATGACTGGCAAAAAAAATGGGCGTAAATTGCGTGCAAACAAAAGGAGAAACAAATGCTCCTTTTCTTTCGACGTGAGAAAGAAGGAGACAAACACATTTTCGTAGACTTTATGTATTAAATGGATCTCGGTGATTGACCATACCGGCGCGACTTGCGCCTGCAAGTTTAACCTTTCCTTCCCTGTGTTGGGTATCTTCTACACGTTGCTTCTAATAACCATCAATATCTCTATAAATATTATAAATACAAGGTTAAGATTTTAGGTATTCCTCCATAATATATTTACGCATTGATTTAAAAAATAATATTAATAATAATCAGAATTTATCGACTACATCGTAAGTATTTCGTGAATATCGGAAACAAATTCGCATTTAAACGCTGTGAGTGCCTCGATCTTGACGATAGGTGAAGAGTATGCGGGAAGCGCGACACTATATTCGCATCTCACTTTTGCATACGTCACTGAATAGCGAGGAGCTCAATTGTCTCAACCTCGCAAGTGTAAGCCACGCCCGAGTTAGCCACCAATCCTGCCGCGCCGCAGTAGCTGTTGAGCTGGCAACGAGACTAGATCTACGCACGTTCCGTGAGCGTTGCCAGATGGTTTTTTTAAATATTTTCAGCAAATAAATCTCAATTATTATAATTTTTAACTTCAATTATAATTAATTAAGGGGATTATCTATGAATGTTCTTATTTTTCCGATTTAAAATAGCTAATTTTTGATCGCGTACTCACTACCCAACACCGGAGCGCGCGTTTCATTTTTATCACCGTAAGGGAAGGGTTAATATTCGTGCACAATACACATTCATTATAATAATAATAAAAAAAAGTATTTTAAATTTTAACGAAAAAGTAGTCGGAGTCGCTCGTTTTTTACGACTCCTACTCCGACTCCGACTCCGGCCCAAACACCGCGACTCCGACTCCACAGCCCTGGTTACAACTGATATCATTTTTGTATTTGCTACTGTGAAAGTGGATGGCTTTTGAACGTAAACGTTTTACAGTAGAACTTCTGGATTATCGAGACGAGGAAAACGTTTGTTGCGTAAAATTATCTTAGTAACTCTGTATTATTTTTCTGGAAAAAATAATTTTACAACACTATGGTCCAAAAGTTTCTGACTTAAATAAGTAAGAGTGTGTATGGACAGATATCACGTCCATTACATGGTCAGATAATATTACTGATAAAATTTGTATGTATGTTAACTAGAGAGGAAGGCATAGTAAGACCAAAAAAAGTATTGTTGGATCAAGTGTATGATATCTAGAAAGAAGGAAATATAAAAAAATGAGAGAAATGGTAGATGTAAAAGAGAGGAAAGATGTCATGATAGGAAAATCTGGCGTTGTCTTCTCTCTGGCAAGCCGACAGGGAAACAGCATGATAGTATGTACGAGGCATATCCAGAAAGTAAATGCACTGAATTTTTGTAGGTTACAATTTTTTTTATTTAAACAAAAAAATTACGTGGTTACCGTAGTACATATGTAAGCTATTTTTCGACATAGTCGCCATTCCTCTCAATGCAGGTGGTGAAGCGGGGTATCAACTTTTTGATGCCTTCCTCGAAGTAGTTTCACGCCAACCCCTCCGCCCACTTCTCCACCTCCTCCTTTACCTCCTCGTCGGTTGAAAACCTTTTTCCACCCATGTGCAGCTTCAGGGAGGTAAAGAGATAGTAATCTGAAGGTGCTAGGTCAGGGGAATGCTCGGGATGGTTCAGGACATCCCATTTAAACGAGGCGAGCAGTTCCTTCGTGGCGTTGGCCGTGTGTGGTCTGGCATTTTCGTGCAGCAGGCAGACTCCCTTTGTCAGCATGCCTCTCCTCTTGTTCTGAATCGCCCTCCGCAATTTTTTTAGGGTCTCACAGTATCTTGTAGAGTTGATGGTCTCCCCTTGAGGCATATATTCAATTAAAATTATGCCTTGACAGTCCCAAAACACGGATGCCATGATTTTCTTGGCTGAAATTGTGGTTTTGAACTTTTTGGCGGAGGGTGAAGAGGTGTGACGCCACTGTTGAGACTGCCTTTTGGTTTCAGGCGTGTAGTGTGCAACCCAAGTTTCATCTCCAGTAACGATGGAGCGGAGAAATTCATCTCCATGGAGTTTGCAGCGCCTCAAAAACTCTTGCCTTTTTACAAAATTTCGCACTTGGCGGGAGTTGACATTTTTCACAAAACGTGTTGTCGCGTCGACAGTTCTCAACGTACTGACCTCGAACCAGTGTCGTTGCGGAGGGGAAGGGTCAGGCTACACGGAAGTGTAGCCAACATGCCGAAAATAAAATCCATCCGGTCGTGAGAGCCTCAGTACACTTACTTTCTGGATACGCCTCGTACATATGTTCATTTATTGTAATGTATTACACTCATTGTATACGGTACAACTTGGCGGGCTTATTGCCATGTGGCAATCCTTTCCAACCAGCCAGAAACATTTTAGTGTCTTGGATCGTGGATAGAGATTGTTTATTGGCCTTTTCAGTTCACCGCTCTTCTTATTAACGTCATCCTTTACTGTCTGTGCTGTGAAACTCTGGAACCAGTTACGGACCAATGTTACAAGACTCGCTCCGTCCTTGGCACGCTTGAAAGAACTCTTAATTTCAAGTCGGTAATATAACGTGTTTCATTCCTGAGTTCCGTTTCCTCTTCACCATCCCTTCCATTCCTCTCCACCATTCCGTCCTTTCCTCTTCACCATCCCTTCCATTCCTCTCCACCATCCCTTCCATTCCTCTTCACCATCCCTTCCATTCCTCTCCACCATTCCGTCCTTTCCTCTTCACCATCCCTTCCTTCCACTCCCCCATCTTTTCTTTTGATGATATCTCACTTTTACTTTTATTATGTATATTGTTTCAAATATTTTTTACAGCCATGTGACTTTCTTTAATTAAGTCTGGTCGGCTGGAAGAGATTGCCACTTCCAATAAGCCTGCCAGATTGTTTTTACAATGAAGTGTTAAATAAGTAAATAAATAAAAGATGTCAAAGAGGTCTTAAATGAAAACCGAACTGTGTAACCATTTTTAAAAAAGCCTTGTTTTGAATGGAGATTGAACCAGCTACCTGTAGGTTAGGAGACAAGCATCTTACCAACTGGACCACGGAGGTATTTAGCTAAAAGAAATAAAAACAATATTTGAAATTTAATTTAATTTGAGATTTAATTGTTAGCCCGAACAATTCTCTCTTCTCCAAGGGATGAACGAGGAGACTCCGGTGTGAACTCCTGGCACGTTGATACCTCCGCATCCTCTACCGAAGCTGGTGATTCCAATAACATAGAAGATGCAACGGTTCTCGTTGTTTGAGATCTGAAGGGGTCCACCACTATCTCCCTGTGAAACAAAAAATAATAATGTATTTGATTCCTGTTGTTAAAGCTACTTTAGAAAAGAAACATATTGTAGTTTCAGCTGTCTTTCAATCAAAAGCATTAGCATGCTATTCCAAAATTCCAAGTAAAAAGTAACACTGTTACATTACTTTTCAATCTGCTTTAGAATGCTACTCAAGAATTGTAAGTAGAAAGTTGAGGTGTATCAGCCAAGTAGCATTCTGCACTAATATTCTAAGTGTAAACTGTTGGAGCTATTTAACAGTCTAAAGTAGCATGCTAATCAACTGTTCAAAGTAAAAATTATCACTGTTTCTGTTACTTTTCAATCTACAGTAGTATGTTACACGAGTACTCTAATTCATTAGTCTTAATAAATAAAATATATATTTCAGCTACTTTTCAATATAAAAGTACCATTGTACTCAAGAATTTTAAGTAAAAGGTATTAGTGTTACAGCTACTTTTCAATCTAAAGTAGCACGGTACTCAAGTATTCTAAACAGAATGTAACTGTTATAAATACTGTTCAATCTACAGTGGAATATTCAATGTAAAAAAAGTAGCACTGTATCCAATTATTTTCAATCTAAAGTAGCATGCTACTGGGGTATTCTAAACTAAAAGTCGTACTGTTTCAACTATTTTTCAATCTAAAATAGCATACTGCTTTAGTATTTTGCGTAAAAGTAGCACTGTTACAGCTACTTTTTAATAGACAGTAGTACGCTATTCAAAAATTCTAAGTAAAAAAAACAGTTGTTTTAGCATTGTCAATCGAAATTAGCATGCTACACAAGTATTCAAAGTAAAAAGTAGGTCTGTTAGAGCTACTTTTCAATCTACAGTAGCATGATACTTGAGTATTCTAAGTGAAAAGTAGTAGTGTCACAGTTACTACAACTCCTTTATTTGATCCATCCATCTCATAGGACGCATTCTAAATAAATGAAATATATATTTATTGATAGTAACATCAGTACATTCCGAAATTGTACAAATACTAGGTCTGTAAATGTGAAACCGGTTTTTTTTTATAGAAAATACACATTTATTGTGTGAAAATGATAAAAAATATTTTATTCAAAGTATTACCCATCGCTAGCTACACATTTTCCCCGTCTTTCTGGCAATTTGTGGATGCCACGCTAAAAAAAAACTGTTGCTCTTTTGAGGCAAACCAATCATCGAGCCATTTTCGTAAGAAGTGAAGCGCTGCTCAGCAAGTGCGTGTCCCATCGATGCAAATCAGTAGTAATCGGATGGAGACAAGTCTGGTGAGTAAGCCGCATGCGAAAGTATTTGCCAACTAAACGCCTCAATCGATTACTTGACCGGTTTTGCTTGAATGTTGTTTCAAACGCTTTGCCTGGACAATATAATGATAGTTTATTAAAATTTCATCAGGATTCGGGGCCGTGACATTCTTTTAAACAGGAAACAATTATTGGACCTTTGAAACAAAACATTTGGAACAAGTTATGAGAAATGCATCCGTTAAGTATGAAAATCTATGTCTTTCCTCATTACTAAGGGCTGTAATATATGATACGTTGATGGTGTGAAGACACGTCTCCATTCCTTTCCTCATTACTGAGGGCTGTAATATATGATACGTTGATGGTGTGACAACACGTCTCCATTCCTTTCCTCATTACTGAGGGCTGTAGTATATGATACGTTGATGGTGTGACAACACGTCTCCATTCCTTTCCTTATTACTGAGGGCTGTAATATATGATACGTTGATGGTGTGACAACACGTCTCCATTCCTTTCCTCATTACTGAGGGCTGTAATATATGATACGTTGATGGTGTGACAACACGTCTCCATTCCTTTCCTTATTACTGAGGGCTGTAATATATGATACGTTGATGGTGTGACAACACGTCTCCATTCCTTTCCTCATTACTGAGGGCTGTAATATATGATACGTTGATGGTGTGACAACACGTCTCCATTCCTTTCCTCATTACTGAGGGCTGTAATATATGATACGTTGATGGTGTGACAACACGTCTCCATTCCTTTCCTCATTACTGAGGGCTGTAATATATGATACGTTGATGGTGTGACAACACGTCTCCATTCCTTTCCTCATTACTGAGGGCTGTAGTATATGATACGTTGATGGTGTGACAACACGTCTCCATTCCTTTCCTTATTACTGAGGGCTGTAATATATGATACGTTGATGGTGTGACAACACGTCTCCATTCCTTTCCTCATTACTGAGGGCTGTAATATATGATACGTTGATGGTGTGACAACACGTCTCCATTCCTTTCCTTATTACTGAGGGCTGTAATATATGATACGTTGATGGTGTGACAACACGTCTCCATTCCTTTCCTCATTACTGAGGGCTGTAATATATGATACGTTGATGGTGTGACAACACGTCTCCATTCCTTTCCTCATTACTGAGGGCTGTAATATATGATAAGTTGATGGTGTGACAATACGTCTCCATTCCTTTCCTCATTACTGAGGGCTGTAATATACGATACGTTGATGGTGTGACAACACGTCTCCATTCCTTTCCTCATTACTGAGGGCTGTAATATATGATACGTTGATGGTGTGACAACACGTCTCCATTCCTTTCCTCATTACTGAGGGCTGTAATATATGATAAGTTGATGGTGTGACAATACGTCTCCATTCCTTTCCTCATTACTGAGGGCTGTAATATACGATACGTTGATGGTGTGACAACACGTCTCCATTCCTTTCAGTCACTTGCCGTTTGCTGGTGGTCCACCTGATTCTCAGTATCCGACATCTCGAAGGAATCTAATCTTCCATAATCTTGGGGTTTATTGACCGCGTTTCAGCGCTATGAAATAGTGATTGATGAATATTATTGATAAAATAGTGATTGATGAATATTATTGATAAAATAGTGATTGATGAATATTACCTGTTAAATTATTGATAAAATAGTGATTGATGAATATTACCTGTTAAATTATTGATAAAATAGCGATTGATGAATATTACCTGTTAAATTGTTGATAAAATAGTGATTGATGAATATTACCTGTTAAATTGTTGATAAAATAGTGATTGATGAATATTACCTGTTAAATTGTTGATAAAATAGTGATTGATGAATATTACCTGTTAAATTGTTGATAAAATAGTGATTGATGAATATTACCTGTTAAATTGTTGATAAAATAGTGATTGATGAATATTACCTGTTAAATTGTTGATAAAATAGTGATTGATGAATATTACCTGTTAAATTGTTGATAAAATAGTGATTGATGAATATTACCTGCTAAATTGTTGATAAAATAGTGATTGATGAATATTACCTGTTAAATTGTTGATAAAATAGTGATTGATGAATACTACCTGTTAAATTGTTGATAAAATAGTGATTGATGAATATTATTGATAAAATAGTGATTGATGAATATTACCTGTTAAATTATTGATAAAATAGTGATTGATGAATATTACCTGTTAAATTATTGATAAAATAGCGATTGATGAATATTACCTGTTAAATTGTTGATAAAATAGTGATTGATGAATATTACCTGTTAAATTGTTGATAAAATAGTGATTGATGAATATTACCTGTTAAATTGTTGATAAAATAGTGATTGATGAATATTACCTGTTAAATTGTTGATAAAATAGTGATTGATGAATATTACCTGTTAAATTGTTGATAAAATAGTGATTGATGAATATTACCTGTTAAATTGTTGATAAAATAGTGATTGATGAATATTACCTGTTAAATTGTTGATAAAATAGTGATTGATGAATATTACCTGCTAAATTGTTGATAAAATAGTGATTGATGAATATTACCTGTTAAATTGTTGATAAAATAGTGATTGATGAATATTACCTGTTAAATTGTTGATAAAATAGTGATTGATGAATATTACCTGTTAAATTGTTGATAAAATAGTGATTGATGAATATTACCTGTTAAATTGTTGATAAAATAGTGATTGATGAATATTACCTGTTAAATTGTTGATAAAATAGTGATTGATGAATATTACCTGCTAAATTGTTGATAAAATAGTGATTGATGAATATTACCTGTTAAATTGTTGATAAAATAGTGATTGATGAATATTACGTGTTAAATTATTGATGAAATAGTGATTGATGAGTATTACCTGTTAAATTGTTGATAAAATAGTGATTAATGAATATTACCTGTTAAATTGTTGATAAAATAGTGATTGATGAATATTACGTGTTAAATTATTGATGAAATAGTGATTGATGAATATTACCTGTTAAATTGTTGATAAAATAGTGATTGATGAATATTACCTGTTAAATTGTTGATAAAATAGTGATTGATGAATATTACCTGTTAAATTGTTGATAAAATAGTGATTGATGAATATTACCTGTTAAATTGTTGATAAAATAGTGATTGATGAATATTACCTGTTAAATTGTTGATAAAATAGTGATTGATGAATATTACCTGTTAAATTGTTGATAAAATAGTGATTGATGAATATTACCTGTTAAATTGTTGATAAAATAGTGATTGATGAATATTACCTGCTAAATTGTTGATAAAATAGTGATTGATGAATATTACCTGTTAAATTGTTGATAAAATAGTGATTGATGAATATTACGTGTTAAATTATTGATGAAATAGTGATTGATGAATATTACCTGTTAAATTGTTGATAAAATAGTGATTGATGAATATTACCTGTTAAATTGTTGATAAAATAGTGATTGATGAATATTACCTGTTAAATTGTTGATAAAATAGTGATTGATGAATATTACCTGTTAAATTGTTGATAAAATAGTGATTGATGAATATTACCTGCTAAATTGTTGATAAAATAGTGATTGATGAATATTACCTGTTAAATTGTTGATAAAATAGTGATTGATGAATATTACGTGTTAAATTATTGATGAAATAGTGATTGATGAATATTACCTGTTAAATTGTTGATAAAATAGTGATTGATGAATATTACCTGTTAAATTGTTGATAAAATAGTGATTGATGAATATTACCTGTTAAATTGTTGATAAAATAGTGATTGATGAATATTACCTGTTAAATTGTTGATAAAATAGTGATTGATGAATATTACCTGCTAAATTGTTGATAAAATAGTGATTGATGAATATTACCTGTTAAATTGTTGATAAAATAGTGATTGATGAATATTACCTGTTAAATTGTTGATAAAATAGTGATTGATGAATATTACGTGTTAAATTATTGATGAAATAGTGATTGATGAAAATTTCCTGTAAAATTTTACTAAAACCATTCACCTGAAGTTTGGTTTTTTCTTATTAAATTTTTTAAAATTCTTGAATAAAACACATATTGCTTTGATTTCAAAAAACTTTTTATTAGAAATGGGCTCCAAAGTAAAACAATCTCATAGCCCACATGTTGAAAGGTGTCTTTCTAATTAGGTCACTGGTTGTGGCGACCTCCATGGCCAAGTTGGTATGTACGCCACGGTCCCTAACAGAGTGACCAGCAAGAAGACCATAAAATAGTGATTGATGAATATTACCTGTTAAATTGTTGATAAAATAGTGATTGATGAATATTACCTGTTAAATTGTTGATAAAATAGTGATTGATGAATATTACCTGTTAAATTGTTGATAAAATAGTGATTGATGAATATTACCTGCTAAATTGTTGATAAAATAGTGATTGATGAATATTACCTGTTAAATTGTTGATAAAATAGTGATTGATGAATATTACGTGTTAAATTATTGATGAAATAGTGATTGATGAATATTACCTGTTAAATTGTTGATAAAATAGTGATTGATGAATATTACCTGTTAAATTGTTGATAAAATAGTGATTGATGAATATTACCTGTTAAATTGTTGATAAAATAGTGATTGATGAATATTACCTGTTAAATTGTTGATAAAATAGTGATTGATGAATATTACCTGCTAAATTGTTGATAAAATAGTGATTGATGAATATTACCTGTTAAATTGTTGATAAAATAGTGATTGATGAATATTACCTGTTAAATTGTTGATAAAATAGTGATTGATGAATATTACGTGTTAAATTATTGATGAAATAGTGATTGATGAAAATTTCCTGTAAAATTTTACTAAAACCATTCACCTGAAGTTTGGTTTTTTCTTATTAAATTTTTTAAAATTCTTGAATAAAACACATATTGCTTTGATTTCAAAAAACTTTTTATTAGAAATGGGCTCCAAAGTAAAACAATCTCATAGCCCACATGTTGAAAGGTGTCTTTCTAATTAGGTCACTGGTTGTGGCGACCTCCATGGCCAAGTTGGTATGTACGCCACGGTCCCTAACAGAGTGACCAGCAAGAAGGAAGGGACAAAGTGGAAATGAAAAGAGAACGGTCAATTCGTACATAGTTTATTTATAAATAATAAATTACAATAAGATTTACAAAAATAATGATCAAAACAACAATATTAAGTCTTTTGTACAATAAATTCAAGTCAATTTGCCTCATATTGCGTTGGCTGGAAACTTATTTCCTATCTTATGTCAAATTCATACAAAAAATGACACCAAATGCTCGTTGAGGGTGGTTTTTGATATTATCAGTATCTCAACTATCGTGGTATAGAATGCTGATTATTTTGATATTATCAGTATCTCGACTATCGTGGTATAGAATGCTGGTTATTTTGATATTATCAGTATCTCAACTATCGTGGTATAGAATGCTGATTATTTTGATATTATCAGTATCTCGACTATCGTGGTATAGAATGCTGGTTATTTTGATATTATCAGTATCTCAACTATCGTGGTATAGAATGCTGATTATTTTGATATTATCAGTATCTCGACTATCGTGGTATAGAATGCTGGTTATTTTGATATTATCAGTATCTCAACTATTGTGGTATAGAATGCTGGTTATTTTGATATTATCAGTATCTCAACTATTAATGTATAGAATGCTGGTTATTTTGATATTATCAGTATCTCAACTATCGTGGTATAGAATGCTGATTATTTTGATATTATCAGTATCTCAACTATCGTGGTATAGAATGCTGATTATTTTGATATTATCAGTATCTCGACTATCGTGGTATAGAATGCTGGTTATTTTGATATTATCAGTATCTCAACTATCGTGGTATAGAATGCTGATTATTTTGATATTATCAGTATCTCGACTATCGTGGTATAGAATGCTGGTTATTTTGATATTATCAGTATCTCAACTATCGTGGTATAGAATGCTGGTTATTTTGATATTATCAGTATCTCAACTATCGTGGTATAGAATGCTGGTTATTTTGATATTATCAGTATCTCAACTATCGTGGTATACAATGCTGGTTATTTTGATATTATCAGTATCTCAACTATCGTGGTATAGAATGCTGATTATTTTGATATTATCAGTATCTCAACTATCGTGGTATAGAATGCTGGTTATTTTGATATTATCAGTATCTCAACTATCGTGGTATAGAATGCTGATTATTTTGATATTATCAGTATCTCGACTATCGTGGTATAGAATGCTGGTTATTTTGATATTATCAGTATCTCAACTATTAATGTATAGAATGCTGGTTATTTTGATATTATCAGTATCTCAACTATCGTGGTATACAATGCTGGTTATTTTGATATTATCAGTATCTCAACTATCGTGGTATAGAATGCTGGTTATTTTGATATTATCAGTATCTCAACTATTAATGTATAGAATGCTGGTTATTTTGATATTATCAGTATCTCAACTATCGTGGTATAGAATGCTGGTTATTTTGATATTATCAGTATCTCAACTATTCATGTATAGAATGCTGGTTATTTTGATATTATCAGTATCTCAACAATCGTGGTATAGAATGCTGGTTATTTTGATATTATCAGTATCTCAACTATCGTGGTATAGAATGCTGGTTATTTTGATATTATCAGTATCTCAACTATTGTGGTATAGAATGCTGGTTATTTTGATATTATCAGTATCTCAACTATCGTGGTATAGAATGCTGGTTATTTTGAGTTTATCAGTATCTCAACTATCGTGGTATAGAATGCTGGTTATTTTGATATTATCAGTATCTCAACTATCGTGGTATAGAATGCTGGTTATTTTGATATTATCAGTATCTCAACTATCGTGGTATAGAATGCTGGTTATTTTTATATTATCAGTATCTCAACTATCAATGTATAGAATGCTGGTTATTTTGATATTATCAGTATCTCAACTATCGTGGTATATAATGCTGGTTATTTAATATTATCAGTATCTCAACTATGTGAGATGTGGAGGGAGACAAAGTATATTGTTGTGATGATAATTTAACATTTTTAGGTCAAAATCCAATGCAAACTTGTATCAAATGTTCATTGAAGGTGATTTTTGAAATTTCCAGTATCTTGACAATTTCTCGTGTTATAGAATGCTGGTTATTTTCCATCGAAGCCTTGATCTGCTCATCATCAGGCCTGAGGCAGGTGCAATAGGTGCAGCCGTTCCTAGCTCCACCCTTAGCATGCCTTGCAATTCCCCAAATGATAAACAATATAGAATTAATACTTCGCAACCCCTCTGCAAAAATTTGATATCTTGTTGATGCATGTATATATGGCTGCACAAATGTTGTACTTGCATAAAGACGATAAGCCCTATCAGGTAAGGATATTTACTGTTTTTACGTCACTAACTGGACAGCTAAACAGTTTGAATTTGACATAAATTATATATGAGCGACAAGTCTTAACTGTTAACGTTGCTTTGGGGTAGCGACTTGAAGGCCGCATTGAAGGGCTTGTTAGATTCAATGTATACAACCACGTCCATTTTTATTTGAAAGATAATATACATTCAGCATGTTTGGAAGTAAGCAAACAACATTGTATCCTAATGATATCTATCTGAGATATACGAAGTTATTTTCCAAACATAACATACATATGTATACTTCAAGATATATTCTCCAATCGAGATACACCCCATCAGTATAGGGCGAGCCCGGCCGTGAGGACATCAGATTTCAGCCTTAAAAAATATTTGATATTGTTATTACATATAACCCTATTCTCTTGTTGCCTCCTTTAACTGTCCTCGTGATCACCAACTTCTCCAGACTTTTATATAATATGCTCAAAGTATGGAAGGCTTGGTACTTGCACAAAGACGATAAGCCCTATCAGGTAAGGATATCTACTGTTATTACGTCACTAACAGGACAGCTAAACAGTTTGAATTTGACATAAATTATATATGAGCGACAAGTCCAAACTGTTACGTTGCTTTGGGGTGGCGATGTGAAGGCCGCATTGAAGGGCTTGTTAGATTCAATGTATACAAACACGTCCATTTTTATTTGAAATATAATATACATTCAGCATGTTTTGGAAGTAAGCAAACAACATTGTATCCTAATGATATCTATCTGAGATATACGAAGTTATTTTCCAAACATAACATACATATGTATACTTCAAGATATATTCTTCAATCGAGATACACCCCATCAGTATAGGGCGAGCCCGGCCGTGAGGACATCAGATTTCAGCCTTAAAAAAATATTTGATATTGTTATTACATATAACCCTATTCTCTTGTTGCCTCCTTTAACTGTCCTCGTGATCACCAACTTCTCCAGACTTTTATATAATATGCTCAAAGTATGGAAGGCTTTGTAGTTGCACAAAGACGATAAGCCCTATCAGGTAAGGATATCTACTGTTATTACGTCACTAACAGGACAGCTAAACAGTTTGAATTTGACATAAATTATATATGAGCGACAAGTCCAAACTGTTACGTTGCTTTGGGGTGGCGATGTGAAGGCCGCATTGAAGGGCTTGTTAGATTCAATGTATACAAACACGTCCATTTTTATTTGAAATATAATATACATTCAGCATGTTTTGGAAGTAAGCAAACAACATTGTATCCTAATGATATCTATCTGAGATATACGAAGTTATTTTCCAAACATAACATACATATGTATACTTCAAGATATATTCTTCAATCGAGATACACCCCATCAGTATAGGGCGAGCCCGGCCGTGAGGACATCAGATTTCAGCCTTAAAAAAATATTTGATATTTTTATTACATATAACCCTATTCTCTTGTTGCCTCCTTTAACTGTCCTCGTGATCACCAACTTCTCCAGACTTTTATATAATATGCTCAAAGTATGGAAGGCTTTGTAGTTGCACAAAGACGATAAGCCCTATCAGGTAAGGATATCTACTGTTATTACGTCACTAACAGGACAGCTAAACAGTTTGAATTTGACATAAATTATATATGAGCGACAAGTCTATACTGTTACGTTGCTTTGGGGTGGCAACGTGAAGGCCGCATTGAAGGGCTTGTTAGATTCAATGTATACAAACACGTCCATTTTTATTTGAAATATAATATACATTCAGCATGTTTTGGAAGTTAGCAAACAACATTGTATCCTAATGATATCTATCTGAGATATACAAAGCTATTTTCTGGACAACAATAATCAAAAATGGTGTTTCTGGTAAGGATTTTTTTTAACTAAATGCACCAGTTCATTTTGGTCTATAAATTTTTTAACTAAATGCACCAGTTCATTTTGATCTATAAATTTTTTAACTAAATGGACCAGTTTATTTTGATCTATAAATTTTTTAACTAAATGCACCAGTTCATTTTGATCTATATTTTTTTTAACTAAATGCACCAGTTCATTTTGATCTATATTTTTTTTAACTAAATGCACCAGTTCATTTTGATCTATAAATTTTTTAACTAAATGCACCAGTTCATTTTGATCTATAAATTTTTTAACTAAATGCACCAGTTCATTTTGATCTATAAATTTTTTAACCAAATGCACCAGTTCATTTTGATCTATAAATTTTTTAACTAAATGCACCAGTTCATTTTGATCTATAATTTTTTTAACTAAATGCACCAGTTCATTTTGATCTATAAATTTTTTAACTAAATGCACCAGTTCATTTTGATCTATAAATTTTTTAACTAAATGCACCAGTTCATTTTGATCTATAATTTTTTTAACTAAATGCACCAGTTCATTTTGATCTATAATTTTTTTAACTAAATGCACCAGTTCATTTTGATCTATAAATTTTTTAACTAAATGGACCAGTTTATTTTGATCTATAAATTTTTTAACTAAATGCACCAGTTCATTTTGATCTATAAATTTTTTAACTAAATGCACCAGTTCATTTTGATCTTTTAATTTTTTCAGCTGAATCAACTATAGTTTTTTTCAGCTGAACCAGCATAAAAAGATGACTCTGTGAATTTAGTATTGTTCATAATGGTTCAATAAGACGGAATGCTCCTCCGAACAGTGGAAGAGTGCACACTGCCCGTGCCGAGTATATGTTAAGAGAAGCAGGAGACAGCGTACATACAGTACTCGGCGGTAAGTAATACACATCGGGCTTAAGAAAGAGACTGTCGCCCATAATCGGTTAACTTCGGCTTTGTAGAGCGTCGTCTCTGTCATTCGTACACATGTTCCGTCGCGATTTGCGTGCGACAGAGACGACGCTCTATAATGCCGAAGTTAGCCGATTATGGCCGACATTCTCGTTCTTATTCCCGATGTGTATTACTTACCACCGGGTACTGTACTTGACGTGGCTGCCACCGGAGATGGCAATGTTAGCCTATCTGTTGTAAGCACATCATGCTGCATATATGTTAGGGGGAGGAGGTTCAGTACTTGCGATAGTCCCTGATAGTACTAGAGACAGTTCTGCTGTTTGCTCCCAGTTGTGTCGAGCATTAATGCTTTTAAGCGTCTCCTGCGATAGTATCTGACCACTGCGCTTTCTTCTGCCACTCACCAAAGATATATTTCTTGGAGGATAAGTCTTTATTCAGGCATGCATGCTACGTGTTCAGACGAACACGTGACACCGGAATGTTGATGCTACAAAGTTAGCTCTTCTCAAAACTTGATCATTTGATACTTGATGATACTATCGACTCTTGAGTATTTGTCTGAGGTGTCTCTGCTGACACTTTTTGATCATTTGATACTTGATGATACTATCAACTCTTGAGTATTTGTCTGAGGTGTCTCTGCTGACACTTTTTGATCATTTGATACTTGATGATACTATCACTTTTTGATCATTTGATACTTGGTGATACTATCACTTTTTGATCATTTGATACTTGATGATACACAACTTGATCATTTGATACTTGATGATACACAACTTGATCATTTGATACTTGATGATACTATCAACTCTTGAGTATTTGTCTGAGGTGTCTCTGCTGACACTTTTTGATCATTTGATACTTGATGATACTATCAACTTTTTGATCATTTGATACTTGATGATACTATCACTTTTTGATCATTTGATACTTGATGATACTATCGACTCTTGAGTATTTGTCTGAGGTGTCTCTGCTGACACTTTTTGATCATTTGATACTTGATGATACTATCAACTTTTTGATCATTTGATACGTGATGATACTATCACTTTTTGATCATTTGATACTTGATGATACTATCACTTTTTGATCATTTGATACTTGATGATACACAACTTGATCATTTGATACTTGATGATACTATCAACTTTTTGATCATTTGATACTTGATGATACTATCACTTTTTGATCATTTGATACTTGATGATACTATCACTTTTTGATCATTTGATACTTGATGATACACAACTTGATCATTTGATACTTGATGATACTATCAACTCTTGAGTATTTGTCTGAGGTGTCTCTGCTGACACTTGATCATTTGATACTTGATGATACTATCAACTCTTGAGTATTTGTCTGAGGTGTCTCTGCTGACACTTTTTGATCATTTGATACTTGATGATAATATCAACTTTTTGATAATTTGATACTTGATGATACTATCACTTTTTGATCATTTGATACTTGATGATACTATCACTTTTTGATCATTTGATACTTGATGATACTATCACTTTTTGATCATTTGATACTTGATGATACACAACTTGATCATTTGATACTTGATGATACTATCAACTCTTGAATATTTGTCTGAGTGTCTCTGCTGACACTTTTTGACTGCCCTAATATGAGGAGGTAACAATAAAAAAAATCATGTCCACCGAATACAAAAAATGAGTTGATAAAGCAGATTTCTTCTTATCGATGATACGGAGCCGTTTAACATTTTCATTTCAATGAAAAAAAACACGTAAATCATTTTAAAATCATAATAAAAAAAACAGTATATTTTCAAAAAGAATCTTGTCCAGGCTTCGAAACAATCAAAAGAGATTATGTCCGAATTGACCAATCGTAGCTTTCCAATTGTGGCGGATTTGCCACCACCGCTGTTCAGGCTCTAGTGTTGTGGAGTTATGTCATAAAAAAAATCAGTACGAGTATTTTTTCAAAAATAATCTTGTCCAGGCTTCGAACCAATCAAAAGAGATTATGTCCGAATTGACCAATCGTAGCTTTCCGATTGTGTCTAGCTTCGTACCAGTTCACCAGCAACTGTCAGTTTTAAATGGTACGTGCAATGTAATGTTTAGCATTACTATATACAGCTTGAACATATCTCCCTATGTTACATACCCTACATATATTTATACTTTTATACTCATATAATATTTCTTCTTATTTTGTAACACTACTTATTGTATTTGATTCAAATTAAAATACATTACTCCACCCAATTATTTTTTGACACCTGTATAATATTTTTGAAATGGAACAAAAACCACCATGTCCCAGAGCTGTTCAATAAAAAAATATGAAAGTAGAATTGTTGTTACAAAAAGGATTATGTCCATTTTTTAAACTAGAATAACTATTTTAATTATTATGATTAGATTTTAAACAACAAATCAAGTCACCTTATGTTAAGCGATTTTAAGGATTTCAGATATTTTTACAATTAATTATTATGTCATATATTTTTAATGCAAACTGTTTTTTTTTTGCGATTTATCAACATTTTGATTTGGTGGACATGTTTTTTTTTTCAATATTACCTTCTCATAATTAGCATCCGTTCATCAACGATGGTATGATAACTGCTTTATAGACTGACGTCATGACTTTCAGTGTTATATCGTGATAAATAAATAAAAATTCAATTTACAAATATAAAAAAAAAACAACATTTTTTATCCTATAAATGTTCTACAGAGCATCCATTCAAGCAGGCAGGCGAGAAGACTGAAGAGTGGCGAGTGTCTGGCACCGGATCGTCCGGGGGCTGAGCTGGCCGGCAGGGTGGTGTGGCGCGCAGTGGAACCCCCGACAGTGAGGTGGAAGACGCCCTCGCCCACCCCGCGCGCCCCTCGCACCACCAGGGAGTATTCTCCCGAGTCGGACACCACACTCTCCGATATTCGTAGCCGGGCTATGTAGCAGTCCAGTGATGTGGAGTTCTAGAAACATTTCAAAAATCATTTGGATCTTTCTTTTATGCATTGTCTGTCCACACTTCCGGTGAACAGAAACCTCTTTATGCATTGTCTGTCCACACTTCCAGTGAACAGAAACCTCTCCATGCATTGTCTGTCCACACTTCCAGTGAACAGAAACCTCTCCATGCATTGTCTGTCCACACTTCCAGTGAACAGAAACCTCTCCATGCATTGTCTGTTCACACTTCCAGTGAACAGAAACCTCTCCAAACCGTTTCCTTGGCCACGAACAATGTGTCCAGAGAATCCATGTTCAGACTCACTGAAGGTATATTGTCGACAATTTATCTGTGATGATCCATTTATTCATTAATAATTTTTTCAGGTCCTTTGTACATTACAAGTTTTCCTAATTCTTACAAGGACCAAACATAACAAGTATTGAATAACAAAATACAGGTGCGTGAGAGTCTCGCGCGGTAGAAGTGAAACTTCTTAGCTTCTAGAAAAAGTTGATTTTATGCATTGCTTTTTTTCTATTTGTTAACGATTTTTTTTTTAGGATTAGGAAATGGTTATGTCGAATTTAATTCGAAAAAATCTCTTAATTAAATAAAAAAATATGATTTTTTAAATTTTTAATAATAAATAATAATAATTTAAATAATAAATAATAATTTGAATAATAATATAATACGTTTAATAATATTAAATTTAAATTTTTTAATATTAAATATATTAATATTTTTAAATAGTTATTTCATTATTTATTTATTATTATACTATTAATAATCTTATTATATTATAATTATTTATAATATAATATAATTATTAATATTATAAAAACATATATGTATGTATTATTATAATTATATAATATATTAAATATAAATTGTATACTAAATAAATATTAAAATAAATAATTGAATTTAAAATAAAATTAATAATTATTAAATATATTAAAAATAATATGTAACAAAAAATATCATGTTTTTTATTTTTAATAATAAATAATTATTATTCTAATAACAAATAATAATAATATACTCGTAATACACTCAATAATATTAAAGTAATATTAATTATTATTAATAATAAATAATTATTAATATTAAAATAGTTTAATAATAAATAAAACGTTTAATAATAATAAATAATAATTTAATAAGAATAAAATAATAATATAATACACCGTTTCACTTTTCGTGACGTTCAGGCCAATTTGCCCTACCGCATAGATACAAGTTTCACTTCAAAAATTGAAATGTCTGTCTTCCCACGGAGGGTGACGACCAACCAATGTTGCCAAGTTGACAACAAAGAAACCAATTCAATATAGTGACAACAGTGTAATGTAATGTTGGAAAAGAAATCATAAAGTTCATTCAATTATAAATAAAAAGTTTATGATATTAAAAAAAAATACTTAAAAACGAATCTACAAAATAATGTCTAATTGTTGACAGTATAACATATGTCGGCAGTAATTGTTTCGCCTGGTTTCAGTAGTTCAAAGTAAATAACTGCCGTGCTATCCCACCACACACAAAGAAGTACCTTTTTTTACCGTTAGAGACGGTTTTGGAGTAGGAATAGCTAACTACATGACCCGGTGAAAGCCATTGTCTTTTTCGTGTATAATTATTGTATAGAACCCATTTATCGTCACAGGTAAAACAATTTGCCGCAAAAAGGGTTCAAATTCACGCCTGGATAAAAGAGACGCAACAATAGTACGTCGCTGTTCTAGTGCAGTTAATGATAATTCACGAGGAACCCATATTCCTTGTCTGTAACTTTTTCCTAGGCGATGAAGGGGATCCTGTATAGTTGACCATGGGCAGCTATCATAAGCTCGCTTGATAATGCTGAGATGGACTGTCGAGGATCAGACTCCACTAAAGACTTCCACCTGTGACACTTCATCTCCGTACGTTTCGTTAATTTTCTGCGTCACTTCTTTCGCTTTCATTGTTTGATCAAACGAAAATATCGTACAATGACGCAAATGTTCTTCATCAATTGTTGGTCTCGACATTGTTTATTTAAATAACGATAAAAAAAACAACATAAAAACAATAAATTTACAAGTCTTAATTCACTAGCAACAAAAAAACTGTGTTCACTGCACTGTGTCTCAACATAAACTGACTAAAATTTTCTTCTTGTTGTGCCCTATCAGGTCCCCCCAACATTGGCAATCACTCTGGCAAAGGCTTCTCTATCTTGCGCAACCTGGAACAGGTCCTCTACACGCCCCATCCCCGTCCAGTCTCTTATATTGCGCAGCCAAGATGTTTGCTTTCTACCAGGATCACGCTGCCCCTCGATCTTGCCTATCAGTATCAACTGGAGGACTTCGTACTTCTCTCCACGTAAGATGTGACCGAGATAGGATATCTTGCGGACCTTAATATCTGTCAGCAGCTGTCTACAGCAATTAGCTCTCCTCAAGACCTCCGAATTGGTGATCATATCAGTCCACGGTATACGAAGCATTCTCCTGTGCAACCACATCTCGAACGCTTCCAACCGATTTATAGTATGAACCTTCAACGTCCATGTTTCCATACAGCAGAACATACCAAACATAGCACTTCAACATTCTCTGCCTTAGTTTCCCATTCAATTTATCATTGCAGAATATTTATCTAATTTTGTTGAATGAACTAAGGGCTGCTTCAATCCTGCACTTCACCTCCATATCTGGGTCGACAGATTGTAAAATAGGGTGTCAAAATATTTAGATTTCTTTTCGGTCCCCCTAATATACGAGTATATACTCGTATACTTAATATGTGTATCTAGGCCAACTTATTTCCTTTGTAGGTGGCATATCGGAGGAGAGAGCACGAAGGACAAAACTGGCGTGGAGATCATTTGGACGTTTGAACAACATCTTCAAAAGTAATCTCCCAATATCCTTGAAGCAAAGGGTCTACAACCAGTGCATCCTTCCAGTACTTACGTATGGCTACGAGACGTGGACGCTCGCAGTAAAGAACACGCAAAAGCTCCAGATCGCACAAAGGGGCATGGAGAGATGCATGTTAGGATATACTAAAAGAGACCGTAAACGAAACACCTGGATTCACAATATAACAAAGGTAGAAGACGTTATAAAGGTGTGCAAAAGAATGAAGTGGCAATGGGCCAGACATGTAGCCAGAATGTCAGACTCCCGATGGACATCCGAAATAATCCAATGGTATCCAAGAGGCATAGAGAGGCCTAGAAGAAGACCGAAGGTACACTGGATGGACGAAATCAGGAAGCATGGCAGCATCACGTGGCATCGGCGAGCAAAGGACCGAACTGTTTGGAGTCAACTTGGGGAGACCTTCATCCAGCAGTGGATCGACCCTGGTTGACAATGATGATGACTCGTATACTTACGGTATAGTTATCAGTGACGATCCGACCGTGCGTGGCGGGAAGTGGTAGGGCACGCCCCGCGGCCAGCCACAGCACGCGCGACGGCGGGGGCGAGGCGCAGTACTCGGATTCTAGAAGAACGGGCTGCCGCTCCACCACCCTCACGCTGGCGTTCTGCGGGGACACCACCACGCCGCGCCCCTCTGGAATTATATTAATAATGGACTATTTATTTATTTATTCGGACACAGTTTTATTGATAGGATAAGAATACTACAAAAGATAAATAGATTATAAGTTGAGTGTAAGGATAGGAAGGTCCAGGCTGTGGCCAGTAGATTAGGCACAGTACCCGGCGGTAAGGAATACACATCGGGCTTAAGAAAGAGACTGTCGACCATAATCGGCTTATTTTGGCTTTGTAGAGCATCATCTCTGTCCCTAGAATGCTTGATAACGACTGACAAATCGTGACGGAACACGCGTATGAATGACAGAGACGACGCTCTACAAAGCCGAAGTTAGCCGATTATGGCAGACAGTTTCTTTCTTAAGCCCGATGTGTATTATTTACCGCCGGGTACTGTACTTCTTATTCGCATTTGCAGATGTTCTGTGTAAACATATTTAGTAAGAAAACAGCAGGAAATTTACCGTAGAATCTACAAAAACACCTTTGTAGATCTTTTGATATGTCATAGTAGTAGTAGTGACACTTTGAGGCTTTATGTGGAGTGGAATGTCTTAAGGATTTATGTTGGAGTGGCGAAGATCCCCTCGCTACTCTAACGTCAATATTGAACCGTTCTTTCACGTCGATCTTGTAATCTTCTGTCAGAAAACAATCCGATCCTAAATGCGCACTCCCTACTGCAAATGCCACATACGTGTGGACCCTGCTGAGCTGCCTGGTCATACTGACGCATGTTCGCAGCGTGCTGACTGTTTCTCACACGTCTAGCCACTGAGACGCCATCAGCCCGAGAACATACGGCTCTCCACCCCTCACAGTCCCGAGCCACCTGCTCCCAGTCTTCAGGCACCTGCACAAAGTCAGCGACTCTCGCATACTGTCCTTATATCGCTTCCTCTGCTAACCAACTTTTGGCTTGCCCACCAGTGTAGTGTATGAGTGATAAATATAAACATTTGTACGGTGAAATTTCAATTGACCATTCCTCGAATAATCACTATTCCGTACGTGTCCATAATAAATTCATCCAGCCTCGAATTAATTTCATTTATAAAATTTCTAAATAAATTGTATTGATTGTTCCTCTATAGATTGGTTTAAAGCAAAAATTCCCAAAGTGGTCTATAGGGAACCCTAAGGGTTGATTTCGACTTGCAGGGGGTCTATGTCAGCGAGAAAAGAAATTGGGGGTGCACGAGATGTAAATGGGGGCCCACGTGAGCGGATCCCATTTAAGTGGGTCATCATCAATATTTAGGCGTTCCGTAAATGTCTTATTGCACCTAACACAGATTGTGTGTACATAATACTTATATTAGACATAGAAAATACTTATATAAAGAAATCATTGAACGTAGAGATTTGAGACTATACCTCACTAATTTGAAGCCAAATATTGAACCATCGCTATCAGAGCACCAGGTCCACCAGGTCCACCAGGTCCACCAGGGCCACCCCTCTCATTAACAGTATTATTTGTGTATTCATTTTATGTAAGAATTTTACTAGGTTTTGATTTGTTCCGTTCCAAAGCCAAATATTTACTTGCATTTTGTGTCTTTTCAATAAAGGTGTAGCGAGATGCTTAACTTGATACGTCGTGATGATCTTGATATGTCTTGTATTTAAAATAAATACAAAACTCAGGAATGCGGATAAAAGTGAGAGTAAATAATCAATGAATGGTCGAGTGAATAATAATGTTTATTTGTCTACAAGTAGGTATTTTATAGTTGTGCGTGAATGCGCCCGCGATATATACTTTGTCTCACTCCTGCGCGTGCCCTAGTATAGCGGGTAGGATATTTATTTGCCGAAACGGCGAGACAAAGCGATGCGCTCTCCCTCTACCGTGGAATGCAGCGTAAATAATATTTGCGTGTACACAGTGTTGACGTTTCTGGTATGTGACAATTGTAGATGTCCAGAGGTTGATTCATCGGTCGTTGACCCTGTATGTTTGACAATTTATTTAGGGACGTAGGTACCCTACAAAGGTATGAATAAAAATTGCACATGTTTTTCTTTTTTTACAAGTGTCCACTCTACAAAACTTTATCAAGGTGAACAGCACAGCACTGTGTCAGCTGTCAAGAACACATTTGAAGTTACTTAGTTTAGGAAAATTCAATATTAGGCAGGCAGGGGGTCTACGGAAAAAAAAAAAAAATCGGCAAGTGGTCTACGGGGTGAAAAAGTATGGGAAA
This sequence comes from Odontocerum albicorne, assembly GCA_949825065.1. NCBI lineage: Eukaryota > Metazoa > Arthropoda > Insecta > Trichoptera > Odontoceridae > Odontocerum > Odontocerum albicorne. The sequence continues at coordinate 15,094,907 of OX463868.1, forward strand.
CTGTGGTTTAAAATAATATTTGTTTGGAATATCGTAAACTTTTTATAGCAGTTTAACCGATCGATTTGCAGTGCAATAAATATATTTATTTATTTAACAGTTTTATTGCAAATAACATCTGGCGGGCTTATTGCCAGGCGGCAATCTCTTCCAATCAACCAGAATAAATTAAATGAAGCAAGTTACATGGTCGCAAAAAAACATTCAAATGACTATCCATCCAAACGAAATCCATGAACAAATACGTGAGCATACGCCCACAAACCTTACAAAGACGGACAATCACCCGAACATTCCTTTTCATATAAAGTGAGATATCATCAATCAAAAGGAAAGGAAGGGATGGTGGAGAGGAAAGGAAAAGAAAAATCAGGAATGAAACACGTTATTTTACTGACTAGAAATTAAGAGTTTTTTCAGTCGCTTCTTAAAGCATGCCAAGGACGGAGCGAGTCTAACATTGGTTTGTAACTGATTCCAGAGTCTCACTGCATGGACAGTAAAGGACGACGTAAAGAAAGAGGAGCGGTGAACTGGAAAGGCCAATAGACAATCTCTGTTTGATCGCAGCGCTAATCCATGACCGGAAAGATGTTGAAAATTTTTGACGAGATAAGAAGGGGCGGCAGGGCAGTTAGGGATATTATACAATAAAGACAGTATGTGAATTTGGCGTCTATTTCTAACATTTGATCAGTTCAGTGCCTTCTGGTATGAAGTGATATGATTGTACTTTCTTAGTGTATACTTATAAAGTGGCATAAATCCTGGAGTTCAAACAGCCCAGCAAGTTCTTACAAGTTCTTTCGTAAAAAACATTGAATACAGCAAAATTATCTTTTGATGTTACGAGATTGGAGTTGTCAATTGGTCTTAGGTTATGGGGCTGAGGGGAGTTCCCTTTGGAAATTATTGAGTCAATTTTATCATCAGAGAACGGGAGAAATTGGGTAGTCCAATAGCATGGATACACCCATTAAGCTTCTATGAAAAGAGAGAAATTGGATAGTCCAATAGCTTGGATACACCCATTAAGCTTCTATGAAAAGAGATAAATTGGGTAGTCCAATAGCTTGGATACACCCATTAAGCTTTTATGAAAAGAGGGAAATTGGATAGTCCAATAGCTTGGATACGCCCACAAGGAGCCAAGGCACGCCTTAATGCAAGGAAAAAATTTAAATGTCTGTCTTCCCACGGAGGGTGACGACCAATGATGTTGCCAAGTTGACAACAAAGAAACCAATTCAATATAATGACAAGTGTAGACAGTGTAATGTAATGTCAGAGTAAGTTACCCGCAGAGGTAAGGGCGTGCTCCCTCAAGGTGTGCAAGCGGCTGGCTTCAGCCCCGGGCAGCCCTGCACACCGGTATCCACCCCCTCCTGTGCCGGACCCTCCGCCACTGCCCCTCTCTCGCTGGAGCAGGCCCACCGGTCCGCCCGCCACTCCTGGGGGGGCGGAATCCCGCGACCAACAGCCCACAGCGCCTGCAATATTCGTATTCTCAATAGAAATATTGCTGAAGTACAAAACAGGTTCGGAATAGATTAAATTAAACATCATGGATATTTTTAAATCTTGATAGTTATTGAAACTAGAACTTATTGACAAAATAACACTACTTACGCCTTACTGATAAAATAACATCACTTACGGTCTTATTGACAAAATTACACCATTTATGTCTTATTGATAAAATAGCTTAGTTTTATTGACAAAATAACACCACTTACGTCTTATTGACCAAATAATTTAGAGTTTTATTGACAAAATAATACCACTTACGTCATATTGACTAAATAATTTAGAGTTTTATTGACAAAATAACACCGTTTACATTTCATTGATAAAATAACTTTACGTCTTATTGATAAAATAACTTAGAGTTTTACTGACAAAATAATACCACTTATGTCTTATTGACCAAATAATTTAGAGTTTTATTGACAAAATAACACCGTTTACGCCTTATTGATAAAATAATTTAGAGTTTTATTGACAAAATAACACCGTTTACGTTTCATTGATAAAATAACTTAGAGTTTTACTGAGAAAATAACACCACTTACGTCTTATTGACCAAATAATTTTTTAGAGTTTTATTGACAAAATAACACCGTTTACGTCTTATTGATAAAATAGAGTTTTATTGACAAAATAACATCACTTACGTCTCCTTTAGTTATCCCAGTGACAAATATACCACAAAAGATAACAAGTATTTCGATTTTTAATAAGTCAATAAAACTTAATTTGGATTCACCGTGTTTTGTTCAATTATCCGAATTCGAGTGCCCCCAATTACCATAGACAATTGACACTCTACTCTACTCTTCTTTACTAAAGAAAAATGAACGCTTCTGCAAGTTGAAACAAATCTCCTTGTTGGTGGATTCGCGAGAGTTGTTTAGTTTTAGTATCACATGTTTGTTGCAGCCTTGAAATTCAATGAAGTCTTGATAGTTGATAGTTGCGAACACCAAATGAACATATTAATGTCAGGAGCTGCACTTAAAGATGCAGAAGAGTTTGTCTATCTTGGAGGCAAGATCACATGGGATGGCCGTACAAAAAGAGAGGTTGACAGTCGCATCCACCGAGCAAAACTCGCCTTCAATAAGAAATCAAAGATTTTCGAATCCAACAACATGAACCTAAAGCTCCGCAAGCAATTGGTCAAAACATATGTGTGGAGTATTTTGATGTATGGTTGCGAGACATGGTGCATAGGCGAAAGGGATCAAATAAGATTGGAGGCCTTCGAGATGTGGACCTATAGACGAATCCTAAGGATTTCCTCGAGAGACCACATTACAAATGACGAGGTTCTCAGCAGGATCGAAGGAACCAGGGCACCTGTCAAACACCATATCGGAAAGGCGTGCAGAATGGATGGGTCATATGCTGCGACATGAAAGTCTCCTGCACAATATACTGGAAGGAATGATTGAGGGATTGATTGGCAGAGGGCATCCTCACCGGGAGTATCTGGAGCAAATATGCCACGACATGGACTGCACCTCCTATATAGAGCTCAAGAGGATCGCTGAAGACCGAGCGGAGTGGAGGAGGAGATGCAGGGCTTTGCTGCTAACCAATCCCCAGGATTGAAACTGAAGAAGGAGAAGTTGCTAATCAGCGAAGAGTAGAGGAAGTATACGTAAAGGAAATGGAATGATTAAAGATACCTGGAGGACACTGGAGTTGCACGGCACCTCCCAGCGCCACTTCTGCCCTGCTGCCGGCCACCGTGTGCTGGTAGGAGCTCTGCACCGTGGCGTCGACCTCGTCTGGAATAATAATCCTTTGTTTAATGTCAAGCCACGCAGGTAGGAACAGTTGGGAGTGGACGCGTACCAGAGATTTAACCGTGGGTTTACCAATTCATGCTGGAAACATTTAAAATTTTGTATACTTCTCCGATCAACAATGCTGGACTACAATTCAGTAATGTGGCCACTCCATTACGATGTCCATGTTGGAAATATTGAACGCATATTACAGCGGAGGTTTTTAAGATTTATAAACTTCAACAGAGTTGCACTATGGTCTATTGTTGAAAATGACGAGGCTCATAACCTTATCAGATGTTTGATCTCACAACATTGTTTAAGATTGTCAGCTTCTATTTCAATAGTTCGGAACTAACTCAGCTTGAAGAAAGAATAATAGGACAGTTTATATGGGGCCGTTTAGAGAGCAAACTTTCCTCAAAGGGCGCTCTAACTAAGGAGCCCCGTTTAGAGAGTAAACTTTCCTCAAGAGAGCTCAGAAGCCCTGTTTAGAGAGTAAACTAACTCAGGAGCGCCGTTTAGAGAGCAAACTTTCCTCAAAGGGCGCTCTAACTAAGGAGCCCCGTTTAGAGAGTAAACCTTCCTCAAGAGAGCTCAGAAGCCCTGTTTAGAGAGTAAACTAACTCAGGAGCCCCGTTTAGAGAGTAAACTTTCCTCAAGAGAGCTCTAACTCAGGAACACCGTTTAGAGAGCAAACTTTTCTCAAGGGCGCTCTAGCTCAGGAGCGACGTTTAGAGAGCAGACTTTCCTCTAGAGCGCTCTAACTCAGGAGCGCTGTTTAGAGAGCCAACTTTCCTCAAGGGCGCTCTAACTCAGGAGCGCCGTTTAGAGAGCCAACTTTCCTCAAGGACGCTCTAACTCAGGAGCGCCGTTTAGAGAGTAAACTTTTCTCCACATCCTGCAAGAATAGAAGTGTAAAAATGGTTCAACTCACAGCGCACGTTGAGGAAGTACCCGATGGAAGAGAAGTTGCCGAGTGGATGCGCCGCGCTGCACTTGTACCAGCCGGAGTGCTCGCGCCGCACCGCCGAGAAGTTCAGGAAGCCGTCGTCACTCTGAGCAACCTGGGAATGCGAAAATGGGCCATTCAGTAATCACGTTCGTTGGAATTGTTTGGTGGGATCTTCAAAGTATTGACAAAGACATTATGGGATTTCTTTATCCCTGGTTCACAGTCGATTAGTCATATGGAACCTGAGAAAAATCATAGATTAGTCATATGGAACCTGAGAGGAATCATAGATTAGTCATATGGAACCTGAGAGGAATCATAGATTAGTCATATGAAACTCAATCATATGGAACCTGAGAGCCAACAACATGTGGAAGGTTTCCATTCTGCAAAGCAACTTGCATCTCGTGCTACAAGTGAGCCCATGTGCTTGTTAAATTTTACAGACAGTTTGCGAGAGTTGCTGACTTTGTACGGGGCATCTGAAGGCTGGGAACAGGTGAAATAAGACTGCGGGAAGTGGAGAGTGATCTGGTTTTGAGTTGATAACGTCTCAAAAGTTAAATGTGTGAGAAACAGTCAGCGGGATCTAGATGCTCAGCAAGGTCCACATACACATAGAGGGAGTGATTTAGATGCTCAACAACATCCACATACTGTAACATCTGTAAGGAGGGAGTGATTTAGATGCTCAGCAAGATCCACATACTGTGACATCTGTAAGGAGGGAGTGATTTAGATGCTCAGCAAGATCCACATACTGTGACATCTGTAAGGAGGGAGTGATTTAGATGCTCAACAAGATCCACATACTGTGACATCTGTAAGGAGGGAGTGATTTAGATGCTCAACAAGATCCACATACTGTGACATCTGTAAGGAGGGAGTGATTTAGATGCTCAGCAAGATCCACATACTGTGACATCTGTAAGGAGGGAGTGATTTAGATGCTCAGCAAGATCCACATACTGTGACATCTGTAAGGAGGGAGTGATTTAGATGCTCAACAAGATCCACATACTGTGACATCTGTAAGGAGGGAGTGATTTAGATGCTCAACAAGATCCACATACTGTGACATCTGTAAGGAGGGAGTGATTTTATAGGATGATCAGTTCAAGATTGGTGTTTGAATGGCGAGGGGATCCTCGAATAGCGATGATACAGGATAACTTTGTGGGTTTAATGCTGTGCTGTAATCTCTTCCAACCAAACCAGAAACATTATCTCGTATTACAAGGAACTCGTCAATTGCATCATAGTTCTGAGAAAGACTATTCAGGGCGTGTCCTTACCGGCGGCTCGCCTTCATCCTTTCTCCACCGTGGCACTGCAGGAGGGTTGCTGTCCACCTCGCAGCGCAGGGAGACAGGCGCCCCTTCCTGCAGGGGGAACCCGAACCCTGGAGTGCGACTGATGCCGAACCTCGGGGCGTCTGCAACAGACACATTTATTATTTCAAAAATAATGAAAAATTTACACACTATTTAATTAGGTAAACCTAAAAAGTTTCAAGTCGTATGCGACTCATGTTCAGGGGTGTTTCGAGGTAATTCGGAATTTCCCTGAAGATGAGTCGCATATTAATTGAAACTAGTTGAGTTTAAATGTTTATTTTCAAGTGGATTAAACAGTGTTTCCGTGTTGGAATATAAATTTAACTTTTATAAATAAAATACAAACATGAGACAGGTCAAGACTCAAGTAATTAACCTTTCCCTTCCTGTGCTAAAAAAATCCGCGCGTTCCGGTGCTGTGTATTCAATACACATGTAAAAATGAGCTATTTAAAATTGGAAAAATAAGAATATTCATAGCTATGTCAAAAGTGATAATTGAAATTGAATTGCTGAAAACATGAAAAAAACATCGGCCGACGTTCACAAAACGGGTGAAGAGACCACCTCAAATGGATGCCCGCGAGCTATTGAAGCCAGATAAGCGAGCGGACTAAGATTTTATTTCTTGCGTTCCCATATACCGAAGTAGAGTGAGAGTGAGACTTTAATAGCGTCGCTTCCTCACCCATAGCGGTTTTTTTAGAATGAATATACCCTACGTCACACACTGGCACACGTTTGATTGTATCGGTGATTTTATTCCCGATTTTCACAAAATATCTCTGATGTGGCCGATAAGTGCTAATTATTATTAATATTATTGTGTTCATTCAATGCGTAAATGTATTACGGAGGAATACCTAAAATCTGAACCCAGTATTTATTATGTTTATAGAGATATTAAAGTTTTTAGAAGCAACGCTTTCTGTGAAGCTTTCCTCATTCATTAGTTCTACGCTTTCTGTGAAGCTTTCCTCATTCATTAGTTCTACGCTTTCTGTGAAGCTTTCCTCATTCATTAGTTCTACGTGCCAAATCATTTCAGTGTGCTCTTCTTCATCTTATTCAATACATTAGTCTTATTATAATTTGTTTTATCAAACACTGTTTATTCCACTTTTTTGTAACGGTATAACCCTACCGGTTTCAAGGTGGACACCTCATCATCAGGGGAGCACAAACAAAAATGAATTCTGTTCGAACTGGTACTACACGTTTCTAACGGTTAACATTCGGGTTGAGAACTGTGGGTGAAGGGAGAGATGAGACAACCATGGCTAGCAGCGGAGAGATTCTTGGGATATATGTGTTTGTCAGATGTTCACCTCGATGCACTGACTTAGAAATTTCTAGGGTCTCTAATCTGTCAAATTTATTTCAGTTCCTACTGATATGTAAGAATTTGGCATCATCGATAGAAAAGGTATGGTTTTCACGGTGACAATGATTAGCCATTTCAGAATAAATTAGAGGATTTGTTAAGGCGGATTTGTGTTCACGAAATCTCTTTTCAAAAGATCTTCCTGTCTTTCCTATATAGAAATGATCACAGTCAGCACATAAGAGTGTATACACACAGCACTGTTGCTAAGTATTCCATTTTTGCCTTTCCCATTAAATAAGAGTTTCTGGAGATTAAAGTTAGTGTAAAAAGCTGGCTTTATGTGACTTGGAATATTTTTGGTTATTTCGTATATGTTTTTTATAAATAGGACTTTGCTCCATTTATAGGTATGCTTATGGGTGTCGTTCATGTGAAGTTCTATAAATTAAATATTGGCTATGTCACTAAACAAGGTATACAATTAGGTACTTACACTGTACGTGGAGGAGCGTAGAGGCGGCCACGGGTGCGGGCAGCGCAGGGTGAGTGGCCACACAGCTGAGTGACGTGTTGTGGTGGGAGCGTCGCACCACCAGCCGAGCCAGCGAAGAGGATACGCCCTCACCTGGAACCGTGCATTCGTTCGTGTGGTAATCGTGCATTTGTTCATGTGGTAACCGTGCATTCGTTCCTGTGGTAACCGCGAATTCGTTCGTGTGGTAACCGTGCATTCGTTCATGTGGTAACCGTGCATTCGTTCATGTGGTAACCGTGCATTCGTTCGTGTGGTAACCGTTTGATATATCCCAATTTGTGATTTGGATATACTGAAGAGCATGGCTAGAAGTAATCACTGTCTTTGGACTTATTGATTGAGTTTTTGAATCATGACTCCCTTTTATAATAGCTTGCAACACTTGCATAAAAGCCTGATAAATAAATATAGGTTTATTGATAGCAACATCGTATGCATATATATAAATACATTCCTAAATCGCATATATTTCTCAAGATAAATACAGAAAATTGGCAACATTTATGTTAAGAAAGAAGCTATCAAAAGGACTTTGCTCGTCTCATAAAATTCTTCCAGTCGAGATATACTCCACCAACATAGGGGAGCCTTATGTTTCTAATGTCATTATGCTTTATGTTCCTGTTGTCATTATATTTATGAATTATGCTTTATGTTTCTAGTGTCATTATGCTTTATGTTCCTGTTGTCATTATTTTTCATGTTCCGATTGTCATTATGCTTTGTTCCTATTGTCATTATGCTATATTTAGACTTTTAATCATTTAATTTACTTATTATTAAAATTGTTAAACCTGTATCAAATGTAAAAGAATCCAAATAAAAGTAGCGATTTGATGTATATCATACATTTGAGTTTAACTGCTAATATAGCGATACTAAAAAAAAGTTAGATCCGAGGACAAAGTCTAAATAAAGCGGATCACAATTGTGATATAATATAACAAAGTAAATTTGTAATACAAATGTTACCTTCCACGTAGCGCTCATCTAACGGTAGGCCATCGGGCTCCCAGCGCAGTGCCGGGCGGGGCAAACCTCCTTCCACGTGGCACGCCAGACGGAGTTCCGAACCTTCGCGTGCCGGAAGGAAGACATTGCCCGCGTCCAGCCGCCGTCCGAATACCTCCAGGTATGGCAGGGAGGGGGGCTCTGCAACGTGACAGTGTAATGAGGAAAACTCGACAGAGGGATAACCTCGAGGCAGGGGAATCTAAAGTGAAGGACACCTTAACCGTGAGGTGCATGGCCGCGCGGTAACGCAGTAGACTTCCGTGCGGAAGGTCATCGGTTCGAACCCCGCGCTGTGCTACTCCCCTCGAACGATACAGGCACTTCTTCCGTCTAGTATTTAAGGGTATAAGGATACCTATGACTTAAGTCATATCTATTCTTAAAAAAAAAAAAAAAACGAGAATGGAATTATCTGCATAATTAATTAGTACCACATAAACCAAGCGTTTTATCCACGTTCATATTGTTGAGATTATTTCACCAATTTGAAATATGCTTATGCTATATTTTACAATTAGTACAGATACTGCCATCTCTGTAGAGGATTATAAATATTTTTGTCACTTGTTAAGATGATTTCTCATCGAGATATTCAGCCATTTTTCTAAAGTGATCCATTTGACAATCATGATATGTCGCTAGGGTTGCCGTATCGTTTTTTTTTTAAGTGGATGTTTCATAATTTAATAGTTATTTGTGTTACAATATTTTTTGGCACAATTTATTTCATGTCTACGGGGCGACCCACTAATAGTGGGCCGCGTTTAACCCTTCCTTCCCTGTGATGTGTAACTAGTACACATTGCTTCTAAACACTTTAATATCTCTATAAATATAATAAATACTGGGTTCAGATTTTAGGTATTCCTCCGTAATACATTTACGCATTGAATGAAAAAATAATAATTAGCACTTATCGGCCACATCAGAGATATTTTGTGAAAATAAGGAATAAATTCACCGATACAATCAAACGTGTGCCAGTGTATTCATTCTAAAAAAACAGCTATGGGTGAGGAAGCGACGCTATTCACGTCTCACTCTCACTCTACTTCGGTATATGGAACGCAAGAAATAAAATCTCAGTTCACTCGCTTATCTGGCTTCAGTAACTCTCTGTCATCCATTTGAGGTGGTCTCTTCGCCCGTTTTGTGAACGTCGTCTGACGTTTTTTTTTCATGTTTCCAGCAATTAAATTTCAATTATTATCACTTTTGACTTCAAATTTAATTAATTTAAGCGATTGGCTTAAAATATTCTTATTTTTTCGAGTTTAAATTGCTCATTTTTACATGTGTATTGAATACACAGCACCCGAACGCGCGGATTTTTTTAGCACAGGAAGGGATAGGTTAAATTCGTTCCAAAAGTAAAGCAAGGATGTGTGATGTCACCTTGGTTGTTTAATATATATTTAGATTCATGTGTGCACGATCTTAAAGACGATGGGAGAGGTGTAAGAAGTAAATGTATATGGAGTGATGTATGCAGATAATAAGGTTATGCTGGCTGGGAATGTGAGGGATATGATAAGTGAGCTATATGAGAGATGTCTAGTGAAAGGGCTGGAAATTAATGTAACAAAATGGTTATGGTTATAAAAAGGAGTGTGGTAGAAAGTGTGTGTGATGTATGGGTTAACTCAGAGAAACTGGAGCAGGTTGATGAATTTAAGCGATTGGCTATGAATATTCTTATTTTTTCAATTTTAAATAGCTCATTTTTAGATGTGTATTGAATACACAGCACCGGAACGCGTGGATTTTTTTAGCACAGGAAGGAAAAGGTTAATGTTGATGAAAAACAAAAATTCTAAGTATCAAACCTCGTACAGTGTAAAATAAATGTACGAAACAGTGGAACATATATTTTATAGGGGAAAAGTTGTACGATTGAACTGTTTCATCAATGCGTTAGTTGAAACTTGTCTATAAGAAGACTGATATTAAACTTGTCTATAAGAAGACTGTGATTAGTTTAAATTATTTTTGGATGCAGAATAAACTTTCGAATCTTACGTACGCAGAAAAGTGCTTAGATTTGTTGTTAGTGGTAGAATGCTCGTGTGGAATTGATTTATGGAGAGTTTGAGTGTATAGTAGTAATCTTAAAAGTTACCCATGACTATGAGAGTGATGATGGGGCGGTCCTGCAGCGGTGGCCCCGGTGCCGGGACGGGGGCGCACACCCAGCGACCCGCATGTTCGCGCCCCACACGCGTCAGCACCAAGTGTCGCCCCTGCATAAGCTCGTACTGCCGTCCCTGAGGGGACACTTTGATCTCCTGCAATATAACGTACATACAGATTCATATATAATTAAAATTTAAACATTGTACAGTACCCGGCAGTAAGTAATATACATCGCTTGGAGAGCATCGTCTCTGTCGCACGATGCGCTAACAGTCCGGTCCGGTAACACGTGTATGAATGACAGAGACAATGCTTTATAAACTAACATATGTGTATTACTTACCGCCGGTTACTGTAATTGTTTCACTAAAACACTGTTTTTCCACTTAAGATAATGGTATAACGGTACAGGTACAGGTTTTTCCACTTAAGATAATGGTATAACGGTACAGGTACAGGTTTTTCCACTTAAGATAATGGTATAACGGTACAGGTACAGGTTTCAACGATATATTAATGTAAATAAATATTAGATATTAAATATAAATTTATAATTATTAATGATATAAAAAAATTATTTAATAATTTGATAAATGAACGATAAATAAATAATTTAATTAAATATTATATTATGATAATAAATTAGTATATTTAATTAAATTTAATTAATTAAATAATATTTAAATTAATTCATAATTGGATTAAATTTAATTAATAATAATTCATTGATTATAATTTAATAAGTATGATATAATAAAGAAATAATTAATTTATAATTAATTTTTAATAATAAAATTATTAATAATAATTATTACTAATATTATAAATAATACTAATATTTTAATATTACTAATCTTAATTAATATTAATAATTAGTGTTAATATTTATTATTATTAATAATAATTAATTAATAAATAATAATAATTAATTGATTTAATATAGTATTAATTTTAATTAATAATATAATATTTGTATTATAATTATTAATTAATATCAATTAACTATTGTATAATTATTATTATTTTAATTAATAATATAATATTATAATTATTAATTAACTATAATTATTATTAATTTTAATAATAATTAATTAATTATTAATAATTATAATAATGACTTAATTATTAACTAATTAATTAATAATGAATTTTTAACTTATATAATAATTCATTAATAATTGACAATAAAAAAGTATTAATTATTTTTAATTAATGTATTAATAATTTATTTATTATTAATTAATTAATTCAAATTATTTATATTAATTAATTAAAATAACCATTTCCTAATCCTAAGAAGGTAATAAAAACCGGTAACAAATGGAAAAAAAGCAATGCATAAAATCAACTTTTCTTAGGAGCTAAGAAGTTTCACTTCTACCGCGCGAGACTCTCACGCATCTTTTTTTTGTTGATTGATAGATTTGGGTTAAATCTTTATCAAACGTAATATTAATTTTATCATTATGCAAATTTTATAATACCACGGGCATGGTCAGTCAGCAAGACAAACAATCCAGCCTTATCGTAACAACTCTTGTGTTTTTATTGAAAAAAAAAAACAAAGTTATTTGGACTCACCTCTCCGTCCTTAAACCAGGTCACAGTAGTGACATCAGGTGGCAGCTTGCACTCCAGCACCTTCCTGCTCTCGAGTCCTACAAGGACCTCTTCATCCTCAAACTTATGTTCCTCCTCTGTCTCCGCCACTTCCGTACCTTCCGTCTTCTCGTGATAAGGGTTGATCCATCGAGGAGAATCACTTTGAAAGCCTTCACCATCCGATACATTTACGATTCCACCTTTAACTTCTTGTCTTAATAGATTGTCTTTTGGATTCTTACTAGTTTTATTCATATCCGAATCTCTCTTTTTCCCTTTTCTTTCGGAATAATCTGCAGGTGTGTCATCTCCGAACGGTGTAGTGTCCTGGATGAATTTACTTGGATGTATCATAATATCATCCACGTAAGAATCTGACTTCGGTTTCTGAGTAACGAATCTACCGTTCTCCAAACTTCCTTTCAAGTCAGTTTCAGATTTTATCACGTCGCTGATTTCGCTTCTCAAATGTAATACCGTGTCTCCAGTTATCTCTCTGTCTCTGTTGATAAAATTTGCCTTTTCTTCTTTGTCTCCATTGTTGACGTCTCTCTTGTGTTGATGTTTATCTTTCTCCGTTCCTTTTTTCGGTTGTTTCGCACGCATATCTTCCATGACTCTATCTAAAAATGTATCGCGAAAATATATAATTTTTTCGAATCCATCTTCGTCTGTTGAAGATTCTTCTTTATCGAAATCATTTTCGTAACCATCGGCATCTCGTTTATCAATTTTTTTTGTCGTATCATCGTAAACCCAATCGCTGAACGTGTCAGTTAAAGGTTTCGTAGTCTTTGAGTAATACTTCGGTGTCGTTCCGTCGGAATTCCAATTGTTGCCGTCAAGTTTATTTTCGTTTATTAACAAATTCAACAAGTCCTCGTTGTTAAGTTGTTCGAACTCGATATCGACACTGTTGTAATAGTCTTCTAAGTTCTGTTCTAGAGATTTGGTCGTCTCGTGTTGAGATGTCTCCGAAGACGTCTTGTCGGCATCAGAAGGCGGGAGGGCGCTGGTGGTGTAGTGCTCCTGTATCCGTTGCCCGTCGTTGTTTTCAATGACATTTTCGATCTTTTCTTGATCGGTGAATGCCAGAAGAGGTTCATCCGCAAAAGATTTTGTACTTGAGCTATGGCCTGAAAAGCATTTTAAATATATATGTTATAAAATATGTTACAAGGCGAACAGTCCACCTACAGTACACTTCCCTCTTACCCTGTCAAAGACAGGGTAAGAGGGTGGTGTTTGACAGGGTGAGAGCAAAGTGTTTAACAGGGTGAGAGGGTGGTGTTTGACAAGGTGAGAGCGAGGTGTTTAACAGGGTGAGATTTAGGTGTTTGACAGGGTGAGAGTGAGGTGTTTGATAGGGTAAGAGTGAGGTGTTTGATAGGGTGAGAGTAAGGTGTTTGACAGGGTGAGAGTGAGGTGTTTGACAGGATGAGAGTGAATTTTTTTGACAAAAGAGTGGACATCTGTGGTGCTACAAGAGGTGGACATTTGGTGGATATTGTTTTTTTGTGTTTAAATGTCATACATTATACTTCAATGACCAATAAAAAGTTTTTTGAAATCAAAGCAAGTTGTGTGTTTTATTCAAGAATTAAAAAAATATAGAATTAAAAAAAACCGCTCAATTTGAAAGACTTTATACCGTAGTGAGCCATTGCCTTAGTCCTCTACCATCTGAGTGCATACAGTAGTGAGCCATTGCCTTAGTCCTCTACCATCTGAGTGCATACAGTAGTGAGCCATTGCCTTAGTCCTCTACCATCTGAGAGAATACTACTCAAATAGCAGAATCCCTCAACTTGCTCCAATCTTCCATTACTCCCCCATATATATCGCATTTACTTTTACTTTCACACTTTTCTATCACCATTACTTCGAATTTCTCCACATTCATTCTAAGATCTTTCTCTTCGTATCTCTCATACAATTTACTTATCCGACTCTATAATACATCTTCATTCTCCGCCGACACTACCATGCCATCAGCATACAGAAATCTACATACATTCCCATTCGACATTTATATGTCACCCGTTGTCCTTTTTCATATCTTTCCTTTCACATCTCTCATGCAATTTACTTATCGGACTCTATAATACATCTTCATTCTCCGCCAACACTATCATGCTGTCAGCATACAGCAATCTGCATACATTCCCATTCCACATTTGAATGTCACCCATTTTCCTTTATCATATCTTTCCTTTCACATCTCTCACGCAATTAACTCTATCGAAAAATCAAATGTGTTATACTTACAGTTTACGAGATGAATGACGAGGAATATAAAAATAATGGCAACACTCCACGACCCTCGTCTCCTTCGCACTGTCCCTGTTGCGCCGGATGTTCTCGCGATTCTCTCCCACACTTCGCCCATCCTTAAGATATCATCAGAACGCATCAGCTCGGTGGAATGTATCTCAGAGACCTTCGCTTAATCTATCTTTTCTCACAAAGAAACTCACTAAATTTAGTTTTTTTTTTTTTTTACAAACACTCGCTAAATTTTGTTAATTTTCACAAAAATACTGATTAATTTTAGCCTTTTTTTACAAATTTTAATATACTCACTAAATTTATTAATACTTACAAAGAAACTCTTTTAATAAAAATATTTTTACGAATAAATCCTCTTCGTATTTTGATATTTATTGCAAATTTAATCACTGAATTAGGTTAATTTGACAACGAAAATACACATTTCACTTTAACTGTTTACAAACGGGGAGTCCCACTAAATTTCTTTGAAAGAACTTTCTTTGTATCTTTTTTAACGCAATTTTTTTTTAAAACAAACGCAATTTTTTTTTTTAAAACGTAAATGCTGTTTGTTTTTTTTTTAAAACAACGAAAATGTCAACAATAGGAATTAATTAGTTTTCTTATAACGTTAATTTTTAACAATTTGTACTTTACAGGGAGTCATTTTTAACTGATCTTTGAAATGTTTTTGATTTTAATAATGAATGATTATTTGAAGTTTTGAGCTGACGTAACAAATATTTTTTTTATTCACTGAACACGATTATTCACCGAACACCATTATTCACTGAACACCATTATTCACCGAACACCATTATTCGCTGAACACCATTATTGAATAATTGTTTACATAAAAAGATAAAAGCTTTAAAAATATCGTTTCTTTTATATATTTATTATTTTTATATATTGTTATTATTTGAATACAATTTTTTCATAATAGTAACATTAGAGATGGCAAAAAATTCAGGATTTGTTTTTTTCAATCTCAGTCGACGTTTTCATATATTCCCTTTAGATTCAGATAAATTAACTTTCGATTCACGTTATCAAAGATTTATTCAAAAAATATATATTTTATTTTGTATTAATTTGGCAGGTCTTTTAAATACTGTTTTATTTTTTTTCAGTTATATAAACTCTTAATGTTATAAATTAAATATTTATTTATAACAATTTTTTATCTAACAAATAACAAACAATTATCGAGTTATTTTTTTAAATTGTTTTTATTTGTGAATATTTCACGGTTAAGTCATGGGGGTTTTTTTTGTTACGAGTTTAGTTAGTAGTATTTCGAAGTGTTTGTTTCAAGGATGAAAAAGGACAGAGCAGATAGATAGTTATTTAAAGATTTAACCCGAAGATTGGACGAGGTGAGGTTACCAGAGTGCAAAGGATTTTTCAAGAAATAGAAAGGGGTTGAAAGATAATTCAATGAAAGAGAATGTTTAAAGGGATGAAAGTAATTTGAGGGGGTTTGGAAGAAGTGAGAGAGTTACATTATTTATCTTTAACTCTCACATATTTATATATAGCTCCACTTTAGTCGTAAAACTTCTGTTTTCATATTAAAAGTAAAAAAGGATATTTCTCCTTTCTGAGTCATTCTCACTTATCTCTCGATTTGAATGTTTTCTTTCAATGTGAAATGTCTTTTGATTATCAGATGTAATATTCTGTCACTGTCGAATGTCTTTTTATTATCAGATGTAATACTCTTTCAATGTGAAATGTCTTTTGATTATTAGGTGTAATACTTTTTCACAATCAAATGTCTTTTAATTATCAGATGTAATACTCTTTCACTGTCGAATGTTTTTTGATTATCAGGTGTAATACTTTTTCACTATCGAATGTCTTTTAATTATCACATGTAATACCTACTCTTTCACTGTCTAATGTTTTTTTGATTATCAGGTGTAATACTTTTTCACTATCGAATGCCTTTTGATTATCAGATGTAATACTCTTTCACTATCGAATGCCTTTTGATTATCAGATGTAATACTCTTTCAATGTGAAATGTCTTTTGATTATCAGGTGTAATACTTTTTCACTATTGAATGCCTTTTAATTATCAGATGTAATACTCTTTCACTGTCGAATGTTTTTTGATTATCAGGTGTAATACTTTTTCACTATCGAATGTCTTTTAATTATCACATGTAATACCTACTCTTTCACTGTCGAATGTTTTTTTGATTATCAGGTGTAATACTTTTTCACTATCGAATGTCTTTTTATTATCAGGTGTAATACTTTTTCACTATCGAATGCCTTTTGATTATCAGATGTAATACTCTTTCACTAACGAATGCCTTTTGATTATTAGGTGTAATACTCTTTCACTATCGAATGTCGTTTGATTATCAGATGTAATACTCTTTCACTATCGAATGCCTTTTGATTATCAGGTGTAATACTCTTTCACTATCGAATGTCGTTTGATTATCAGGTGTAATACTCTTTCACTGTCGAATGTTTTTTTGAGTATCAGATGTAATACTCTTTCACTATCGAATGTCGTTTGATTATTAGGTGTAATACTCTTTCACTATAAAATGTCTTTTGATTATCATGTGTAATACTCTTTCACTATCGAATTTCTTTTGATTATCAGGTGTAATACTCTTTCACTATCGAATGTCTTTTAATTATCAGGTGTAATACTCTTTCACTGTCCAATATCTTTTCATTATCAGGTGCAATACTGTTTGAATGTTATTTTATTATCAGATTTATGATTATCTTCAGAATCTGCGTATCAAATTCTTAATTCATTATAAAGCTTTTCTAATACTTTATTGTTACTTTTTTTCTATCCTCAAGGATACATCCAAATCTCTTTCCGTACGTCTAATGTTAATTTCACAGGATCGAAAGTTTTCTTTCCTCGTTATATTTCATAACTGAACGAACTTCCTTCAGTTATATAAACGAGTATATGTCGTACTCGTATGTCGTACGATTGATCATGAAATTAATCAGAATGCCTGTTTCGATCGATGACTTTGGATTTATTCTTAAAGATGTCTGAATTTCGAATGTTGACGAGTAAAATTGGCACGTTTTTTTCTTCTACGAATTTTGGCACTGTTACACTCAACTGAAGGAAGATATTGTAAAGTATTGATAGGTTTCTTGTCTCTTTCAGGAATCAGGAATCGACGAGGTTTATAAATAAGACCCTGAAATAAAGAAAAAAAAATGATTAGCATACTTATTATTATTATCAAGCCATGTGTTATTGCGTGGAGTGGAATCATGGACCCTCAAAGTAAGTAGTATGAACCGACTGGAAGCATTCAAAATGTGGATGCACCGAAGAATGCTACGGATACCCTGGACGGATATGGTCAGCAACACGAGGGTTCTTCAAAGAGCCAAAGTTGGTAGAGAGCTGCTGACTAACATTAAAATCCGAAAGGTGTCCCGCTTGGGTCATGTGCCTAGAGGAGCAAAGTACAAATTACCGCACCTGATCATCCAACGCAAGATAGAGGGCCGTAGAGGTGTTGGCAGGAGGCAAATCTCCTGGCTCAGCAATATACGGGATTGGACTGGTATAAGGGGTGTTGGGGATCTTTTTCGGGCTGCTGGGGACAAAGATGTCTACTCTCAGGTGATCATCAACATCGAGGGAGGGGGGGGCTCACATGATACTAGGAAGAAGAAGCTATGTCTACCATAATGACGTATCCCCTGTGACGTAGGTAGAGAGACCAGACCTTACAAAACTTTGGCCTCTTTCACATTCATGCGTAATTTTCTATCATTCATACCTTCCATTAAACCCTTTTTTACGTCGTCCTTTACTGTCCATGCAGTGAGACTCTGGAATCAGCTACAAACCAATATAAGACTCGCTCCGTCCTTGGCACGCTTTAAGAAGCGACTGAAAAAACTTTTAATTTCTAGTCAGTAAAATAACGTGTTTCATTCCTGATTTTTCTTTTCCTTTCCTCTCCACCATCCCTTCCTTTCCTTTTAATTGATGATATCTCACTTTATATGAAAAATAATGTTCGAATGATTGTCCGTCTTTGTGGGGTTCGTGGGAATATGCTCACATATGTGTTTATGGATTTCGTGAGGATGGATAGTCATTTGAATGATTTATACGACCACGTAACTTGCTTTATTTACTTTTGTTATGTTGGTTGGAAAAGATTGCCGTCTGGCAATATGCCCGCCAGATTGTATTTGCAATAAAAGTGTTAATTAAATAAATTAATAATTAACCTTACAAAATACATAATCATTTAAGGTTATTATATAGCACTGATACAAAATATGTGGAATACTCGTAGATGGATGGTTGCCGCCCAATCCTCGAAGATTCTGGCGTTACTTCGATGAATCTCGGTGAAGAGAAGAGATTCCTCGTTGACCGGTAGAACTTTGTATAAACAAAAACACAGTATGACGTTTTAGAAGATGAGAATATATTTTGCTAATTTTGTGTCCTTATGTTTAGCGCATCGCACTTTGAAAGTAGCTCGATCTGACTGCTTATGTCGTCACCTTACGCTAGTTCAACACTTGTTACATATTTATCGCACGCAAGGGCTGTCTGATCATATGTAGCGATGATGTAAGGCCTACACAAAGGGACGTTTAGTTACAATACAATAATTTTTACAAGGAATTAGTTTCAAACAATAATTTTACAATGTGAAATCTATGGGTTTAAATCAGCTGTCTTAGAACAAGCAATGAGCCAATTTATTGTAATAACAATGTTGCTAATGGCTGTTACAAACATTGAAAAAAATAAAATGTCTACTGGCCATTAGTAAAAATACAAATATTTCTATAATTCATCCATTCCAATACACATATAAAACACGTATCACAACTTTAACATATTTCCAAAGATCTTGGAAAGTTTGAGAGTAAAAATAAGACAGCGAGAAGAAAGAAAAATAGAAAAATAAAAACAGATGTGTGAGACTCTCGCGCGGTAGAAGTGAAACTTCTTAGCTCCTAAGAAAAGTTGATTTTATGCATTGCTTTTTTTCCATTTGTTAACCATTTTTTTTAGAATTAAGAAATGGTTATGTGGAATTTAATTCAAGAAAATCTCTCTTAATTAAATAAAAAAATAAAATAAAATATTTTTAATAATAAATAATAATAATTTTAATAAAAATATAATATAATACACTTTATAATATTAAATTTATATTTTTTAATATTATATATATTAATATTTTTATGTTATTAATAATTATTTTTAACGAATTATTTATTTATTTTTGTATTATTTTTATTATTGTATATTATTATTAATATTATTACGTTATATTGTTAATTAATTATATTATAATTAATTATAATATAATAATAATATAATTATTAATATTAAAACAAAATATGTGTATATATTATTATAATTAAATATTAAATATAAATTAAACATTAAATAAATATTAAAATAAATATAAAATAAAATAATTCAATATAAAATAAAATTAATAAACATGAAATATATTAATATAAAAATAGCATATAACAAAAAAAAAAATTTTTTATTTATAATAATAAATAATAATAATTTTAATAATATTTTTTTTTTAATAATAATATAATACACATAACAATATTAAATTTATATTTTTTAATATTAATAATATAACATAATAATATTATTAATAATATTGTTATATTATTAATTAATTATACTATAATTAATTATACTATAATTAATTATAAAATAATAATAATATAATTATTAATATTATAATAACATATGTGTACATATTATTATAATTAAATATAAATTATATATTAAATAAATATTAAAATAAAAATAAAATAATTCAATATAAAATAAAATTAATAAATATGAAATATATTCATATAAAAATAATATATAACAAAAAAAAAATATTTTTAATTTTTAATAATAAATAATAATAATTTAAGTAATAAAAAATATTTTGAATAATAATATAATACACATAATAATATTAAATTTATATTTTTTAATATTAAATATATTAATATTTTTATGTTATTATTGATTATTAAATTGTTTATGAGTAATTATTTAATTATTATTATATTATTTTTATTAAAATCTCATTAATTAATTATATTGTATTATAATCAATTATAATATAATAATAATATAATTATTAATATTATAATAAATAATAATAATTTAATTAATAAAAAATAATTTGAATAATAACATAATACAAATAATAATATAAAATTTATATTTTTTAATATTAAATATATTAATATTTTTATGTTATTATTGATTATTTAATTGTTTATGAGTAATTATTTAATTATTATTATATTATTTTTATTAAAATCTTATTAATTAATTATATTGTAATTAATTATAATATAATAATAATATAATTATTAATATTATAATAACATATATATTATTATAATTATATATTAAATAAAATAAAATAATTTAATATAAAATAAAATTAATGAATGTTAAATATATAATATTAATATAAAAATAATATATAAGACAAAAATTTTATTTTTTTATTTTTAATAATAAATATTAATAATATAATACACTTAATAATATTAATTATTATTAATAATAAATAATTATAAATATGAAAATAATTCATAATAATTTATTAATAAATAAAATATTTAATAACAATTAATAATAATAATATAATACACCGTTTCACTTTTCGTGACGTTCAGCCCAATTTGCCCTACCGCATAGATACAAGTTTCACTTCAATTAATAAAGTTAACAACTTTTAGCTTATTACAACGTTTTAAATATTGTTTAAAACAAAAATAAACATCAGTCTGGCCTCCAGGTATATAGTACCATACCTACACCATACCTAGTCCATCCATGGCAGGGAAAACGCCGAAGAAATTAAGACTGTCACTAAATATTGTAATTCCGAGACAACACCATTAATAAAAATGAATCGTTCGTCAATCGCGAAAATCGTTCACCGTGACTATTTTTCGATTCCTATTAATCCTGATAAGCGAACATCTAATGTACTTTGTTATTTCCGAAGACATTAATTTATGGATAGTTTGATTCGACTCAGTCAAATATTAATAACTTGCGTATAAAATCGGAAAATACTCACGCATATGTTCGTTCGCTTTTCCTGTTAAAAAGAAAACTTAACACAATAATTGAAACTAGTTTCGTTTGATTTGATCTATAGTTCAGTTTCACTGAGGAGTTATTAACGAATCTATTAGATATTATAACACAAATATTCTGTCAAACAAGGGCCGTCGTTTCTTAGTGAATGAACGTAAGGGAGTACGCCCCTAAGTAATTGTACATTTCCCTTATGAGAACAGATCACTGAAGGGTCGAGATAGGAAAC
The DNA here is from genome assembly GCA_949825065.1 of Odontocerum albicorne. Lineage (NCBI taxonomy): Eukaryota > Metazoa > Arthropoda > Insecta > Trichoptera > Odontoceridae > Odontocerum > Odontocerum albicorne. The sequence continues at coordinate 15,116,729 of OX463868.1, forward strand.
TCTCTTAGGAGGGTCGAGTTTTTAGTACGTCTGTTTTCCGTTAACAGTGGGACTGGCGCTACCATCGAGGCGCCATTATAAACTGATATAATGATCCAACCGAGTCGACCGACAAGGATGGGGCGAATTATCATTTGTTAGCTAATACTGTTAAATAACTATTTGTTATTTGACAAACGTGGCATTTATTTATTTATTTACAGGACAAGTAATTGTATGTGTACATAGAACGAAAAACGAGACAAACAACAACAAAAATAAAAACAGATGCGCGAGACTCTCGCGTGGTAGAGTGAAACTTCTTAGCTCATAAAAAAGTTGATTTTATGCATTGCTTTTTTCCATTTGTTAACGTTTTTTTAGGATTATGAAATGATTATGTGGAATTTAATTCAAGAAAATCTCTTAATTAAATAAAAAATATTAATTTTTTATTTATAATAATAATTTTAATAATGAATAATAATTTTAATAATAATAAAATACACTTAATAAAATTAAATTTATATTTTTTAATATTAAACATATTAATATTTTTATGTTATTATTAATTATTTTTAAATAATTATTTATTTATTATTATATAATATTATTAATTAATTATAATTTAATAATAATATAATTATTATTACTATAATAACATATATGTATTGTATGTATTATTATAATTATATATTAAATAAATATTTAAATAAATATTTAATAATGTAAAATAGTTAAATACAAAATAAAATTAATAATTATTAAATATACTAATACAAAAATAATATAGGTATAACAAAAAAAAATATTTTTAACAATAATTTTAATATTAAATAATAATTTTAATAATAATATAATACACTTAATAATATTAAAATAATATTAATTATTATAAATAATTATTAATATTACAATAATTAATAATAGTTTATTAATTAATAAAATATTCAATAATAATTTAATAATAATAAATAATAATATAATACACCGTTTCACTTTTCGTGACGTTCAGGCCAATTTGCCCTACCGCATAGATATGTTACAAATTTCACTTCAAAATTGAGGTAATTTATAGTGGATACTCAATATACACATTGTGTATATGAAATTAAAATTGAGAGAAACGATGGGGGTTACATGCAATACAAGGCTACATATAGAACTCAAGAGCAAGATCTGTAGGGCAGTGATCAAGTCCGCCATACTATTACGAGTATATGGTACTCGTACATGGAGCTGTGCGTCGGCCTCTAAAGAGAACGGAGGAGGAACTGCTTTATATAGCGGAGGTGCGTACGCTACGGTGCGGTGGTCATTGGACGTCACTAGATTGGATAAGATTCTAAATGAACAAATTCGAGGGACAATCGAAATAGCGCCAATAGTAGATAACGCCTGAGAATCACGACTACGCTGGTGTAGGCAGGTGCAAAGGCGGGACGAAGGATCTATGCTGAAGACAGACACGAATTGGAAATTCCCAATGACAGAGACGACGCTTTACATATTAATGATAGAGACGATAATAATAATAATACTAAATATAGGTTTATTGATAGCAAAATAGTATGTACAAAATATATTTAAATAACACTTCTAAAACACATAAATTGCAGATAATACATTAAATATAGAAGCCATCAAAAGGTCTGGGCTCATCTAATAACATCCCCTCGGCCAAGATACACCCCACCAATATAGGGTGAGCCCAGCCACGGGGACACCAGATGTTTTTCAGCCCACACCCTTAAACACGTAGAACAAGAATATAAAAAAAAACACAGAAAATAAATAGATGACCAAAAAAAATACATTCAAGAGAGAAGACATTAAGAGGTCCAGGCTTATCCCACAAATATTTCCCCGGCTGAGATACACCCCACCAATGTAGGGCGAGCCCGACCGCAATGACATTGGGGGGCTTCCATCCCACACCCCCGCATATCTAGATTAAAGAATAAATAAAATAAAAAACCAAAAACGTATGGTAGAAAACAAAATAAAAAATAAACCCACATATACCACCTCAGGTTAACTGTCAGCAAGAACGAAAAAAAGAAAAGCCTCAAAGGAGTCCAAATTTTACAAAATGACGATGCTCTACAAAGCCGAACTTAGCCGATTATGGCCGACAGTCTCTTTCTTAAGCTCGACGTGTATTACTTACCGCCGGGTACTGTACTATAAGTGTGTTCTTAAAACATATCCTGTATTTGCAATAAACGTAATCAACTCAGCATTGTTCACTGTTTGTGAACGTCAACTTTGAGTTAAAATTTATTAAAAAACTGTATGACTTAAAATGTCCTGTTAAATTAACTTTTGACGTAGAAAATGATAGATGAGTCAAATAAATGATGAAGAAATGCGTACATTGAGAAGAATACATGGAGTAACAATGTATGACAGAATATGGAATGAAGTGAGAAGAATACATGGAGTAACAATGTATGACAGGGATGAATGAAGGCTGACGCGTAAAATGTTGTGTTGAGTTAAATGAAAAACAGCACGATGAGATGATTTGGGCACATGAAAGCTAATAAATGAAGAAATACTAATAAAACGATGAAATGTAAGTGAAAGGCATGGTTGGGGAAGACCGAGAAAAGTATGATTGGATGGTAAAAGAAGGAAACGTAAAAAAAAGAGATATCGTAGTTGCAGAAGGCGTATGGATGTAGAAGAGGTGAAGGGTATGTGTCGAAATATGAAAGTCTGATGTTTTACCGTCTCTGCCTACCCTTGAAGGGAAATGACATGGTGGTATTTATGTAAAATTTATTGTTTTTCTCAAGTTTGTTGTTCCACATAGTTGGGCTGTCAATGGTGTTCTAATAAAGGTGCATGATATGTTTAAATATGGCGATTCGAGTGCAGCGCCAGTCCCACTCATTGTAGAAAATATACGAAATAGAAACTCAAGTGCTTCAAGCGAATTTTACCTCGCTTTTCTCCGTTTAATGGAGTATCAAAGATTAATCTGAAGGCAGCCGCATGCTGCGGAATCAGGTCACAGTTGTCAATAAGACAATTGTACCAATATAACGTCGATGTTTATGTTTTTACATTTTTTTTACGAAATTTCCGATACGTATTTAATTTTTTCTCCATATGGTGTTTGTTTTTCCTTCCCTGTGATGTGTAACTAATACATATTGCTTCTAAACACTTATCTATATACTTAGCTAACCCTTCTTTCCCTGTGATGTGTAACTAATACATATTGCTTCTAAACACTTTAATATCTATATACTTAGCTAACCCTTCCTTCCCTGTGATGTGTAACTAATACATATTGCTTCTAAACACTTTAATATCTATATACTTAGCTAACCCTTCCTTCCCTGTGATGTGTAACTAATACATATTGCTTCTAAACACTTTAATATCTATATACTTAGCTAACCCTTCCTTCCCTGTGATGTGTAACTAATACACATTGCTTCTAAACACTTTAATATCTCTATACTTAGTTAACCCTTCCTTCCCTGTGATGTGTAACTAGTACACATCGCTTCTAAACACTTTAATATCTCTATACTTAGTTAACCCTTCCTTCCCTGTGATGTGTAACTAGTACACATTGCTTCTAAACACTTTAATATCTCTATACTTAGTTAACCCTTCCTTCCCTGTGATGTGTAACTAATACTCATTGCTTCTAAACACTTTAATATCTCTATACTTAGTTAACCCTTCCTTCCCTGTGATGTGTAACTAATACTCATTGCTTCTAAACACTTTAATATCTCTATACTTAGTTAACCCTTCCTTCCCTGTGATGTGTAACTAGTACACATTGCTTCTAAACACTTTAATATCTCTATACTTAGTTAACCCTTCCTTCCCTGTGATGTGTAACCAGTACACATTGCTTCTAAACACTTTAATATCTCTATATTTAGTTAACCCTTCCTTCCCTGTGATGTGTAACTAGTACACATTGCTTCTAAATACTTTAATATCTCTATACTTAGTTAAATAAATGTAACTCAAATAAAAAATTCTATTAAAAAGTTAGCACCTATTGAATATTTTTTCAAGTCTTTACATTTTATTGAAATTATTATTGGTGAATCTAATAATAATGCCTGAAAAGTTTTCGTTGCAAACTTCATTCCAAACGTGCTGAATGTTTATTATTATGAAAATTAATAATTCAGCGCAATTTTTTAACCATTGTTCACTCAAATGATAGGGTCATTTTTAATTTCAATACAAGTATACCATCACGCTGTCGGGGTAGGCAGAGAGGAGAGAACGACAGACTTTCCTTTCTTTACAAAACCTTCACCTCTTCTATACCTCATACAATTCTTTCTACGCTTCCTCTTTATCTATCTACCACACATTTAGTCAGTCTTTCATCTCTCATCCATTGAGTACATTCAAATGAGCCCAAAATGCTCTTTTCCACCCTAATTTATTTTACACATGACAAGAAATATACATTATTTGTGAAAAAACAACAGGTAATTTAATTTGGACATACAATTTTAACGGATCTGGGTTTGTTGCCTTTCATTTGTCGTGTCCCCAGTAAACTAGGCTTTTACCTGTATCTCACGGAGGACATATAGCATGAAAAAATAAATTAATACTTCTTTCCGATTTTTGATTATATAAAACCCCGTTGCACATTCTCATCAACCTGACAAACAGTGACACTCAATTACATATGTATACATCACGCGAAATCAAACTCCTCACACTTCATCACTCCAGACAGACCAAAACGTTCATTCCACAATATACCGCACATAATCATAAAAAAAAAACAATAAAAAACAGCACACTCAAGAGCTCACACAAACCTCTTCCACAAGTCATTCCTCTTGCAAGTCCAAGCACTCAAACTCCTGTCGCAATAACAACCACGCTCCGATTTACTGCCTAAATGGTTTTCCTCCCTTTACCTTTATTGAATTCGGCACGCCATTGTATGTCATGGGAGCTAAATAGGCATGAAGATGTTTTAACCCTAGGGATAGTGAACATTTGATCAGTAGCCATGCGTGTCATGTCTCTGCTGCGTCTGCATCTTCCCTTCCTCTCGATGGTAGTGCCAGAGAATGGATTTTGATATAAATTGGCTATGTTCAGGACCTGATACTTCCTGAAAAGCTCCGCTGTAGGACACCAGACAGGATAAGTCTAATTAAGTCTTGAGCTCATATTAATCCTTAATAATTACATCCCTTATTCTATCATACATTGACACACCACATATTCTTCTCTGTACATTAGATTACTCAATTCCTTTCATTTTTTTCCAACTATATTTCATTCCGACACATAATAATACATATAGGTTTATTGATAGCAACATGGACAGTACCCGGCGGTAAGTAATACACATCCGGTTTAAGAAAGAGACTGTCGGTCATAATCGGCTAACTTGAGCGTCGTCTCTGTCGCACGATGCGCTAACAGTCTCGTGACGGAACACGTGTACTATATGAATGACAGAGATGACGCTCTACAAAGCCGACAGTCTCTTTCTTAAGCCCGATGTGTATTACTTACCGCCGGGTATTGTACTTATGTATGTTGTTGCATATACCCATATATTTCAAGATAATAGCAAAGAAAATACATTTGGAAGAGAAGCTATCAAAAAGTGTAAGCTCATCTCATAGCACACTTGAGTCGAGATAATACACCTCCACCAATAGAGGTCGAGTCCGGCCGCGAGGACATCAGATGAACGGAGTCTGATAATTTCCCGGGAAATGTAAAATAGTTGAAAGCAATCAGGACAGGAATCCGTACAAAGCACCCATTTATTATTCTCCTATCACCAGGGTTAACCAATCAAGTGCCAGCTTCAATTTGATTGGTTGATTACAATCAATAATGCTTAGAAAGTGTGAAATTAGAGAGTGCTCTTGAAAACGAACAGATTGGACAAATTGTCCAGTTTCACAATGATTCCCTTATGATATGATATAATATGATATGGCATGATATGATATGACTATAGTAGTATTGTCTCGGGGACCTGGAAGCTGTCCATTCATTTTAATGTGATCAAATAATAAACCTTGTTCTGTAAAATTTGTTTATTTATCGTGAATACAGTAAAAACGTTATATTATATAAGCCATATAAACACTACACGGTCATTGGTACTTAATACGAAATATTGGTACTTAATATGAAGTATTGGTACTTAATATGACATATTGGTACTTAATATGAAGTATTGGTACTTAATATGACATATTGGTACTTAATATGACATATTGGTACTTAATGAGTGTATTGGTACTTAAGAAGCCATATCGATACTAAATATGACATATTGGTATTTAAATGAAATAGAGGTGCTTAACACGCCATATCAATACTAAATATGACATATTGGTACTTAATATGAAGTATTGGTACTTAATATGACATATTGGTACTTAATATGAAGTATTGGTACTTAATGACATATTGGTACTTAACATGCCATATCGATACTAAATATGACATATTGGTATTTAAATGAAATAGAGGTACTTAATGACATATTGGTACTTAACACGCCATATCAATACTAAATATGACATATTGGTACTTAACACGCTATATCGGTACTAAATACGAGAATGACATATAGGTATTTAAATGAAATAGAGGTACTTAATATGACATATTGGTACTTAACATGCCATATCAATACTAAATATGACATATTGGTACTTAACACGCTATATCGGTACTAAATACGAGAATGACATATAGGTATTTAAATGAAATAGAGGTACTTAATATGACATATTGGTACTTAACATGCCATATCAATACTAAATATGACATATTGGTATTTAAATGAAATAGAGGTTCTTAATGACGTATTGGTACTGAATGACAAATATGCCAGTCATATTGATACTTAACATGACATATTGACATTTAAGTGACATAGTGGTACTTATATAACATATTGGTACTTAACAACATAAATATGTCAGCCATATTGATACTTAATATGCCATATTCATACTTATTATGACATAATGGTACTTAGTATGACATATTTGTATTGAAATGAAATATTGGTACTTAATGACATACGAGTAAATATGCCAGTCATACTTGATATGACATATTGGAAGTTAAATGACAGTGGTACTTAATATGACATATTGGCATTTAAATGACATTATACGACATATTAGTTCTTATTAAACGAGGTAATACAAGGTTTCAACATAAGCAAAAGTATACACGCCTCTAGTTGCCTGTGACTCACTTATTCAGCTTCTACACAAATCAGTACGTTACATAAACAAATTCTCTTGCAATGCTTTTTGTTTGATTGGAAGTACATACATTAAATAAATCATCACCCCACATCTATATTGAGGTAAGCAGAACAAATCTCCACTTCATTTTGGTCATGTCACGATTTTCTAGGTCTTTCCAAACATCTCGTACCTTCCATAGCGTAAATTATTTTTGTAAATCTTTCAACGTTCCTTCTCTTTACTTGTTCCAATCATCTCAATGCTTCTTTTTTTATCTTAAGTACTGTATCTTCTTTCAAGCTAAGTACTGTATCTTCGTTAGCTCTTTCTTTCATAGCTCTACCGTACCTTCTTTCAAGCCACATTATCTTCTAATAATCCCATTCTTTTCTTACAAGCGAAACAATGAAACGGTAAACAGGTACGGATATCCTTAGAACGTGATTTTACACCATCAACTCGTGTTACAACAGTCTTGGCCTGATATGGGAGGACATAGAATACCGGGTTGTGAATCCACCCGGATGGAGGCGTTTCATAATATAATCATATACAGCTTACAAAGAACCAACCAACTATGAGGTTATTTTAAACACCTGTTGTATTATTGTAACAGTTGCGGCAGAAATAACTCCCGGATTTCCCCCCATTGATCACTGTAGTTCCTTCAGACATGAATCTATGGAAATATTAAACAACCAGGGAGACATAACACATCCTTGCTCTACCCCTTACCTTTTTCTTTCGTCCTTTTCAATTACTACAACACTTGTTTTATTGGTTAGTGTATATATTGAGTTGTAAATATTTAATCTACTATATAATCATACGCCTAACCTAAAAAGTAGATATGGAAAAGGAAAGATCAACATTAGTTCAATAAGATATCACAGTCGAACAATTCGTTCAATAAGATATCACAGTTGAACAATTCGTTCAATAAGATATCACAGTCGAACAATTCGTTCAATAAGATATCACAGTTGAACAATTCGTTCAATAAGATATCACAGTTGAACAATTAGTTCAATAAGATATCACAGTTGAACAATTCGTTCAATAAGATATCACAGTCGAACGATTTGTTCAATAAGGTATCACAGTTGAACAATTTGTTCAATAAGATATCACAGTCGAACGATTTTCATCTCGATTCGTATTGTATAACAGTTCATCCGTTAGTTGATACTTCTGTTTCAGCCACTTTCTCCTCATCTTTCTTAGCCTTCTTCTCTTTCCGTTTCTTTTTTTCCTTCTTTGTTCCATCTTTCCTATCGCCCTTGTGAATCTTGAGCAGCTTTTTGTACATCTTCATCAAATTCCTAGCGTCTTTCGCCATCGAAAGTCTTCTCCGTTCGTCGATCTCGTCTCTCGCAGGATCCACGTATTTAGTGCAGCTCTGCAGAGTGTTATAGTGTTCCACAGACCCAATATTATCTTCCTGCTTTTCCTTTTCGTCCGTATTCTCATCCATTTCTACGCCGATCTGTTCCGTTCCTTCTTCGTTCTGCCGCTCCTCCGTCGCAGTCTCCGCGATTCCTTCCGCCAATTTAATCTTCAATTCTTTATTTTTCTTTCGAAGAGCGTTGCAAAGGTTCGATGTCGCGAGGACCTTTTTCACTTTGTCGCTTTCGAGCCAACGATCCTTCCACGACATATCTGTGTCTCCGCTTTCTTCGAGCAATTCTCTACGTGACTCTTCGTCCACATCTCCGATGATGTTCCTTTCAAAAACTATTTCTTCTCTCTCGATTTCGGTATCAATTTTCCTACTCAACTCTTGAATTTCTTCCGTTGTCGGTTCTTTGGATAAGTAGTTAGTGGGTTCGTCACCACTAGAATCGTCCGATATCTCAAACACTTGTTCTTTATCACGTTCTTCAGAGTTTTCCATTTTCTTACACCCATTTTTATCCGATTCAACTGTAGAATCTTCTTTTTCTGTACCGCTTTCTTTTAGAGCATTATCATCAATTTCTAATGAGATTTCCATCACTTCCGAATCATCTTTCACTTCATCCTTTCTCTTACCGAGTCCCTCTAATCTCTTTTGTACTCTCTTATCGACGCTATCGGAATCTTCATTATCATCAGACGATACAGTGCCATGTCCTGTATCTAAATATTCACCAGTTTGTCCTTTGTTTCTACCTTCATCACTAAGATCTTCATTATCTTTTGAGCTTCTAATACTTTCTTTCCTCCTCTTCCTAAACTTTTTCTTCTTATGTTTCCCTACCGTCTTGCAATCGTCACTCTGCATCTCGTCACTGATGCAAACGACGTCCGGTTTAAATTCCGTGATTTCGACACCGTCCGAACTATAGCTGCACTCCCCTTCGGACAATTCTTGATCTAATTTCTTCTTGCGAACTTCATCATCTTCTTGCACATCTATTTTACTGTCTCGGTCTTTCAAAAGTTCTTCGGAATCGTCGAGTCTTATATTTATTGGAGTTTTATCCGTACTATCAGCTATTAATTTGTCTTCATCGAAAGTACGGAAATTTTCTAAGTGTTTATGATTATTTTGAAGTTTTTTTTTATCCTTAGACCCATTCTCTTGGTGCTCTGATCTGGACGACTGCTTCTTAGAATCACGGGACTTCTTAGACTTCTTCCTTTTCTTCTGCTTGTTCCTATCTTTACCAGTCTCTTCCTCTGCGCTGTCAACACACAGCTGCTCCGTTTCCACTTTATCTTCAACCAGCTTCTTTGCTTTATCATTTTTCTTAGTAGAATCACCATCTTCTACTGCCGTATCCCTTCGATGTCTTTCAGAAATGATGTCAATGTCTTCAGAACTCATTTCAATATCAATAACTGAATACGTTTCCCCTACGTCTCGACCTTTACCTCGTGATTCAACTTTCTCTTCCATCGCAACATCTTCTTCGAGCCCATCACTACCTTCATCTGGACTCTTTTCAGTTTCTTTCATAGCCGAATCCCTATCACAAGTTTGTCCGCTTCTATCTTCTGTTGAATCTCTTCTCGTACGTTCTTCTATTTCATCTTCGATACAATCCTCAACAGTCTCAACAATATCTATTAATTCTGTTTCAGATGCTGTCGCGTTACCTGCATCTTCTTTGTCACGTTTCATTGCATCGATTCCTTCCGAATCTTTCATCACTTCATCCGATTCATTCCTTTCATTAGTTTCAACTTCTTTGCTAGCAATATTTTCTTCACCCTCACTTTCGCCGCTACTTCCACTTTGAAGAGAACTTTCACTGTCGGAGTCTGTACCGTTGCTGCTGCTATTATTGTGGTTTTCATTAATACGAACATTTGAAGAACATTCACGTATATTTTTTCCAACATCATCTCCATCTTTAGATGGACCACTCCTGACTTCTTTCTTCTTATTTTTACCTTCCGATTCTGTTTGATCGCTCTTAACATCTCTTTTAGTTCTCGTTTCACCTTTACTCCCTTTTTTACTCTCCGCATTCTTACTTTTCTTCGTATTCCTTTTCGCATCGTCATCGGAACTCGACGATTCCGAGCTGGATTCGCTCACGAAGCTATCCAACAAGTCCATCTTTTCAGAATCAGAGAGTTGAAGAGTGATTTCGTCTTCGTCGCCGCTTCCCTTGCTTCTTTCGTGTTTCTTCTTACTTTTCTTACCGGTCCCTTTATTCTTGCTTTTATTCTCGCCTTTTTCGATTGTCGTCCTATCCGGGTCCGTATTCCCGCCGGATCTTTTGCTTTTCAACAGATTCCTCAGATCGTTGCTGGGTAAATTGTTCTTCTTCGATACTTCCTTCTCGTCACCACGTTTCCTGTTCGATCCGTCCGAGAGTCTGCCATCAGTTCTGTTCTCTCTTTTGTCTTTCCTAGAATCTCGTTCTTTGTTTAAACCAGAACACTTTTCAGTCGGTTTCGATTCTTTCTGAGAGAGATTTCTTTCTGAGATTGGCAGTGTGACCAGAGGCGTGTTCCTCTTCAGTTTGATCTTCCTGGGCTGCTCTTGAGACGACGAGGTGCTGGCAACCTGCTCTACGGACAGATTCACACTCACGGGATTTTGGACATTCTGAGTTTGCGCAATTGAGACGGAATGCGTTCTATTCTGAGTTGAAGGAGTGTGATTCGAAGAAGAGGATGGTGCGATAGTCTCTCTCTTTTTATTCTGGTCTGAAAGAAAAAAATAACGCATTTTTATATTGTTTATAGTTAAGGCATTAATTAACATTGTGGAGGTTTAAAGACATTGTAATTTGTTTTATCAAACACTGTTTATTCCACTTTATGTAACGGTATAACCCTACCGGTTTCAAGGCTTTCACCTCATCATCAGGGGAGCACAAACAATACTAAATGCTGTTCGAACTGGTACCGGAATAAATTGGACAGATTAGAGGCCCTAGAAATTTCTAAGTCAGTACACCGATCCGAACATCTGTTGAACAGTTATAACCCAAAAATCTCTCCGCTCTTGGCCGAAATCGTCCCGTGCCTCCCTCACCCCTCAGCCCCCAACCGTTGAAGCGTGTATATCGGTACCAGTTCGAACAGCATTTAGCCTTGTTTGTGCTCCCCTGATAATGAGATGAAAGCCTTGAAACCGGTAGGGTTATACCGTCACAAAAAAGTGGAATAAACAGTGTTTGATAAAAATAAATTTTAACGCTTTTTTAATACAAATTATATATAAATGGACTACATATGTACATACCATCGCACCATGTTTCTATTGGAGTAGGCGGAGAGAACAGATCTCCACACCTTTCTTTAACTCATTTTCTATTATTCATACTTCTCAATTTACCCTAATTTAAAATTTGGTCCATTTGATCCAGCCATGTTTTCCTCAGTCTACCTTTTCCACACACAACTTTTACTTCTGACTTGTATATATATTAGCTTAGTCATTCTTTCATCATTCATACTCTCCACGTGTCCAAACCATCTTAACCTCTTCAGACCTGAATTAATTTTAAAGTTTTAAAAAAATATTCTTGCTTGAGAGTGTATTATTTACGCTAAATGCAACATTATGTCGTATCAGTTTATACAGATGGCGCCATAAACGTTCCAAGTCGATAATACAGTATTCTACACTTCATTTGTTATCATTGGGAACAGAAATATACCACAAAGTTGTTTATAAAGTGCATATAAACTCTGTGTCCATTATAATGGACGCCAGGTCTGAAGATGTTAAATCTCTTTTTCTCATCTTACTTAAAACATAAATTTTATCCATATATCATTTCTGATGTCTTCATTCCGTCTTCTTTAAAACATTGTGATACTCACAGACACATTTTCTTCATGCACGCATCTCCGCAGTATTAATCTTACTTTTATCCTTCTTCTACCAAGTCCACACTTCACTTCCTTACATCAACTTCTCTTTTTCCCCCTTACTTAAAACATCTATTTTATCTATGCATTCATTTTTGATGTCTTCATTCCGCCTTGTCTCATATACGGACACACCCACATATCATATGAGACATTGACATTGTGTGTTACGTGTTGCAGTGTACCTGATGAAGGCTGCCCCTCGTCACTGGAGCTCTGTATCTCCACCACCTCTGGCTTCTCTTCCTTGATGTACACATCATCATCCTCTTCAGCCCCTTGCTCAACCTCACCCTCACCCTCGCCCTCGCCCTCTCCCTCGCCATCCCTGTCTGACACTGGAAAGTAAATTACATCACTCAGTTAATCAATGTTTTATACATTATTTATAGTTAAGGCATTAACCCTTCCCTTACGGTGTTAAAATTGAAACGCGTGCTCCGGTGTTGAGTGGTGAGTACGCGATCAAAAATTAGTGATTTTAAATCGGAAAAATAAGAACATTCATAGATAATCCCCTTAATTAATTATGATTGAAGTTAAAAATTATAATAATTGAGATTTATTTGCTGAAAACATAAAAAAACCATCTGGCAACGCTCACGGAACGGGCGTACGTCTAATCTATTTGCAAGTCCAGAAGATACTGTGGCGCGGAGCGGTACCCCGGCGTGGCTTACATTTGCGACAATTGAGCTCCTCGCAATTCAGTGGAGTATGCAAGAGTGAGATGCGAATAGTGTCGCGCTTCCCGCAGCTAGATTTGGCTCCAATGAGAAAGAGATTTGGCTCCAATGAAGAAGTGATTGCCGAAAGTAACGCCTATTTTGAAACCAAAGATAAATCGTTCTACACGGCTGGCATAGGAAAACGTTGGAATGAATGTATCGCTCTTGAGGGAGATTATGTTGATGAATAAAGAAGAATTTTGACAAACAAATGTTGTTTTAGTAGTTAGTCCCGGGACTTATTGATCGATGTGCTACCGTTACATAAGGTGGAATAAATAATGTTTGACTTCACAAATTACAATGTCTTGAAACCTGCGCACAGTGTTAACCTTTCCTTCCCTGTGTTGGGTATCTTCTACACATTGCTTCTAATAACCATCAATATCTCTATAAATATTATAAATACAAGGTTAAGATTTTAGGTATTCCTCCATAATATATTTGCGCATTGATTTAAAAAATAATATTAATAATAATCAGAATTTATCGACTACATCGAGGTGTTTTGTAAAGATCGAAAACAAATTCGCATTTAAACGCTGCGAGTGACTCGTCTTGACGATAGGTGAATAGTATGCGAGAAGCGCGACACTATATTCGCATCTCACTCTTGCATACTGCACTGAATTGCGAGGAGCTGAATTGTCTCAACATCTCAAGCATAAGCGTAAGCGCCGGGGTATGCGACTGACGTTCCGCGCCACTAGTAGCTTCTAGGCTTGCAAATAGGTTAGACGTACGTCCGTTCCGTGAGCGTTGTTAGATGGTTTTTTAATGTTTTCAGCAAATAAATCTCAATTATTATAATTTTTAACTTCAATTATAATTAATTAAGGGGATTATCTATGAATGTTCTTATTTTTCCGATTTAAAATCGCTAATTTTTGATTGCGTACTCACTACCCAATACCGGAGCACGTGTATTATTTTTATCACCGTAAGGGAAGGGTTAATAATGAAGTATTGCGCTAATATAGTATGTTTTGATGAAACTAATAAAGGAGGTTTCAATAGATGGTAAGATGGAAGTTATATGAACTTCAGATATCTTCCGTGGTTGCAGTCCTAAGACTGGTTTGCAGCAATTTGAACTCTTCTCCTCCATTCCCCCCTGTCCTGTGCGGCTCTTTTTAAGTCTGTATATGTTGAGCAGCGCACGTCCACCAACAGGTCCTCCAGGTACTCTCGGCGTGGGCGTCCCCTAGAGCTTGTCCCCTCGGTCATACCCTCCATTATGGCATGCAAGAGGCCCTCTTGTCGTATTATATGACCGATCCATCTTGCACGCCTTTCGGACAGGATCCTGAGCAGATGCCTTCCTCCTTCGATTCGTTGGAGAACCTCTTCATTTGTGATGCGGTCTCTCCAGGAAATTCCTAATAGTCTTCTATAGGACCACATCTCAAAAGCCTCTAGTCTCCGTCTATCTCTTTCGGATAGGCACCATGTCTCGCAGCCGTACATCAAGATACTCCATACATAGGTCTTGATGAGGAGTATTCTCAGTTTTAGGTCTATATTATTTGATTCTATTATTTTCGACCTTTTATTAAATGCAAGTCTAGCCTGATGTATACGGCTGTCGACCTCGCTCTTGGACCGACCGTCCCATGTTATTTTGCTCCCGAGGTAGACAAACTCCTCGGTGTTCTTTAGTGGTTCAGATATCCACTTGAAGCATTCTCCTGATTCCACCTTTACCACTTACCTAATGATGAAAATGCTAAATAACTCAGTTGACAGATAATATTTTAAGATGCCTGTTTATAGCATTGGAAAGTCCCTCTCGTTGAGCAATCCATTCATGTAAATAACTCAAAACTGACAAATTTCCAGTTACCTAGTTTAAGTATTGAGTCCACGATATGAGAGTGCTGTTTCTACCCGTGGTTCTGTCCTACGAGGTTTCTCCTCGGTATGTTGGGATACTACCTTCTCAGCTTGAGGAGGGACGTGAGAGTCTATTCTTGTATCTTCAAGTTACTGACGGGAGCTACACCTAACCTAACCTAACCTAAATGTAGGTCAAGGTTAGAATCTATGTTCCTGACAACTATTCCTCGAGGTACAGAAATAATGATCCATTTAGACTGGCAATAAGTTGAACTAACTTGACAAGTGCTGTTCTTGAAGTGAAACTTGTATCTATGCGGTAGGGCAAATTGGGCTGAACGTCACGAAAAGTGAAACGGTGTATTATATTATTATTAAATTATTATTTATTATTATTAAATATTTTATTTATTAACAAATTATTATTAATTATTTTAATATTAATAATTATTTATTATTCATAATAATTAATATTATTGTCACGGTTAAAACGAGTGATTTATCTACCATCGACATTTCCAAGGGTAGGTTGGTTCGATTTGTAGGTTGATATTTTAATATTATTATTAAAATTATTATTTATTATTAAAAATATAAAAAAAATATTTTTTGTTATATATTATTTAATATATAATTATATAAGTGTACAAATAAGTTTCCGCCGTTTTTTATCAAAAATTGGGCATTTATTGTGAAAGAACGGAACCTCATGTTTTATTCGAAGTATTGCCCATCGCTTGCCACTACCTTTTCCCATCTTTCTGGCAGCATACGGATACAGCGTCGGAAGAATGCTTCATCTTTTGAGGCTATCCACGAATCGACCCAATTTTTGGTATCTTCATATGATGTGAAGTGCTGCTCAGACAGGTCATGCGTCATCGATCGAAACAAGTGAAAATCAGAAGGAGCAATGTCTGGTGAATACAGCGGGTGGGGTAAAACTTCCCAATTGATTGTTTCCAAAAAGGTTTTGACCGGCGCCGCAACATGTGGACGAGCATTATCATGCAGGAGAATAATTTTGTCGTGTCTGGAGTAGCAGTGGGCGCGCTTTTCCTCGAGTGCTCGACTCAATCTCATCAATTGTGCTCGGTAGACAGCCCCAGCAATGGTTTCGTTCGGTTTGAGCAACTCATAATACACGACACCGAGCTGATCCCACCAAATACACAACAAGAGTTTTTTTCCATGAATATTTGGCTAAGCTGTAGATGTTGAAGCATGGCCAGGGGTTCCCCATGATTTCTTCCTTTTTGGATTATCATAATGGATCCATTTTTCATCACCAGTGACTATACGGTGCAGAAAACCCTTTCGTTTATGCCTGGCAAGCAGCATTTCACATGTGGAAAATCGGCGTTCAACGTTTCTCGGTGTCAGTTCATATGGAACCCAATTTCCTTGTTTTTGAATCATTCCCAATGATTTCAACCTATGTGAAATTGCTTGTTGAGTCACTCCTAATGTAAGTGCAAGTTCTTCTTGCGCTTGGCACGAATCTTGATCCAATAATACTTCCAATTCCGCGTCTTCGTACACTTTCGGCCTTCCGCTACGTTCTTTGTCTTCGATGTCAAATTCACCGTTCTTAAACTTTTGAAACCACTCACGACAACTTCTCTCACTTAAGGGAGCCTCACCATATGCTTCTACAAGCAATCGATGCGCCTCAGCTGCAGATTTCTTCAAATTGAAGAAGTAAATCAAAAGTTCCCGCAAATGACGCTTATTCGGCTCAAAACTTGACATTTTCGAACACAAAAAAATATGTTATACTGATAAAAATTCACTAATATTTCAAGGTCATGTTGTTGACAGATGTCCAACCTTACGATAATGACATTTTACATCTGACAATTTTAACCATAACTTACTGGTGGCGCCAACTTTTGTCAAACGGCGGTGACTTATTTGTACACCCAATAATAATATTTTGAATAATATTATAAATCAGTGTAATCCGATTGCAAAATGTACCATAGTGAATGGTCCCGTACGGGACCTTAGGGCATTGAACGACGCAAATCTGCGGTCCTGTACGGGACCACTGGGCGTTTAAAGGTAAAAATATATTTGTCGAGGAACAAAGAAAGCTTATAAAGGTGCATGAGCGCTGGTTTTCTGTGAGGAAGGTCGTCAGTTAGAAATAGATTTATAGTCAATATAGTGAAGACATTTATAGTCAAGATATTGATGTTTATCTACAAGAGCTTGAGATATGTGGATATTATTTATTGTCATATTTATATTCAACAATAGTTTGTGTTCAGAAGTGTGAGCTGAGAAATGGAAGAAAAGTGCAGGCTTCAGCTGCACTTTTCATCGAATTAAAGCAGAAAATTAAAACCTCCCGCAAATGCTGCTTGGTTAACACAAAATTTGACATTTTCAACACTGTACAAAACAAGGTTTTTGCATGAAACTCAAAGCGATATAAACTGAATATTATTGGCAGATGTCTAGACTCTCTGAAACCGCCAAAATCGGCTGTCACTATGAATCATTCATAACAGCCAGAGCCATCTTTTGGAAACGGACCGAACTAATTGGTTCTCCCAATATACACATGTCATTATAATATTAATAATTATATTATAATCAATTATCATATAATTAATTAATAATGTAATAAAATAATATTATTAATAATAAAATAATAAATAAATAATTAATTTAATAATTAATTATAACATAAAAATATTAATATATTTAATATTAAAAAATATAAAATTAATATTATTAAGTGTATTATATTATTATTAAAATTATTATTATTTATTATTAAAATTTTTTTTTTCTTATTTAATTAACACGTTCGCTGCTAAAGACGCCCCTGGGGCGTCAACACATATTTTGTAGACGCTGATGACGCTCGTTGCGCGTCATTCGATTCTCTTTGTTTGTATGGTACCGAATATTTTAAGATTTTAAGGTTTCCGTAAGATTTTAATCTTTCGAAAATACCGTAAGATTTTAAGGTTTCGAAAATATGATTTTTTTCAGTACCTCTACACTATTCTATAAATACATATCGCAGTGAATGTGTTAATAGAGATTTTCTAGATATATTCTACATAACCATTTCCTAAACCTAAAAAAAAAAATCGTTAACAAATGGAAAAAAAGCAATGCATAAAATCAACTTTCCCTAGGAGCTAAGAAGTTTCACTTCTACCACGCGAGACTCTCACGCATCTGTTTATTATTTTTTTATATGTGGGATGCCCCTTTTAAATAGTAACGGTTACCCATCCATCGGCGTACCTTGAGCCTGTTGAAGCTGAGCCCGTATAGCCCGGGCCCTCGCCTGCAGCTCCAGCAGTTCTAGGACTGTCATGCCGGTGGTGCCGCGTGGCGCTGCCTCCACCGCAGCAGCTCCTTCAGCGCGCGCCCCCTTCCTGTGGCCCCTCCCTTCCTCCCCCTCGGCGCTGCTCTCTCTCCGCCCCTCCGCCCTGTCCCTGTGCCGTCTCTTGTGGCCCTCTCTCTTCTTGTGCTGAAATATATCAAAAATCATTTTATAAAGGAACTTTTAAACGTATGGAGTATATCCACAAATATTGGATGTCAGTGGGCACGGTCAAGAACCCAAGAGCTCAAACCAGCAGAAAACAAAATCTAAATCAGGCGTTCTTATCGAGACACCGTTTATTTTTGATAGTCTTCATTTGTACGTTCTAAATGTCTAAACAATCTCGGAGTGCTGTTCATTCCGCCATACATTACAGTGACCCCCAGGCTACCACGAATGCGTGAGCTCTTATTTCTATCTTTCAGCGATACTCCTAACGACCACCTAAGCATTCGCATTTCCATTGTTTTAAGTTGCCTAGAGTGGAGCTGTACATAAAATGGTGTGCCGACTTCAATAAAGGTAAAGGTAGGAAAACCATTTAGACAGTCGATCGGAGCGTGGTTGTTATTGCGACAGGATTTTGAGTACTAGGGCTTTCAGGATGAATGACGAGTGGGAAAGATTTGTGTGAGCTCGTGAGTGTGGGTTTCTTCTTGTTTTAATTTTGGTTGTTTTTGTATTTGTGTTTCTGTGTATTTTTTGTTTTAATTTTAATTTTTATTCTTATGATTGTGTGCGGTATATTGTGGGATGAATATTTTTGGTCTTTCTGGAGTGATGATGTGTGAGGAGTTGAATTTCGCAAGACGTTTCCAGTTGTAGTTGAGTGTCACTGTTTGTCAGGTTGATGAGAACGTGCAACGGGGTTTTGTTTTTGTGTAATCAAAAATCGGAAAGAAGTATCGATTTATTTTTTCATGCTAAATATCCTCAGTGAGATACAGGTAAAAGCCTAGTTTACTGGGAATACGACAAATGAAAGGCAACAAACCCAGATATATTAAAATTGTATGTCCAAATCAAATTACCTGTTGTTTTTTCGCAAATTGTGTATATTTCTTGTCATGTGTAATAATAATAATAATAATAATAATAATAGTCCAGCATTCTGAACCATACATAATTGCGGGTCTAACGATAGTCTGGTATACATTTCCTTTCAGTTTTGTAGGCATTTTTGGGTCACACAAGACTCCTGTTACCCATCTGAATTTCATCCATCCCACACTTATTCTATGGTCAACATCCGAGGCGCACCCTCCGTCTTTGTGGATGAGTGAACCCAGACTCCGTACATAAAAGTTATTAAATAATATTATATAATAAACATTTAAATTCTTTGTTCACCTTCATTCCCATTTAGTCCAGATAATCAAAGTTCTAACATACAAAACAATCTACGCTACCTTCCTCTGCTTGGAGTGCCCCTCTAGCAGCAGATCCTCCTGCGAAGAGATGGAGTCCAGTGAAATGGTCTCCAGCCCCTGTTCCTCCGCGTCTCCCTCGTCGGAGCTGGCCGTGTCCGAGGGACAGGGGTACCCATCGAGCAGGGAGCGGAGCCGCTTGGAGCTGATGCCCAGCACCTGGAGGCAGAGTCACATCCAGTATTAGTTGTTTATTATTCACCCTCATTTAAAAGAAATAAGGGATGAATGTGAAATTAAGGCCGATGTGTTGAGTAAAATCAAGAAGAGTAGACTGTGATGGTTTGGGCATGTGGAACGAATGAATGAAGAAAGACTGACAAAACGTAAATCTATTAGTATTTTTTAAGAGGAAATTTGTTAGTAGATGATTGAAGAGTTAAGAGGGATATGGGACGGTGTGTAGCGATAGGAAACACTATAGTCAATGGGGCACTAAAACATATATACTCCGACCGGACAGTATCAATATCTGCTAAGATGATAGTCCACAACATGCTAATATGAGATGGTATAGGCACGTTGAACGCAGAGCACCCGATCACATTGTGAACCAGGCAATCTCCACGGATCTTCCTCGAATAACAATCAGAGGAAGACCAAAGAATTCGTGGGTGGTGCAAAAAGATAACCTGATGCGGAGGCACGGCCTGGGGGACGTAGTCCGGGACAGAAGAGCGTACAGCCTGAGGACGAGGAGAGCTGACCCCAACAGTCTTCGCAGACAGTGAGTTGGGATGGAGCCAGGGTGAAGAAGATAGTCCACAACAGTATTACTGTCATAATTTTGACGCATGGAAGTGAAATAGCAACATGGAAAATATAGGAACCGAATAATTGCTGTAGAAATGCATGCTCTGAGATGAATTTATGTGGTGACAATGTATGACAGAATACGGAATGAAATTATTAGGAAGGAATGTGAACTTAAGGCTGATGTATTAAATATGATGAATTTGTGGGCTGGACCGAATTGATCAGATTTTGAATGATGGTCAAGTGTAAAGTATAAGTAATAGAAGACTGTGCATGATGGGGTGTATGAATGCAAAGGAAACGAAAGCTTATTTGGAGATGTTTTCTCTGCCTTCCCTGCAAGGGACACGGCGTGATGACTTAAGATGAAGAAGAGTGCGCTGAGATGGTTTGGGCGTGTGGAACGAATGAATGGAGAAAGATTAACAAAACAGATATATAGTGGAAATGTGAGTAGAAAGCGTGTGAGAGGCAGACCAAGGAAAGTGTGGTTGGATCAAGTGAATTATATTCTGAAAGAAGGAAACGTAGAAGGTCAGAGAAATTGTAGAAGTTGTATGAGAAGGTGTATGGATGTATAAGAATCTAAGGATGTGTGTCGAGATAGGAAGGTCTGGGCTTTCTCCTCTCTGTCTACCCTGACAGGGAAATGGTGTGATGGTACGTATGTCACTAAATAGTGACAAACGCGGCTCTGGACTATAAAAACACACACACACGAATTACACAACAGTAGAAAAGAAACTTCCTAAAATAATTGATATAACCAACATGCAAATGTGAAAACACTATACTCAAGAAAATGGAGCATGGTCCCTGTGACGTTTGAAATGTCATGTCTAAAAGGGACGGGGTAAAATAGATTTTTTTTACAAATCGAATAGTTTTTTTATAAATCGAAAAATTGTTTTTCTCTAAACTGACGTTTTAATTTCTAATTTTCGTTATACTGACTTTCTAATGTATTGTATGATTTGTATCTATCTTTAAATAGGCCAAGATCCACTATGGATTAATATTATACTTGAGAATTTGTAGCATGGTCCCTTGACAGTTCACAAATTTGCCCCAATACAACCTTGTAACGATGTTTAGTAATTTTAATTATTTTATCGACTTTAATATAAGCCTCGATTCTAATAAATAGCAAGTTATTTAGGTAAATACATTACATGAAACTAACAATAATGACAAATTAATACATCTTGTTACAAATTAGCTAAAATGTGGCAGTTTGTTAGAATCAAATAATATTTGGTGACGTTTGTCAAAAGTCACTACGTTAGTCTGCATTGGCTAGGGATGGGGTATACGATAATTAGATTTTCTATTTTTTTATACATAAATTTAAATGTTCGTAATTAGTATTAATCCATAGTGGATCTTGGCCTATTTAAAGATAGATACAAATCATACAATACATTAGAAAGTCAGTATAGTGAAAATAAGGAATTAAAACGTCAGTTTAGAGAAAAACAATTTTTCGATTTATAAAAATAAGATTCGATTTGTAAAAAAAAAACAAGTTTACCCCATCCCTTTGAGACATGACATTTCAAATGTCACAGGGACCATGCTGCATTTTATCAAGTATAATTATGAACATTTTATTTTATGTATAAAAAAATTGAAAATCCAATGTTTGTATACCCCATCCCTAGCCAATGCAGACTAACGTAGTGACTTTTGACAAACGTCACCAAATATTATTTGATTTTAACAAACTGCCACATTTTTGCTAATTTGCAACAAGATGTATTAATGTGTCATTATTGTTAGTTTTGTGTAATGTATTTACCTAAATAACTCGCTATTTATTAGAATCGAGGCTTATATTAAAGTTGATAAAATAATTAAAATTACTGAACGTCGTTACAAGGTTGTATTGGGGCAAATTTGTGAAACGTCACAGGGACCATGGTACATTTTCTTTAGTATAGTAACAAACGCGGCTCTGCACTGTAAAACACACACACACACACGAATTACACAACAGTGGAAAAGAAACTTCCTAAAATGACTGATATAACCAATACGAAAAAGTGAAAACACTAATCGCTTCAAATGAATTAATTGCAAAGATCACTGCTCTTATAGGGCTGTATAAGTTACCAAATAATATCTCACTTCATCGAGGCAAAGCTCTTGCAAGTCGTCCACAGCCAGACTCCTCAGGCACTCCGGCGCCATGGCCACCAACTCTCTGTCTTTCAGCACAGAAAACACTTGCTTCATCAATTCCACTCGTTCCCGTATATAGTGCGTGAGGTCCTTTTCAACGTTGATCCCCGCAGTTTCAGGGACCGGCGGTACGATTGCCGGTAAATCATTCTTTTCCTTCTTGATTCTATTTTTCTTGTGTTTGCCGCTGTGTGAACTGTGCATTTTCAGACAATTTTGAAGAAATCTAACGATAACCTAACCTCACTATGCCAAAAATGACAATTGCTAGTTTGTCTTCATAGACAATATAATTTTCATTTTGTTACTTTTAACCATAGACAATATTGGAATAAAATATTAAATGTTACAATATTCAAAATTCAAGATGTAAAGGCTTTTAGTAAAAATGTGATTAGTTTTATTTTTTGTTTTGTTAGTTAGAAGGAAATAATATATACTTTTTTATTATAATAAAAAAACTGTAAATTGATTTTTATTTTTTTAATGTAAGGCTGTATACGTAAAAATTCACGTGTTTACTATAGAAGCAGGCAAAACACGGAGAGAAAAAAAGAAAAAAAGTAAACGAAATGTTTTGATTGTGAAGGTGTTGTGAGTTTTTGTGTTGTTCAGTTCTTTGACATTTGTGCAATTTTTCCGTTTGCGATTTTCAAGCGGAAAAATTGCGACGTCTTCGAAAGCCCGGGACTTTGTAGAAGCGGATACAAGTCTCAGAATTCAGTTTGGACCGTGCGAGACGGTGATGTCGATAGATTAGTGATGGTCCCGTAGTGTCGTTCGAGTGTGTGATGTCTGTTCTCGACAGTTCTCCGCTTTCCTGCGATGTTTTTATCTGCCGTGTACCCTCCCATGATGTCTGGAGAACAGCCAGGACTCTCAGGAACGAATCTCAATGGAGACGAGACTAGGTTTGGTCAAAATACTTCGAATTTCGGACAGAGCACCAGTTTCGAAACTAGTTGTTCCGAATACCTCGATGGAGTTATACTGAACGGAGTCAGGAATAGGAGAAAGACTGGAGAACTTCCTTGCTGCCCGGTCTGTAGTTGCACATTGAGGGCGCATGAGTTACAGACACATCTGTCACTGGAGATGGATAAATTATCTAAATTGAGTTGCGCAGGCAAACGGAAGAGCGCTGGTACTCCGAATTCTTCGAGTTCTAGTTCCACGGGGATTGGTGGCGATGAAATTGATGTCTCAGGAGCTACCGGGAGCGATGTTTATCAGGTACATTTAATTCTTAATCATTTGCGCAATCATCACTCCCATGATAGCCTCTGCCTACTCCGCTCCATCCATCCCTGCACTCCTCGGCTCCAAGGGTAGTTCTAAAGCGTCTCATGCAATAGTACGTGCTTATATCTCTTGTGCTGACCACCATGCGTCCTTTTGGCCTCCGTCAGTTCGCTAAAGAGGACATTTCTCTTAAGTCTGTACTCAGGTATACAAGCCATGTAACCTTATAAGGCCACATTAAAGAAACTTCAATTAGATGCACTTCAAAATGTACATTCTTCTTTTACTAAGCACTCGATCCCTCCACTCATCTCTGTCATCCGCCAGTCTCTTCATCTCCTGGTAGCTGCCACAGCGCACATCCCGGATCATCCGGTCCATGTAGCTATATCTAGGGCGGCCTCTATGGTCACGAGTATTACCCTCAATCATTCCCTCGACGGTGGTAAGTGGCAGGCCTGGGTGCCTGATGTTATAGCCTATCCAACTGGATCGTTGTTGGGCAACTCTATTTAGGAGCTGCCTTGTTTCTCCAACACCACTCAATACCTCACCGTTACGGATGTGATCTGACCAATTATGTCGTATCATCGCTCACACGTCTTGAAATTCCATAGATATACACTAGAATCTATACCTTTACCCCGCACAGATAATATTAAAGATCTGGGTGTCTTGTTCCACAGCAATCTCGCGTTTGGTCCTCACATAGAAGTTATGTGCAACTCAACTTATAAAACTCTAGGATTTGTAATGAGAATCTCTAAGTCGTTTGAAAACCAATTGGTGCTCAAAACGTTGTTTAATTCATTGATCCGTAGCAAACTAGAAAGCAATGCTCGCATTTGGAGCCCGGTGGGGGCGCGAGAACTCACTCATGGTGGAGAAAGTACAAAAAAAATATCTACGATATCTCTATATGAGAGAGTTCGGTGTCTATCCGTGGCTTTATCCTACTCAGTTCCTGCTGGGCATGCTCGGGTATACCTCCTTGAGCGTAAGGAGAGATCTGCGTCTCCTGGTATACGTTGCCAGGCTCGTTCGAGGAGTTGTGAGCTGTCCAGCATTACTACAAAGATGAGCGTTAAATGTTCCTAACAATTACACTAGACTGCGCCGGCAGGAACTGTTCTCAATAACATACGCAAGAACGGGTCTTCCAGCCGCTATGCCTGTTGGAAGGGCCTTAACTCTTCTGAACGGGACTGCTTCGGATATTGACATATTTCATATCACATTACCAAAAGCAAAAGTAAATTTTCTTCTTAGATTGAGCGCGCTAGAAGGCACTCATCAACATACCTAAGTGACTGTGAATATATGTGTATCATATGTTTGTGTGTATATACTCATTTGTATAGATGTGAATTATTTTTTATTTTATATAATTTTGAATTTTTTTTTCTATGTAATTTTTCTTCTTTTTTAATGTCTTGTATATTTCAAAGTAATTGGGCTAAGCCTGTTTTGAAAAAATAAATAAATAAAAATGTACCCTGGCCATGCGCCTGTAGCACCACATCTCAAAGGCAGCCAGACGCCCGTACTCGCTCTGGCTGATGGTCCACGTTTCGCAGCCATGTTCGTTATTAAATGTACATTATTTTGTAAAACTCTACTATTTACTGCATCCTGTTGTGTAGTTCATGACTCCCATGATAGTCTCTACACTCCGCAGTTCGAAGGGCAGTTCTTAAGCGTCTTATGCGATAGTACAGTACCCGGCGGTAAGTAAATACACATCGGGCTTAAGAAAGAGACTGGCGGCCATAATCGGCTAACTTCGGCTTTGTAGAGCGTCGTCTCTGTCCCTAGAACGCTTGATAATGACTGACAAATCGCGACGGACCCTGTGTATGAATGACAGAGACGACGCTCTACAAAGCCGAAGTTAGCCGATTATGGCCGCCAGTCTCTTTCTTAAGACCAATGTGTATTACTTATAGCCGGGTACTGTACGTGCTTATATCTCTTGTGCTGACCACTGTGCCTTCTTCTGGCCTCCGTCAGCTTGCCAAAGAGGACATTTCTTGGGAGTTTGTACTCGGGTATACAAGCCATGTAACATAATAAGGCCACATTCGAGAAACTTCAATTAGATGCACTTCGAAATGTGCAAAACCTTCTATGTACTCCATCCTGTTGTGTAGTTCACGACTTAGCACCGTGACTCCCATGATAGCTTCTGGATGACTCCTCTCCATCCATCCCTGCACTCCGCGGCTCCGAGGGCAGTTGTTAAGGGTAGTCCAGTAGTTGCGGCTCTCACTTGGTCAGTCCAACGCATAAGGATTCTTCCTCTTGTGTGTTGTCCTTCAGTGACCGCAGGCCTCTTTAAACTGTCGCATTGGCTACGAGCAATGTTCCCAAAAAATACGATGACTCTCCAAAGGCAGATCCTTGCGCCATACATAAATATTCCGGGGATGAGAGACAGGAGTACACAAATACTCCATTATAGTTGCTGGACCTTGCAGTCAAGGATCACCTCGCCATTCCAACGTTAATTCTGTTAGAAAGTTGGAGCTGTGCCGTGGAGATTTAGTTTATTTCTACATTTCTCTCTCTCCTTAAGTGAGTGAGTTGCTACTCACCAGCAAACTCATCGGTGTACCGTATCCGATAGCACACCTGAAGTGGTATGATCGGAGCACAACAGCATATTTTTTTTCCCTTTTTAATTTTTTTTCAAGAATAGATGTGATCGAAATTATATCTGTATCCCTTATACACTGGAAAAATTGCTGTGTCATTCGAGTGTAGTGCGGAGTTCTAACTGGCAACCTTCTGCATGATAGTCCAGTGCGTTACCATGTGGCCGTGCACCTCTACACAAATACTATACTTGAGAAAATGTAGCACGGTTCCTGTGATAGTTCAGAAATTTGCCCCAATACAACCTTGTAACGACGTTCAGTAATTTTGATTGTTTTATCAACTTTAATATAATATAAGCCTCGATTCTAATAAATAGCAAGTTATTTAGGTAAATACATTACATAAAACTAACAATAATGACAAATTAATACATCTTGTTACAAATTAGCAAAAATGTGGCAGTTTGTTAAAATCAAATAATATTTGGCGACATTTGTCAAAAGTCACTACGTTAGTCCGCATTGGCTAGGGATGGGGTATAGGATAATTGGATTTTCTATTTTTTTTTTCATAAATTTAAATGTTCGTAATTAGTATTAATCCATAGTGGATCTTGGCCTATTTAAAGATAGATACAAATCATACAATACATTAGAAAGTCAGTATAGTGAAAATTAGGAATTAAAATGTCAGTTTAGAGAAAAACAATTTTTCGATTTATAAAAAAATTATAAGATTTGTAAAAAAAAAAATGTAAAAAAAGAGGAACGGTGAACTGGAAAGGCCAATAGACAATCTCTGTTTGAGCGTAGCGCTAATCCATGATTGGAAAGACGCTGAAAATTTTCGGCGAGATAAGAGGGGGCGGCGGGACTTTATATCAACATTTAATAAATATCTACATTTAATAAAATAACCTGTATATGTAAACTTTATATCTACATATAATAAACGTGTATGTAATCGTTATATCTACATTTAATAAATGTGTATGTAAACTTTATATCTACATTTAATAAATATATTTATGGTATAACTACATTTAATAAAATAACCTGTATATGTAAACTTTATATCTACATTTAATAAATATATTTGATATTGAATACAATGTGTTTCTTGTAGAGGGTGAGACGCAACCGGGAACGACGACTGCGTGCGGTGGCACGCCGCGCGGCAGCCCCGGTCCCGTGCCCCGTGTGCGGGGCGCGTCTGCAGGCCGCCACGGCCGACAGCCACGTGGAGGCTTGCCTCAGCGGCCGGGGCATGCAGGACGACGAGAGCGTGGATGTTGAGGTATGCCATTCAATTGCCGTCTTTGATTTGTTTGTTATAACAAGAGCCGTGTTACAATACGAGAATAAAAGCAGTGCTTTGAATTTGGAATGATGACATTCGTGACCAAGAGCTGTCTATTCTTAAGTTTTTATTGCAAACTATATAATTCGATATCCTGAGAAACTTATATAATAATTATCTTTACTTTCGATGGTCTTATAGCCCATATCGAGTTTTGGCCTCCGTCAATCTTCGCCTCCAACTCCTCCTGTCTTCCGCCACGACCCTCCAATCCTGCGCCTGCAGTAGCCGGGTTGCGTCCCTCTCAACTTCCTCCTCCCATCGCAGCCTCGGCCTGCCCACTCTCCTTCTCCCACCCGGGTGTCCCTCCAGGATTCTTTTAGGTGCTCGCGATGACGGCATTCTCTGCACATGTCCGGCCCATCTCAATCTGCTCGGTCTGACATGTACAGATAGCCTGGGAGCTTTGTAGATATTATATAGCTCGTCGTTGTTGCTTTAACTGTCCTGCAATTCTAGAAGCACTAAGTTTATATGTACCCAATAAATATAGCCGTGCAAGGAATCACCCTCTGTTCTATAATACATAGCAACTTACAGAAGGAATATCATGGCTAAACACTCGGCTATAGTCACGTGTGGTATAGAGATGTTGAACCGACTGAGTGACACTGTGGATATAGTCTCGGCACCGCCTAGCAGTATGAGAAGAGTCCCGGCTGATATTATTCCTAACGAATAATCTAGTCATCTGGAGACAGGTTTTATTTACTTCATTTCTTATTCCTGTGTGGAGATCTTTGTGACTTGCAATTTGACACCAAGATATTAGAATTATAATAATTGTACAGCGCCGGTACAAAGACTGTAGAATAGGTGGACGGTTGCCGTTCAATCCTCGGAGATTCCGGCGTGACTTCAATGAGTCTCGGTGAAGAGATTCCTTGTTGACTGGTAAAATTTTGTTGAAATAAAAACACAGTATGATGTTTTAGAAGATGAGAATATATTTTGCTAAATTTGTGTCCCTTATGTTTAGTCCATCGCACTTTGCAAGCAGCTCGATCGGACAGCTTATGCCGTCATCCTTTGCTAGCTCAATGCTTGCCGAGTGGTTATTGCGCGCAGAGGCCGTCCGATTATAATGTTGCTTTAATAAGAAGAGAACGCAGGGACGTTTTATTACTATATTACAAGCAATTGTATAAATAAAATTACTGATCTATGTTATGCGTACATCCGATATAATAATAATAATAATAATAATAGAATGACAATTTATATAGCGCCCTTTAGAGAGCAGACACTCCTCAAGGGGGCTCTAGCTCGGGACACGAATCCACTATTATTGACAGATTAAAAATGTGACTAAATAAATACAGTCTGTTTGACAAGAGCGTGTATGGCAATTTTTTTTCTTGGAAACCGTTAGAGGGTAGATTCAAACACGAGCAGGACCCTTCCCCCAAGATGCTTTGTATAGAAAAACTCTGGAATATCTATTTAAGAAATAAAAAAAAACGCGGACACTTGAGTCAGTGTAGACTTTTTAGAAGTGAACCAATATGGCAATATTTATGATTACCATATATCAGCCTAGCAGCTGTATTGCAAACAGACTGGGGTCTAAAAATTAGTGAATCAAGTAAACCAGAATAAATAGAGTTACAACAATCCAGACCCAACACAACAAATGATTTCGTAAGACTATAGAATATTAAGAGATATCTTTATTGTGTTATTTTGATTACAGAATTCAGACTCCGAGGGGGATATCGGCGGCGGAGATTCAGGGCGCGGCTTCGGGCTGACTTACAGTTGGGGCTCCGAAGAGCGGGTCCGAGCGGGGGCCTTGCAGCTCAGCGAAGGAGGAGCCCTGCCCGCCGGAGCCCTGTTGGTCCGAAGGGCTTCCACCGATACTACGCTGGTGAGTCTGCTTACATTCTTACCTCCAAAGCAGTGGTCAGCCTCGGGGGGTCACGGAAAGAGTCACACTTCTTTAAATTTTTTTTTTTGATTTAGTTTTTACAGGTGCAGTAGAAATAATGCCTCGTAAATAAAAATTCAGTATAGATGTTATGAAAGAACAGGCAATTTGAAAGAACAGGCAATTTGAAAGAACAATGTTTTAGTCAGCGGCGGCCGGTCCCGAGGTGCGTTGGCGCGCCGAACCGGAGAAACAATTTGCAATATAGAGAAATAGTCTCACTGTTTACTGTACGTCTCTGTCTGCCCAATATGTATGTCTCTGTCTTGCCCTATCAGGTCTGTAAATATAAAACTGGATTTTTTTTATAGAAAATACACATTTATTGTATGAAAATGGTAAAAAATATTTTATTCCAAGTATTACCCATCGCTAGCTACACATTTTCCCCATATCTCTGGCAATTTGTGGATGCCACGCCAAAAAACTGTTGCTCTTTTGAGGCAAACCAATCATCGAGACATTTTCGTAAGAAGTGAAGCGCTGCTCAGCAAGTGCGTGTCCCATCGATGCAAATAAGTAGTAATCGGATGGAGCCAAGTCTGGTGAGTAAGCCGCATGCAAAAGTATTTGCCAACTAAACGCCTCAATCGTTTCCTTGACCGGTTTTGCTGCGTGCGATGGTGCATTATCATGAAGCAAAATCACTTTGTGTTGCCTCTTTTGATATTCTGGTCGTTTTTCACGCAAGGCTTGGTTCAAATCCATCATTTGTTGTCGGTAGCGTTCAGTATTAACGGTTTCACCAGGCTTTAGCAACTCATAATAGATAACACCCTTCTGATCCCACCAAACACAGAGCATTGTCTTCCGTCCATAGCGATTTGGCCTTGCAGTCGATGTCGCTGGTTTGCTCGGAGTTACCCATGATCTTTTACATTTAGGATTTTCGAAATATATCCATTTTTCATCGCCAGTCACAATTCGATGGAGAAATGATTTTCTTTTGTACCTGGCGAGCAGGATTTCGCAAGTGGTTTTTCGGTTTTCCCTCTGTCTTTCATTCAGTTCATGTGGAACCCATTTTCCCACCTTCTGGATCTTTCCTGTGGCTTTCAAACGTATGGAGACGGCTTCTCGTGTCACATTTAATTGATCCGCGAGTTGTTGTTGCGTTTGAGCATCATCCTCATTCGACAATGCTCGCAATTCGGCGTCTTCAAACTTTCTCGGTGGTCTTCCACGTTCTTCGTTTCTCACGTCAAAATCACCGCTTTTGAATTTTTTAAACCACTCAAAGCACTGCGATTTACCAAGAGCATGCTCACCGTAAGCCTCGACAAGCATTCGATGCGTTTCTGCGGCAGTTTTCTTCAAATGGAAACAGAAAATCAATGCTGTCCGCAAATCGTAGTTTTCAGGTACAAAAACAGACATGTTCAACGCTATGAAAACATATGTAGTTGTATTAAACTTGTATTGTTGCGAGTTAAAAGTCTTTGATAAATGTAAACACAAGAAAAAGGCGCCAATGAAGCGGTTTGACAGTCACTACATTGACAACTAGAGCCATCTATGAGCAAGTTCCGGTTTCATATTTACAGACCTGATACTGCGATAATAGAAATGCGTCTGAGAATGGTAAATGAGACTGGCGATCAATCTTCTTGGTTCCGA
Organism: Odontocerum albicorne; assembly: GCA_949825065.1. Lineage (NCBI taxonomy): Eukaryota > Metazoa > Arthropoda > Insecta > Trichoptera > Odontoceridae > Odontocerum > Odontocerum albicorne. Next base: position 15,148,291 of record OX463868.1, read on the forward strand.
TAGTAACGGAAGGTGGTTTGGCTCCGCAGGTGGTGGACGGAGATGAAGACGACCTGATGTACGGTCCGGCGCAGTACTCGCCGGAGAGGATAGCACCACAGGTCAGTATTTTTTAAATTTATTATAAATAACAAGAAAATTCAAAAGGGAATGATCATAACATAACCCTTTTACTTAGGAATGAACTTAGTTGGATCGTATGTTGAAACAGATGATACTCGAAAGAATGTCAAAACAAAATCCAATATAGGACTGGACACAGTATGGCTATGTATCGTAAAAGTATCATTATGACGATTAAGGTCTCGGCCACACGGGTAGGAGTCTCGCTTGGTGCTTAGAGCTACGCTGTGAGCTAGGCGACATATCCTAGCAAACCAGCGCACCACATACTATCGCAGTGGCCACACTGCACGCTTTGCGTCACACTACATGACGATTAGTCACCGAGTGAATCTCCTAGCGAACAGACATGTTGGTTAATTTTATTGTGTCACCGAGTGATTTTACAAGATGGCGGAAGTTTTAATAACAGCTGTGTATAAAAGGGAACCTTTGTGGAACCCATCGAGAAAATTATACAAAAATGTACCTGTAATAAAATCACTTTGGAATGAAGTTGCGCAGGAAGTAAATAAAGATAAGGTAAGTTGTAATGGAATTGGTTAGTTTTGAGAGTGGCATCGTGTGTTGACTCAACCGCTCCCAAATGTCAAATGAATTTGTGCGTATCACTTTGGTGTGGCCAGGCATGAAGTCACCTAGTATATGAGTCGCGTAAAACCTAGCTTAGCACTTAACGAAGCATTTTGGTGTGGCCAGGCATGAAGTCACCTAGTATATGAGTCGCATAAAACCTAGCTTAGTACCTAAAGAAGCACTTTGGTGTGGCCAGGCATGAAGTCACCTAGTATATGAGTCACGTAAAACCTAGCTTAGCACTTAACGAAGCATTTTGGTGTGGCCAGGCATGAAGTCACCTAGTATATGAGTCGCATAAAACCTAGCTTAGTACCTAAAGAAGCACTTTGGTGACGCCAAGCATAAAGTCACCTAGTATATAGTATGAGTCACGTAAAACCTAGCTTAGCACCTAACGAAGCATGGTGGGCCCAAGCATGAAGTCACCTAGTATATGAGTCGCATAAAACTTAGCTTAGCACCTAACGAAGCACTTTGGTGTGGCCAGGAATGAAGTCACCTAGTATATGAGTCGCATAAAACCTAGCTTATTACCTAAAGAAGCACTTTGGTGGGGCCAAGCATGAAGTCACCTAGTATATGAGTCGCATAAAACCTAGCTTAGTACCTAAAGAAGCACTTTGGTGACGCCAAGCATAAAGTCACCTAGTATATAGTATGAGTCACGTAAAACCTAGCTTAGCACCTAAAGAAGCACTTTGGTGACGCCAAGCATAAAGTCACCTAGTATATAGTATGAGTCACGTAAAACCTAGCTTAGCACCTAAAGAAGCACTTTGGTGACGCCAAGCATAAAGTCACCTAGTATATGAGTCGCATAAAACTTAGCTTAGCACCTAACGAAGCACTTTGGTGTGGCCAGGCATGAAGTCACCTAGTATATGAGTCGCGTAAAACCTAGCTTAGCACCTAACGAAGCACTTTGGTGTGGTCTTCGCCTAAGAGATGACGCTAGATGGTGACTTATTGTGTCCTCCGTGACAGCGTGGCTTGTCTAACTGACTTGTTCTTCTATAATGCTGATCTACCGTCCTCGCAGGAGGAATACGAGGAGCACGAGCCTGCTGCGGAAGTGCCCGGGGACGGGGCGCAGGAGGCGCACGTGGAGAGCGGCGGAGGGGGCGAGGTGGTGGTGGCCGCCCTCAAGGCCCGGGTCCGGGAGCTGGAGATGCGGCTGGCCAGCAAGGATTACAGGACCGAGGTGAGATGCCGCACTGAATTGTTTGCACGGTATTGTTTATAAGGAAGAACGTAAAGAGAGCGGAGTGATTCTCTCTCTCTCTCTCTCTCTCTCTCTCTCTCTCTCTCTCTCTCTGTCCCTCGTACGTGTTGTTTATTTCATCCAGTTCTTTATAAAACATGCAAATATATATTATATTGATTGTTCCCTTATGTATTGCTTTACTGTAATTGTGCAGCACCGGTACAACGACTTAAATAGGTGGACGGTTGTCGCTCAATCCTCGGGAGATTCCAGCGTGACTTTAACCCTTCCTACACATGTAAAAATGAGCGATTAAATCGTAAAAATAAGAATATTCATAGCCAATTGCTTAAATTAATTAAATTTGAAGTCAAAAGTGATAATAATTGAAATTTAATTGCTGAAAACATGAAAAAAAAACATCGGCCAACGTTCATAAAACAGACGATGCGGCCATATCAAATGGCTGCCCGCGAGCTACTAAAGCGAGAAAAGCGAGCAAACTGAGATTCTATTTCTTGCGTTCCCATATACCGAAGTAGAGAGAGAGTGAGACGTGAATAGCGTTGTTTCCTCACCCATAGCGGTTTTTTAGAATGAATATACCCTACGTCACACACTGGCACACGTTTGATCGTATAGGTGAATTTATTCCTAATTTTCACAAAATATCTCTGATGTGACCGATAAGTGCTAATTATTATTAATATTATTGTGTTCATTCAATGCGTAAATGTATTACGGAGGAACACCTAAAATCTGAACCCAGTATTTATTATATTTATAGAGATATTAGGTCCTTACATATGAAATTGGCGTTTTGTTTGGGAGGAACATAAAGTTGATTTTTTTTTAATATAATATATTTATTTAATCAAAGTATGTACCATTGCTATCTATGCACTTTTGCCATCTCATAGGTAGTTCATCGATCCCTTTACTAAAAAAACCATTCGGACGGGAATCAATAAAATCTTTGAAGTCGGTTTGGACTGCCCCATCGGAGTTGAATTTTTTCCCTTGCAAGAAGTTATCCAAATTTCGAAAAAAATAGTAATCTGTCGGGGCAAGGTCCGGAGAGTACGGTGGATGTCTTAGACATTCCAATTGAAGCTCTTCTAATTTGGTAGCCGTCTGTTGTGCAGTGTGTGGTCTAGCGTTATCATGAAGCAGCAGTGGCCTAGAGCGATTAACCAGCCTCGGTTGTTTAGCAGCTAGCTTTTCCATCATGGTTTGCAGTTGCTGACAATAGACATCTGCCGTAATCGTCTGGCCAGATTTAAGAAAGCTGTAGTGAACGACACCAGCACTAGTCCACCAAACGCTCACAAGTAACTTTTTTGGAGTCAATTTTCGCTTGGGGCATGGTTTGGCTGGTTCGGCAGGGTTCAGCCATTGCGATGAGCGCTTCCGATTATCATACAGGATCCACTTTTCATCACAGGTAATGATTCGATTCAAAATCCCTTCATTATTGTGCCGGTTGAGTAATGCAACGCAGCAGTCAACGCGCGTTTGTTGATTTGCTTCACTCAATTCGTGAGGTACCCACCTTTCAAGCTTTTTCACCTTCCCAATTTGCTTCAAGTGGATTAAAACAGTTTTATCACTAACACCGCAGCCTGCAGCTAACTCGGACGTGGTTTGCGATGGATCCGCTTCCACAATAGCCTTCAATTCTTCATTATCAACTTTGGTCTCCGGCCGTCCACGGGGCTTCTTCTGCAGGTCGAAATTTCCAGAATGAAAACGTTGGAACCAAAAACGCACTGTGTTTTCTTTTGCGGCACCGTCGCCATACACATCATTAATCCTTCGAGCCGTTTCTGCAGCACTGGTGCCACGGTGGAACTCGTACTCGTAAATAACGCGATATTTCAAGTTTTCCATTTTGTAAACTGAGTGACGCAAAGAAAAAAACAATTGAGGAAAAAACAAATGAATTATAATTTTCGAAACACAAATACTTGAGTAAATAGCTGTATAAATTTTAATTTGGAATTCCTAACCAAAGAGAAGATATTTGAGATCAAAGTTGCCAGTACGGCAAAACGCCAATTTCATATGTAAGGACCTAATATTAAAGTGTTTAGAAGCGATGTATACTAGTTACACATCACAGGGAAGGAAGGGTTAACTAAGTATAGAGATATTAAAGTGTTTAGAAGCGATGTGTACTAGTTACACATCACAGGGAAGGAAGGATTAACTAAGTATAGAGATATTAAAGTGTTTAGAAGCAATGTGTACTAGTTACACATCCCAGGGAAGGAAGGGTTAAGAGTATCACCACTCGCACAAGATATTACCTTATTAAAGGAATGTTCTGATATCGGTAACTTCCACATGTCCGTGGACAAATTGAGAATTAAACTCCTGAATAAACTCTGCAGATATAACCGAGTCACTTGGCAGGGAGGCGGGCAGACAGGCAGGCAGGGAGGCAGGCAGGCAGGATAGTGACACTGTTCCTTCTGTCATTCTGTTATATTTAGACTTTATTATTTAATTTTTGTTATTTGACGTGATTGGGTTAAATTTATATCAAATGTAAAATAAAATAAAATAAATTTTTAGCAGGGAAAAGGTTAATTGTGAAACACAGTATAGTACCCGGCGGTAAGTAATACGCATCGTCTCTGTCGCACGATGCGCTAACAGTTCAGTATCGTAGTCACGATGCGGTTGGCGCATCGTGCGACAGAGACGACGCTCTACAAACGATGTGTATTACTTACCGCCGGGTACTGTATAGTGGTTGTGACGTGATATTTTATAAATAAATAGTTCTATTAGGTGTACAAATAAGTTTCCGCCGCTTTTTATCAAAAATTGGGCATTTATTGTGAAAGAACGGAACCTCATGTTTTATTCGAAGTATTGCCCATCGCTTGCCACTACCTTTTCCCATCTTTCTGGCAGCATACGGATACAGCGTCGGAAGAATGCTTCATCTTTTGAGGCTATCCACGAATCGACCCAATTTTTGGTATCTTCATATGATGTGAAGTGCTGCTCAGACAGGTCATGCGTCATCGATCGAAACAAGTGAAAATCAGAAGGAGCAATGTCTGGTGAATACAGCGGGTGGGGTAAAACCAATTGATTGTTTCCAAAAAGGTTTTGACCGGCGCCGCAACATGTGGACGAGCATTATCATGCAGGAGAATAATTTTGTCGTGTCTGGAGTAGCAGTGGGCGCGCTTTTCCTCGAGTGCTCGACTCAATCTCATCAATTGTGCTCGGTAGACAGCCCCAGCAATGGTTTCGTTCGGTTTGATCAACTCATAATACACGACACCGAGCTGATCCCACCAAATACACAACAAGAGTTTTTTTCCATGAATATTTGGCTTAGCTGTAGATGTTGAAGCATGGCCAGGGGTTCCCCATGATTTCTTCCTTTTTGGATTATCATAGTGGATCCATTTTTCATCACCAGTGACTATACGGTGCAGAAAACCCTTTCGTTTATGCCTGGCAAGCAGCATTTCACATGTGGAAAATCGGCGTTCAACGTTTCTCGGTGTCAGTTCATATGGAACCCAATTTCCTTGTTTTTGAATCATTCCCAATGATTTCAACCTATGTGAAATTGCTTGTTGAGTCACTCCTAATGTAAGTGCAAGTTCTTCTTGCGTTTGGCACGAATCTTGATCCAATAATACTTCCAATTCCGCGTCTTCGTACACTTTCGGCCTTCCGCTACGTTCTTTGTCTTCGATGTCAAATTCACCGTTCTTAAACTTTTGAAACCATTCACGACAACTTCTCTCACTTAAGGCAGCCTCACCATATGCTTCTACAAGCAATCGATGCGCCTCAGCTGCAGATTTCTTCAAATTGAAGAAGTAAATCAAAAGTTCCCGCAAATGACGCTTATTCGGCTCAAAACTTGACATTTTCGAACACAAAAAAATATGTTATACTGATAAAAATTCACTAATATTTCAAGGTCATGTTGTTGACAGATGTCCAACCTTACGATAATGACATTTTACATCTGACAATTTTAACCATAACTTACTGGTGGCGCCAACTTTTGTCAAACGGCGGTGACTTATTTGCACACCCAATATGTATGTTAAGTGGTCTCGTTATTATAAAGAAATAGTTCTATGTGTGTTGAGTGGTCTCGTTATTATAAAGAAATAGTTCTATGTGTGTTGAGTGGTCTCGTTACTAATGATCCTATCGTGTTATTCTCTGGCAGAGCAAGTGTCTGATCTGCATGGGCCCGTACTCGGAGCCCGTGGTCTCCATCCAGTGCTGGCACGTCTACTGCGAGGTGAACCTTCTTTCTTATTCTGTTCATAGCTGATCTACCATACTTCCCTCCGTCCTCCTGTCACACACTTTCCTCGCACATTTGCACTGTATATTTATTTAGTTACTCTTTCTCCATTCATTCGTTCCACATGCCCAAACCATCTCAGCGTGCTCCTTCTCCACCTTACTCAACACATCAGCCTTAAGTTCCCACGCATCCCTAATCACTTCGTTCCCTTTTCTGTCATACATTGTCACTCCACGTATTCTCATTCCGCACATTTCTACAGTATTTGTTAGGCACCTTTTAGTACTTTTTCTCATCTAAATTTCACTCCCATTCGTCAGAGTTGGTACTAAAATGCTGTTGTGAACTATCATCCTAGCAGATTTCAAGTCGAGTACATATTTAATGTTCCGTTGACTTTGTTGCCTATTGCTACTCCCCATTCGATATCCCTTTTAACTCTTCCATCATCTGAAAGAATACTATCCAAATAGCATAATTCATAACTCATCCATACGAGGTATGATCAATATAAAATCAGACAGAAATTATGTCGCCGGGATGGTGGGGGGGAGGGTAGAGAGGATAGACTAATGTTTATAGTTGTACTTTTCCCTTTACTCTTGTTAAATTGATCATACCTCGTATATCACATTTACTTTTCCCTTTACTCTTGTTAAATTGATCATACCTCGTATATCACATTTACTTTTCCCTTTACTCTTGTTAAATTGATCATACCTCGTATATCGCATTTACTTTTCCCTTTACTCTTGTTAAATTGATCATACCTCGTATATCGCATTTACTTTTCCCTTTACTCTTGTTAAATTGATCATACCTCGTATATCGCATTTACTTTTCCCTTTACTCTTGTTAAATTGATCATACCTCGTATATATCATTTACTTTTCCCTTTACTCTTGTTAAATTGATCATACCTCGTATATCGCATTTACTTTTCCCTTTACTCTTATTAAATTGATTATACCTCGTATAACGCATTTACTTTTCCCTTTACTCTTATTAAATTGATCATACCTCGTATAACGCATTTACTTTTCCCTTTACTCTTATTAAATTGATCATACCTTGTATATCGCATTTATTTTTCCCTTTACTCTTATTAAATTGATCATACCTTGTATATCACATTTACTTTTCCCTTTACTCTTATTAAATTGATCATACCTCGTATATCGCATTTACTTTTCCCTTTACTCTTATTAAATTGATTATACCTCGTATAACGCATTTACTTTTCCCTTTACTCTTATTAAGTTGATCATACCTCGTATATCGCATTTACTTTTCCCTTTACTCTTATTAAATTGATTATACCTTGTATATCGCATTTACTTTTCCCTTTACTCTTATTAAATGGTCCTTTTATTATTATTATTTCAGTGCCTTTCAATTAATATTCTATGTCCCTTTTCAGACTTGCTGGCTGGAGTCCCTTAGAGCCAAGAAGACCTGCCCACAGTGCAACGCCATCACCACTGCGTCCCATCTTCGCAGGATCTACATGTAGTCGCCGCTAAAAATGGTCTGTGACAGCCCTGTAAGGTGTTATTAACACCATCGCTGTCGGCCAGGAAACTGGAGTGCAGTCCGCCTCCACAGTGCTGTATCGATGCTCCGGTGCGAGCGTCGAGACGGGCAACGCTGACGTGGTACGAGATGCCGTGGTCTCGCCACCTCTCGTCTTGTTACCTTCGCAGATCTCTCCCTCGGACGGTGGAGGAAGAAGCTTCCATCTTATTCCGTTAACTGTACAAAGACCGACATTACTTGGCATTGCGTCGCAAAGAATATCTATACCTCGCTTTATGGAAGAGAAACATTCCTGAAATTTTGTTAATGCATGATAGAATACGGAATGCAGTGATTACGGATGCATGTGAACTTGAGGTGAGTAAGGTGGAGAAGGAGCACGCTGAGATGGTTTGGGCATGTGGAACGAATGAATGAAGAAAAACTAAGAAAACAGATGTAGTGCAAATGTGAGTGGATAGCATGTGAGAGGAAAATTAAGGAAAGAATGGTTAGATAGAAGGAAGAAGGAAACATAGCAAGGCAGATAAATGGTAGAAGTTATACACATGTAGAAGAGGTGAAAGATGGTCGAGATAAGAAAGTCTGTGTTAAGTGAAGGACTTGTTTAAAACGTTTGCAAAGCGAGGTGTGGGTGTTAATTGGATATTCAAAGTTATTGTAAAAAAAATAACAGTGTAATACAGTAGAACTTCGGTTATTCGGGCTAAATAGAAGGGATCCGGATAATGAAAATTCCGGATAATCGAGCGGTGTTAGTAAAGGTATATTTTTTGTCAGAAATGTTATTATTGACTTTTGTTTTACTTAACCTTTCCTTCCCTGTGTTGGGTATCTTCTACACGTTGCTTCTAATAACCATCAATATCTCTATAAATATTATAAATACAAGGTTAAGATTTTAGGTATTCCTCCATAATATATTTACGCATTGATTTAAAAAATAATATTAATAATAATCAGAATTTATCGACTACGTTTTGTAAAGATCGAAAACAAATTCGCATTTAAACGCTGCGAGTGCCTCGACCTTGTGTCTTGACGTTAGGTGAATAGTATGCGGGAAGCGCGACACTATATTCGCATCTCACTCTTGCATACTCCACTGAATTGCGAGGAGCTGAATTGTCTCAACGTCGCGAGCATAAGCGTAAGCGCCGGGGTATGCGACTGACGTTCCGCGCCACTAGTAGCTTCTAAGCTTGCAAATAGGTTACACGTACGCCCGTTCCGTGAGCGTTGCCAGATGGTTTTTTAATGTTTTCATCAAATAAATCTCAATTATTATAATTTTTAACTTCAATTATAATTAATTAAGGGGATTATCTATGAATTTTCTTATTTTTCCGATTTAAAATTGCTAATTTTTGATCGCGTACTCACTACCCAACACCGGAGCACATGTTCCAATTTTAACACCGTAAGGGAAGGGTAAACAATATTTTCACGATGTTTTTTTTTGTATAAGATTGGCGAAACGCCGATGCCACGTTCGTTAGACAAAAATCATTCCGAATCTTCTCTTTTCGAAGCATCGATTTTGTCCAACTTGTTTTTTTTTTTTTTAATGATAACCCAACAATGTTCTCTCTTTAACCCTTTTAATCCCGGCATATTTTGGCAAAAAAAAAACGATAGTTTATATTTTATTTTTTATCTCAGTTAATATTTAGTTTTAAATGTATTATTTTAAAAGTGAATCATTCTCAAAGTTTAAAAAAATATATGTTCAACATAAAATCTTGTATGAGAACATTGATTTTTCCAATACACCAGTTGGGGTCAATGATCGGTCGCGTGGGATTAAACGTGTTAATGCTGTCGATATTATTAATAATAAATATTGAAATCACTATCGAGAATATCGATTCTGATGACAACCGATAATCTTGTCCTGAATATAACCGGCTGCCGACTGATGTCATAGCCTCGTACCGAGTTGTTGTAACGAGTACGTACTCGTGTCTAAATATTTATATACAATGTTAAACCACTTCGAAAATCGTGTTTCATAATAATTCATGCTCTTCGATAGATGACATTGCGCCACCATATATTACACAATACATTTGAATAATCGTCTCTTCGATAGATGACATTGTGCCACCACTTATTACACAATACATTTGAATAATCGTCTCTTCGATAGATGACATTGTGCCACCACTTATTACACAATACATTTGAATAATCCTCTCTTCGATAGATGACATTGTGCCACCACTTGTTACACAATACATTTGAATAATCCTCTCTTCGATAGATGACATTGCGCCACCACGTATTACACAATACATTTGAATAATCCTCTCTTCGATAGATGACATTGTGCCACCACTTATTACACAATACATTTGAATAATCCTCTCTTCGATAGATGACATTGTGCCACCACTTGTTACACAATACATTTGAATAATCCTCTCTTCGATAGATGACATTGCGCCACCACGTATTACACAATACATTTGAATAATCCTCTCTTCGATAGATGACATTGTGCCACCACTTATTACACAATACATTTGAATAATCCTCTCTTCGATAGATGACATTGTGCCACCACTTGTTACACAATACATTTGAATAATTCTCTCTTCGATAGATGACATTGCGCCACCACGTATTACACAATACATTTGAATAATCCTCTCTTCGATAGATGACATTGTGCCACCACTTATTACACAATACATTTGAATAATCCTCTCTTCGATAGATGACATTGTGCCACCACTTGTTACACAATACATTTGAATAATTCTCTCTTCGATAGATGACATTGCGCCACCACGTATTACACAATACATTTGAATAATCCTCTCTTCGATAGATGACATTGCGCCACCACATATTACGCAATACACTTGAATAATCCTCTCTTCGGTGGATGACATTGTGCCACCACTTGTTACACAATACATTTGAATAATCCTCTCTTCGGTGGATGACATTGTTCCACCACTTGTTACACAATACATTTGAATAATCCTCTCTTCGGTGGATGACATTGTGCCATCACTTGTTACACAATACATTTGAATAATCCTCTCTTCGGTGGATGACATTGCGCCACCACTTGTTACACAATACATTTGAATAATCCTCTCTTCGGTGGATGACATTGTGCCACCACTTGTTACACAATACATTTGAATAATCCTCTCTTCGATAGATGACATTGCGCCACCACGTGTTATGCAATACATTTGAATAATCCTCTTTTCGATAGATGATATTGCGCCACCACATATTACGCAATACATTTGAATAATCCTCTTCGATAGATCACATTGCGCCACCATGTGTTACGCAATACATTTGAATAATCCTCTCTTCGATAGATGACATTGCGCCACAACATATTACGCAATACATTTGAATAATCCTCTGATAGATGATATTGCGCCACCACGTATTACGCAATGCATTTGAATAATCCTCATTTTTCTGTTTTTTTTTTAAATTATTTATTTTGTTCAATAGATAATCGAGGTTCTACTGTAATCTATCATGAATAAGTCTTGCACTAGAATCATACGAATTTGACAGTTTCAATAAATTAGTATCTTTATCTTTCGACCACGTGTCGCCAGTCCTAGGGCGCCGCTCAACATGGAAGAAGTCTTTCAAACGTAACTCTTTTTAATGCAGCATTCATTAATTTATTCCGTCACTCTCAATATATCTGAATGGATGATGCGCGGGCATTGAGAAGAGTTAAGCCGTGTGTCGATGACGCGCGGCTGCCGCGCAAGCCATGTTCGACCGCGGCAACCCCGTCTGATTGTCGCGTGAGCAAAATTTGTCACGACTGACAGTGCGCGGTAATACGGTTCCCGTATACTGTTACAGCGTCGTATGTAATCCTGGGTGACAAGGCTTCCGCACTCAATGAATACACAATGAAACCATTTCAAGGAGAGAACCCATAAAGAGGTTCTCAGTAAAGAATCTCCAATTACCGGCTATCTCGACCTCGTAGTTCAGTTTTTAGAGTATTATGGAAGCTTATGTTGTTGGAACCAAAAACAGCCACTAAAATCGTTTCTTGCCACTATCAATCAATCAATGGCACTACAGCCCATTGTGGGCCCCGGCCTCCTCCAGCAGTCGTCGCCATTCCCTCCTATCCTGGGATGCACTCCTCCAGCCCCTGATGCCAATAACGCTTGTATCACTCCGCACCGCATCCGTCCACCTGAGCTTTGGTCTGCCCACGCTGCGTCTTCCTCGGGGCTTGGAAAAGAGTACCTTGTTAGGCGTTCTCTCTTCTCCCATTCTTGCTACATGCCCCGCCCAACGTTTTTGCCACTATACGTTTGCATAACTTTTTGAGAAAAAAAAAACCATGTTCTCGATTACTTCGTCATATATGCCGCCTGGATCTTTGGATAGTGAGAGTGAGAAGGAACTTGCACCAGGAGTTTGGAGAAATGAACCTGAACCTAGCTCTTCTGTATGACGCGAGAACCGTGGTCATTTTCTTCTTCGAGTCGGCAATAGGTAAACTCAATACGGAGCTTATATTCCTCCACGCATCTTGCCTCGGCGATTTGTTGCAGTAATCTTTTATTGTACTATTCCACAGAAGCTCCTTGGAGCCGTACAACTAAATCGAACAGCGCCACTTTTCACTAACCATCTTGTCGCTTTACCGCGGGAGCGTCTCAACCGAGCGCGAGCAGTGAACTGAGTCTCATTTGCCGTGCGCCTAGAAACCGACCGATCGAATCGATGCGCGGCACGTTCGAGCGAGCCACAGATGAAGAAAGGAGGTTTAAGATTGTTTTGGACATGTGAAGAGAAAGAATGACTAAGCGAGTATATATGTTAGAAGTGTAAGGTGTGTGTGGAAGAGATAGACCTGAAGAAAACGTGGCTGGATCAAATGGACAAAATTTTGAAAGTGAAGTAAGAAGTATGAATAATACGAGTATAAAGAAGATTGTGCGTGAATGTGGAGTCGAAAATTGTGTGCTTGGATAGAATTGTTTTTTCTCTGCCTACCCAACAAGGGATACGGCATGATGATACGTATGTTTGTGTAAGTGAAAAAAAACCATTTTAACGAAATTTTGTTTATACACAATTTTCGTTATTTGTTAAATTCGTTGAATATTCGAATAATTGTCACGTAACCCGGATATATTATCAACGCTGGTGGCAGGCAGGGGCACTGTGTCCGTATGTGTGATGCAGACAAGCGGCCCATCAAAGGGGCGGTCGCAGGTCGTTCTTTTAATTCCCTGCCTGTGTATGTCCCTTCATGATGTGGCTGTCTCCGTGAGTCTTATGTTCCTATTTATTAAATTTTACCTTTAATTTTTTGGGCCTTGGTGATCCCGGATGATGCAACTACATCGAGTCCTTTTTCGATACAATACCATAGTTTTCGATGTTGATACACGATTTTGTTATTTAAGTAATTCACTAAAATTGTCACTTAAATTGTAGTTTCCGGGTTCATAATGATGCTGTCGGTAACTCTTTTTTTTTAAAGTAGTTCTGTTGAGAACGACAGTAGATAATTTTTTGAAAATCATCACATTGAATAATGGACTGCCGTTGTTTTACATGTAATAGTTAAGTGTGTTTTAATATAAATATAAATGATAAGTTTAAATAAAGAATATTTTTTAAAACTTGTTTTTTCATTTTTAAATGCCTCTAAAATAAATATATATTAACCAGTTGACAACCAAGACCGAGAATTACTCGGGCAAAATAATCATACATTCCTTACCGTGACCAAGAAATTCTCAGGCTATGATAATGTCATAATGTATATTTTTTTCTGACTTACTCTGACATCTATCGTAAAAACACTAAAGCTTAATGGTAAATTTTTAGTTTAGCGAGGATTCAAACACAAAAAAAAAAGAAATCTGTAATACTAAGATCGATTTGTTTACTCAATAATATTCAAAATGGCCGATAAAATGCGCTGATACACTTTTATTGAACTGGAAAAATGAAGTGGAAACGAGTTATATAATGTATTAGGCGAGTCAGATTGTGGGGAATCTGAAGAGGTCACTGTCCAGGATCCCACACTCGGCAGCTGGGGAATAGGGCAGGGACCTCCGACACTCCTCTCAGGCTGCAAGGAAGAAACTCCCACTTTCCTTATAAGATCCATGGCAATGCTGGTGGGAAAGAGTATGTTACCAGAAAATGTATAGTATGTAAGGCTAAAGCAAAGGCCTGAACAAGGAGTGTCGATGGGAACGGAGGCTATGATAGGAGCCTACAGGAGGTCTCCCTATATAATGAAGATTGCTTCGTTGATTTCCATTGGAAAAATGATTTTTCCAAATAATTGTGTTTTTTTAATTTTATTTTATGTTTTTATTGTGTATTTTTGTCATATTTGAAGAAAAAAAATACAAATTTGAATTAACACATCGATCAATAAGTCCCGGGACTAACTACTAAAACAACATTTGTTTGGCAAAATTCTAGTTTATTCATCAACATAGTCTCCTTCAAGAGCGATACATTCATTTCAACGCTTTTCTAACTTTTCTATGCCAGCCGTGTCGAACGATTTATCTTTGGTTTCAAAATAGGCGTTAGTTTCGGCAATCACTTCTTCATTGGAACCAAATCTCTTTCCCTGGAGCATCTTTTTGAGATCTGCGAACAGCCAATAGTCGCTGGGGGCCAAATCTGGAGAATACGATGGATGCGGAAGCAATTCGAAGTTCAACTCGTGCAATTTGGCCATCGTTACCATCGACTTGTGACACGGTGCATTGTCCTGATGAAATAGAACTTTTTTCTTCTTCATATGGGGCCGTTCTTTTGCAATTTCTGCCTTCAAACGATCCAATAACGCTATGTAATATTCGCTATTGATGGTTTTTCCTTTTTCAAGGTGATCGATGAATATTATACCATGCGCATCCCAAAATACGGAGGTCATAACCTTCCCGGCCGACTGTTGAGTTTTTGCTCGCTTCGGACGACTTTCACCGGCTGCTCTCCACTCAGCTGACTGCCGATTTGATTCCGGAGTATAGTGGTGGATCTAAGTTTCATCCATTGTCACATACCGATGCAAAAACTCCTGTTTATTTCGCGTAAACAGTGCCAAACAGCGCTCTGAATCATCGATGTTTTGTTGTTTCTGTTCCATTGTGAGCAAACGCAGCACCCATTTCAAAAAAAAGCTTTTTCATGACCAAATGTTCATGCAAAATAGTGTAAACACTACCAAATGATATCTTCAGGATGTCAGCTATCTCACGCAACTTTACTTTGCGATTTTCCATCACGATTTTGAGGGTTTTTTAATATTTTCTGGTGTAACAGCCTCATTTGGACGACCAGAGCGTTCAGCATCATTTGTGTCTGTACGACCGCGTTTGAAATCAGCATACCACCGACAAATGTTTGTTTTCGACGGAGCAGAACCCAGATAACACTTTTCAAGCCATCGCTGAGTTTGAACGGTATTTTTTCCCATTAAAAAGCAATGTTTTATCAACACACGAAATTCGGTTTTTACCATTGTTTTGAAAATAGCAAAAGTAGCGTCACTAAAACCACTGTAACTCAATGCCACAATGTCGGAATGTCATGAAAGTTTGACATGTAACTTCTAAAGGCTGGTACTAACTGAGAATGGTATGAATTTGTTATTAGAGTTGCTATCTGTTGGTTAGTCTCGGAACTTATTGATCTATATGTTATAACTTATTTTGAATCTCATAAAAATATGAATTCAGCTTATTATTGTTGAGTAAGTAACTGTTTATTTATCTCAAATAAAACTCCTGTGTGATTTCTTATTAAATGTTTAAAGCATGATGGCACTTGACCAGAGAAATAGACAGAAACATGCTGGTTTCAGTGGGCAGTTTCAGTTTTTATATGGCGGTTGTCAATGGGTTAAGACTTGGCAAATTTCCTGAAAAACTTAAACAATACATACATACATTCCATCGCTATATTATGGGATGAACAAGTTTGGTCTTTCTGGAGTGATGAAGTGTGAGGAGTTTGATTTCGCGTGATGTATACATATGTAATTGAGTGTCACTGTTTGTCAGGTTGATGAGAATGTGCAACGGGGTTTTATATAATCAAAAATCGGAAAGAAGTATCGATTTATTTTTTCACGCTAAATATCCTCAGTGAGATACAGGCAAAAGCCTAGTTTACTGGGGATACGACAAATGAAAGGCAACAAACCCAGATCCATTAAAATTGTATGTCTAAATTAAATTACCTGTTGTTTTTTCGCAAATTATGTATATTTCTTGTCATGTGTAATAATTAATAAATAAAATAAATAAATCGCGCCATTTCCCTGTTGGTATAGGCACAGAGGACATACTGCCATACTTTCCTAAGTTGACACACATACTTAGCTTCTTCCATTGAATGTTAGAAATAGACGCGAAATTCACATACTGTATCTATTGAATAATATCCTTAACTGTCCCGCTGCCTCCTCTTATCTTGCCGAAAATATTGAACATCTTTACGATCATGGACTTCCACTACGCTCCAACAGATATTGTTTATTGGTCTTCCCAGTTCATCGCTATTCTTTTTACGTCGTCCTTTACTGTCCATGCAGTCAAACTTTGGAACCAGTTACAAACCAATGTTAGACTCACTCCGTCCTTGGCACGCTTTAAGAATCGACTGAGAAAACTCTTAATTTCTAGTCAGTAATATACCGTGTTTCATTCCTGATTTACCTTCCCTCTCCACCATCCCTTCCTTCCCCTTTGATTGATGATATCTCACTTTATATGAAAATGTATGTTCGGGTGATTGTCCGTCTTTGTGGGGTTCGTGGGCATATGTTCACGTATGTGTTCATGGATTTCGTGGGGATGGATAGCCATTTGAATGTTTTTTGCCACCATGTAACTTGCTTCGTTTAATTTTGTCTGATTGGTTGAAAGAGATTGCCGCCTGGCAATAAGCTCGCCAGATTGTATTTGCAATAAAAGTGTTAAATAAATAAATCTCTGTGATTTCTCTGACTACCATTCCTCCTTTCAGAATACACTTGATCCAACAATACATTCTTTGATCTTCCTATCACACGCCTTCCATTCACATCTACACTTTATATCTGTTTTGTTAGGCTTTTTTCATTCATTCGTTCCACATGCCCAAACCATCTCAATGTACTCTTATTTATCTTAACGCATCAGCTTATAGCGGCGTTTTTTTTTTTTTTTTTTTTAACACTTCAATAAACAAATTTATTACTTTAGCGGAATGGTAAATAAAATACGTCAATTAGCAATGCGGAAGGAGAGAGTGAATGAATGTTTTATTTATCAGTATGTGGGTATTTATATTGTACATTTCAGAATGGGCGCGGAAGTGCGCCCGCGATATATTTTTATCTCGCTTCTGTGCGTGCAGAAATGGTTAATTGAAGTATTGCAGACATCGCAAATAGTATTGTGGGTAAACAATTTGTTTACGGAACCGGCGAGACAGCGTGATGCGTTCTCTTTCTACTGTGGAATGTATCGTAAATAGTATTGTGAGTAAACAATTTGTTTACGGAACCGGCGCGATGTCGATTGAGGAAGTATAAACACTACGACTATCAACATGGAATACATGTCAATGTTTTGGTATGTGACCTTTGGACATATTCAAAGGTCGTTTCGTCGGTCGTTGACCGTATGTGTTGACAATATTCAGCGACGACCGTGGTTCCCACAAGCTTTAAGTTCACATTCATTCATAATCACTTCATTCCGTATTGTCATACATTGTCACCCCATGTATTCTTCTCAGTGAACTCGTGTCTATAACATTTATTCGACTCCTTTCTGTCTTTTTCCACATCCACGTTTCACTTCCATATATCAAAGTTGACACCAAAATACTTTTGTGGACTATCATTATTAATAGGAAATAACAAAAAGGTTTTGCATACGAATTAATTACAAATGGATTGAATATCGTGCAGTATTATTACACATCAGTTGTACACAGTATAACCTGGTGGGTTTATTACCACATACCAATCTTTTCCAACCAAGCAGAATAATGATTTAGAGGGCTTAAGTAAAAATTACATACTGGAACTCTGAAGAAATGGGCTCCAAAGTAAAACAATCTCATAGCCCACATGTTGAAAGGTGTCTTTCTAATTAGGTCACTGGTTGTGGCGACCTACATGGCCAAGTTGGTAAGTCCCAGGGGATTCGAGTCGGTATGATATGCTCCCAATGCTGGTGGCGGGGGGAGTTACGTCCATACGAGTATGTGTGATGTGATGCCCACAGCCAGCAGATCAAAGGGGTAGCTGCAATCCGGTCTTCTAAAGGGGCTTTCAAATTGAGCGGGCTTTTTATTATAATTCTTGAATAAAATACACTGCTTTGATTTAAAAAAAACTTTTTATTAGTCATTGAAGTATAATGTATGACATTTAAACACAAAAAACAATATCCGTCAAATGTCTACCTCTTGAAGCTCCGCTGATGTCCACTCTTTTGTCAAAATTTTCGATGACATTTTGGCATAATTGCGGTTCTAACTCGCCGATAACGCGAATAATTTCGTCCTTCAGCTCAGGAATTGATCGGGGGCCATTCTTATAGACCTGGCTTTTCACGTAACCCCAGAGGAAATAGTCCAACGGTGTCAGATCACATGATCTTGGTGGGCAATTAACATCACCGATTCCGGAGATTACAATACATAAAATAATTCAACAATTTGAACGTGTCGTATTGTATACGACTCCCATTTTTATAAATGTCATACATTACACTTCTCAAATGTCACAAGACCCAGGCGAGCTCACGACGCCATCTGTGTTTTATCCAAGAATTTAAAAAAAAACGCTCAATTTGAAAGACCCTGTAATTGCTCGTCTGCGTTAGTTTTCTCATGATTTGACTGTCTTCATGAGTCTTGGTAGTTCCTATTCGTAAAATACGACCTTGACTTTTTTGTGCTGTGGTGATCCCAGATGGCGCCGCTCCATCGAGTCTCTATTCTACACAATACCATAGATTCCGTAATTTTAAAAGATGGTGTCCGCTCTTAATGGCCGATTATCACTGATCGGTTTTAAACAAGAATAACCATTGTTCTACGACACGATATATTGCCGAGATACTAAAAATGTAGAAAACCACTGTTCACGAGCATTTGGTGAAATTTTTCGTTTGAATTTGACCTAAAAATATGAAATTATTTATCGAATAACTTTATAAATAATTTCTTTTATCGGTTCTTGATTAAAAAAAAAACAGATGCGTGAGAGTCTCGCGTGGTAGAAGTGAAACTTCTTAGCTCCTAAGAAAAGTTGATTTTATGCATTGCTTTTTTTCCGTTTGTTAACGATTTTGTTTTAAGGATTAGGAAATGGTTATGTGGAATTTAATTCAAGAAAATCTCTCTTAATTAAATAAAAAAATATTCTTTTTTTAATAATAAATAATAATTTTAATAATAATAATATTAGGTCCTTACATATGAAATTGGCGTTTTGTTTGGGAGGAACATAAAGTAGATTTTTTTTTAATATAATATATTTATTTAATCAAAGTATGTACCATTTCTATCTATGCACTTTTGCCATCTCATAGGTAGTTCATCGATCCCTTTACTAAAAAAACCATTCGGACGGGAATCAATAAAATCTTTGAAGTCGGTTTGGACTGCCCCATCGGAGTTGAATTTTTTCCCTTGCAAGAAGTTATCCAAATTTCGAAAAAAATAGTAATCTGTAGGGGCAAGGTTCGGAGAGTACGGTGGATGTCTTAGACATTCCAATTGAAGCTCTTCTAATTTGGTAGCCGTCTGTTGTGCAGTGTGTGGTCTAGCGTTATCATGAAGCAGCAGTGGCCTAGAGCGATTAACCAGCCTCGGTTGTTTAGCAGCTAGCTTTTCCATCATGGTTTGCAGTTGCTGACAATAGACATCTGCCGTAATCGTCTGGCCAGATTTAAGAAAGCTGTAGTGAACGACACCAGCACTAGTCCACCAAACGCTCACAAGTAACTTTTTTGGAGTCAATTTTCGCTTGGGGCATGGTTTGGCTGGTTCGGCAGGGTTCAGCCATTGCGATGAGCGCTTCCGATTATCATACAGGATCCACTTTTCATCACAGGTAATGATTCGATTCAAAATCCCTTCATTATTGTGCCGGTTGAGTAATGCAACGCAGCAGTCAACGCGCGTTTGTTGATTTGCTTCACTCAATTCGTGAGGTACCCACCTTTCAAGCTTTTTCACCTTCTCAATTTGCTTCAAGTGGATTAAAACAGTTTTATCACTAACACCGCAGCCTGCAGCTAACTCGGACGTGGTTTGCGATGGATCCGCTTCCACAATAGCCTTCAATTCTTAATTATCAACTTTGGTCTCCGGCCGTCCACCGGGCTTATTCTGCAGGTCGAAATTTCCAGAACGAAAACGTTGGAACCAAAAACGCACTGTGTTTTCTTTTGCGGCACCGTCGCCATACACATCATTAATCCTTCGAGCCGTTTCTGCAGCACTGGTGCCACGGTGGAACTCGTACTCGTAAATAACGCGATATTTCAAGTTTTCCATTTTGTAAACTGAGTGACGCAAAGAAAAAAAACAATTGAGGAAAAAACAAATGAATTATAATTTTCGAAACACAAATACTTGAGTAAATAGCTGTATAAATTTGAATTTGGAATTCCTAACCAAAGAGAAGATATTTGAGATCAAAGTTGCCAGTACGGCAAAACGCCAATTTCATATGTAAGGACCTAATATAATAACTTAATAATATTAAATTAATATTTTTGAATACTAAATATTGTATATAAATATTTTTATGTTATTATTAATTATTTTTAAATAACTATTTATTTATTATTATACAATATTATTTTTATTATATTATTAATAATATCATTGTATTGTATTATTGATTAATTATATTATAATTAATTATAATATAATTATTAATATTATAATAACATATGTCTATTATTATAATGTATTAGGTGTTAACATAAGTTGTGTCCGTTTTTTTTTCAAATTTAAAAATGAGCACCAGAAGTAAAACAAAATGGTAAAGGTTATACGTCATTCGAAAGATAATTTTCTGCTCTACAAGATATTGTGTTTGCTTTTACGTTACATATATTATTTTATTTGATTACAAGCCTTCAAAATGGAATGGCAAGTAGAGAAAAGTGAGCATTTTCGACACCTCCTTCTGTTCACGTTCGACAATTTTTGTTGTTTTCACTCAAAACATGTGGAACCCAAGCGCCGAACTTCTGGACTTTTCCCATTGATTTAAGATGGCGGTATACAGTCATGTGACTACAATTCATCTGCTCAGCCAATTCTACGGTGGTTTGAAGGGGATCTTCATGAATAATATGGTTTAAGCGGTCCTCATCGAAGTCCACTGGTCGTCCGGAACGCTCCATGTCTTTCAGGTCGAAATTACCGTCTTTGAAACTCAAAAACCATCGACGAGCTGTCCTTTCATTCATAGCATCTTCACCGTAAACTTCGCAAATATCGCGAGCAGCTTTGGCAGCTTTATTCCCTCGATTGAACGCGAACAGAAGGACGTGTCGAAAATGCTCACTTTCGTCTACTTGACATTCCATTTTGAAGGCTTGTAATCAAATAAAATAATATATGTAACCTAAAAGCAAACACAACGTCTTGTAGAGCAGAAAATATTCTTTCGAATGACGTATTACCTTCACCATTTTGTTTTACTTTTGGTGCTCAATTTTAAATTTGAAAAAAACGGACACAACTTATGTTAACACCCAATATAATACACTTAATAATATTAATTATTATTAATAATAAATAATTATTAATATTAAAATAACGAATAATAAATTATTAATAAATAAAATATGTAAAAATAATAATAAATAATAATAATAAAATACACCGTTTCACTTTTCGTGACGTTCAGGCCAATTTGCCCTACCGCATAGATACAAGTTTAATTTAAAAAAAACTTGATGGTAGCGCCAGCCCAAGAATCTGTGGCGTCCCCCCGCGTAAATAATAACCGAATCATTCTATAAAATTGTTTTTCGTCCTATGTGTAAACTTTTACGTTCTGTGAATTCAACTCTCGCTGTCGATTCTTCTCTCGAGAGTGAAAGTGCACTGGTGTCGCGTACGACGCGAGTTTCAAAAGTTTCGATACAGTGTTTTTAATTTGATCTTAACTGTTATAATCAAAAAAGTGATTCGAAAAATACTCGACCAGTGGTTGTGACAGGCAAAGTTAGTTTTCATTTTGACTTGACACTTTTGTGGGTATACAATATTTATATTAGAAGTTATAAATACTGTTTATATATATTTTTTAAAAGAATTTCTTGCAATTATCAAATTGCAAGATGATAAGTAATTATGCAATTTATATCTTTGTTATCTGGGCTGTATGTTTATGTGTGTTGGGCGAATTTAAAGGGAATTTATTTATGAAAAGAAATCTTATAAATATAAGGTAATTTAATGTGTATAGTATACAATTTATGTGGATCTGGGCTTGTTGCCTTTCATTTGTCGTATCCACAGCAAACTAGGATGTTGCCTGTATCTTACTGAGGATAAATAAATTGATATTTCTTTCTGATTGCTGATTATACAATACCCCCCGTTGCATATTCTCATCAATTCGGTAAACAGTGACACTTAATTAAATATGTATAACGAATCGAATACCTCATACTTCGTCATTCCAGACAGACCAAAAGGGCCATCCCATAATGTGTCGCGCATAATCAGCAACATCACACCGCACTCGAGAGTTTACACAAACCTTTTCTGCACGTCATTCGTCCTGCAAGAAGGGTTGTGACAGGGAATAAGGTAAACGTTGCATTTAATCAGTTGTATAAGGGTTTCGTAGTGCTGTACCACGTGGTTTGACTTATGACGCCGAATGATTATCTTATGCGTGTATTCAAAAAGGGTTCTAAGAGGAATATAATATATTAAACTGTAATAGGCCCATTTGTATTCAGTCAACAATTCCAAAAAGTGTGGAAAGTATTGTTTTGGATACTGATACTAATTAATATTCAGCACTTGGTTTCATTTGTGTTGGGTTTATCAGCGCTAACTAATTTGTGTTGGTTTATAAACGCTAATTAATTTGTGATGGGTTTATCAACGTTAACTAATTTGTGTTGGGTTTATCAACGCTAACTAATTTGTGTTGGGTTTATCAACGTTAACAAATTTGTGTTGGGTTTATCAATGCTAACTAATTTGTGTTGGTTTATAAACGCTAATTAATTTGTGATGGGTTTATCAACGTTAACTAATTTGTGTTGGGTTTATCAACGCTAACTAATTTGTGTTGGGTTTATAAACGCTAATTAATTTGTAATGGGCGTATCAACGCTAACTAATTTGTATTGGGTTTATCAACGTGAACTAATAATTTGTGTTGGGTTTATAAATGCTAACTAATTTGTCTTGACTTTATCAACGCTAACTAATTTGTATTGGGTTTATCAACGTTAACAAATTTGTGTTGGGTTTATCAACGTTAACAAATTTGTGTTGGGTTTATCAACGCTAACTAATTTGTGTTGGTTTTATCAACGCTAATTTATTTGTGATGGGTTTATCAACGCTAACTGATTTGTGTTGGGTTTATCAACGCTAACTAATTTGTGTTGAATATATCAACGCTAGCTAATTTGTATTGGGTTTATCAATGCTAACTAATTTGTCTTGACTTTATCAACGCTAACTAATTTGTGTTGAGTATATCAACGCTAACTAATTTGTATTGGGTTTATCAACGCTAAGTAATTTGTGTTGGGTTTATCAACGCTAACTAATTGGTGTTGAATATATCAACGCTAGCTAATCTGTATTGGGTTTATCAATGCTAACTAATTTGTCTTGACTTTATCAACGCTAACTAATTTGTGTTGAGTATATCAACGCTAACTAATTTGTATTGGGTTTATCAACGCTAAGTAATTTGTGTTGGGTTTATCAACGCTAACTAATTTGTGTTGAATATATCAACGCTAGCTAATTTGTATTGGGTTTATCAATGCTAACTAATTTGTCTTGACTTGATCAACGCTAACTAATTTGTGTTGAGTATATCAACGCTTACTAATTTGTATTGGGTTTATCAACGCTAAGTAATTTGTGTTGGGTTTATCAACGCTAACTAATTTGTGTTGAATATATCAACGCTAGCTAATTTGTATTGGGTTTATCAATGCTAACTAATTTGTCTTGACTTGATCAACGCTAACTAATTTGTGTTGAGTATATCAACGCTTACTAATTTGTATTGGGTTTATCAACGCTAAGTAATTTGTGTTGGGTTTATAAACGCTAATTAATTTGTGATGGGTTTATCAACGCTAACTAATTTGTGTTGGGTTTATCAACGCTAACTAATTTGTGTTGGGTTTATCAACGCTAAATAATTTGTGTTAGGTTTATCAACGCTAACTAATTTGTGTTGGATTTATCAACGCTAACTAATTTGTATTGGATTTATCAACGTTAACTAATTTGTGTTAGGTTTATCAACGCTAACTAATTTGTGTTGGATTTATCAACGCTAACTAATTTGTATTGGATTTATCAACGTTAACTAATTTGTGTTAGGTTTATAAACGCTAACTAATTTGTGTTAGGTTTATCAACGCTAACTAATCAATTTGACTATGAAATGTTTTATTGATACTTCAATGATAAGTAAGGGGCAAGTTGATGTGGTACGACTATACCTACGAGTATACTGACTAAGGTGGCGCAACATGAACAGCAACGTTTAATTAACAGTCATTTTTCAGTTGTCAAACGTATAAATATAATTTTCCACACATAATTTCCATATGCATTTATTACATGAATACTAATAAACACGAATTAAAAAAAAAACAATTTTTTCGGCTTTGATTTAAAATTGCAGTTCTTATTGCGCCACTCGCGACACTATCTCTGACAGCACCAATATTTCCCCTTGAAGGAACTGACAATGAGGAATTGCTGTTTGCCTCCTTTTAATAGAATTTTTTTCTTCGAATTTCTCGATTAAATTCTTCCCTGTATTGAATATTGGCGCATGATTTTGCGGGAGAACAGCACGAGTCTTACGAAGTGCATTGCCGATATTTTCACTATTTTTTTTATAAATTTTAATAATATCTAAGCATTGTGCAATCGTGTACCGCTGCATTATAGTATAAATAGGCCAAAACCCATACGATGGTTGTCGTCAAAGGAAGTATACGAGAATTGAATTTTGAATACAAGAGAGCGAGAGAGGAATACTTGGATTCTCTCCGAAAGTTATTCGAAATTTGAATCTCGGTGGGTCCGTGATATTGAACGTATTTTAAATACCTAGCTAACAATTTTTGAACCGGTGTAAAAATGTACGATGTATAAATCTTCTTCTCCCTGGCTTCATCCCAACTCACTGTCTGCGAAGACTGTTGGGGTCAGCTCTCCTCGTCCTCAGGTTGTATGCTCTTCTGTCCCGTACTACGTCCCCCAGGCCGTGCCTCCGCATCAGGTTATCTTTTTGCACCACCCATGAATTCTTTGGTCTTCCTCTGGTTGTTATTCGAGGAAGATCCATGGAGATTGCCTGGTTCACAATGTGATCGGGTGCTCTGCGTCCAACGTGCCCATACCATCTCAATCGCCTCTCCTCCATCTTACTGTTGATGTCCGTAACACCTAGGCTTCCACGAATGCGTGAGCTTTTTATTTTGTCTGTTAGGGACACACCAGCTGACCATCTTAGCATGCGCATTTCAGCAGTTTCTAGTTGCTTGGAGTAAGAGTTATACATCGTCCAGCGTTCGGAACCATAGAGGAGTGCGGGTCTGACAATCGTTTGGTATACTTTTCCTTTTAACTTTACTGACATTATCGGATCACATAGAACTCCCGTCATTGATCTAAACTTCATCCATCCCACACTAATTCTATGTGTTACATCTGCTGCACATCCTCCATCGCTATGGATGAGTGACCCGAGATACTGCTAGTACATTGATCTAAACTTCATCCATCCCACACTAATTCTATGTGTTACATCTGCTGCACATCCTCCATCGCTATGGATGAGTGACCCGAGATAC
The DNA here is from genome assembly GCA_949825065.1 of Odontocerum albicorne. Taxonomy (NCBI): domain Eukaryota; kingdom Metazoa; phylum Arthropoda; class Insecta; order Trichoptera; family Odontoceridae; genus Odontocerum; species Odontocerum albicorne. The sequence goes on from OX463868.1 coordinate 15,174,131, forward strand.
TTAAAGGAGTCACAATTTGGTAATGTTTCTCCATCCATTTGCATTACGGGAGTGACAGCATTTGTGTTCTCGAATGGTAGGTACAGATACTCTGTTTTCTTTCTGCTCAGTCTCAATCCATTGTCCTCCAAGATTATTCTCCACCTTTCCAGACTATTTTGCAGGTCTTCATGTTTTTCACTAATTAATACGATATCGATCTTTAGGAGACTGTTCATTTCCTGGTTAGTTAAATAGTCCATGACTAAGATGATCAGTAGCGGACTGAGTACCGATCCTTGATGTACCTCCACCTTTACAGGAAATTCTGGTGAATTTCCCGAAGTGCACCTCACTTGCGTTGTCACGTTATCGTACATGTCCTGGATGGCAAGTACACACTTTTCTGGTACACTGTGTGCTCTAAGTGCTGCCCAAATTAGGCTTCTAGGGACCCTGTCAAATGCCTTTTCAAGATCGATGAAGACCATATGAAGGTCTTTCTTGGCATCACGGTGTTTTGCGACAAGGAGTCTAACGGTTTAGATGGCGTCTTCTGTTGATTTTTCCGATACGAAGCCACACTGGTTGTTATGTATTTCCACCAAATTCCTGATTCTCGAGTTTATAATTCGTTCATAGATTTTCGTAGTGTGGGATATTAGCTTGATGCCTCTATAGTTGTCGCATTTCCTGGAGTCTCCTTTGTTTTTGTAGAAGGGAAGGAGAAAGCTTCTTCGGAATCCATCTGGCATTGGGGCTCCGGCCAATATTTTATTTAAGGGCTTACACAGCCAATTCTGTCTCCATTCACCGCATTCTTTCCAAAATTCAGTTGGTATATTGTCATACTCATTCAGTTGGACGATGTATAAATGATATATACTCGTATATAAACAAATTCTACATTTATGAATATATATTTTCATAAATGTAGAATTTGTTTTACTCCCGTGGATATTTCACGGGCTGCAACTAGTAATTAATTAACAGGTTACGTATGTTAGGTGACGTATCTCCATTATACATGTTATACGCCTAACAAATGAAGAATGCCGGCAAATTTAAAATTGCAGTTCTTGTTGCGCTACTCTATAGTTTGCATTCTTTTTAGTGGTTGAATACATATTTGTCAGTTAGAATGAAGACATATTTGCCGGTTAGAATGAATACATATTTGTTGGTTAGAATGAAGATATATTTGTCGGTTAGAATGAAGACATATTTGTCAGTTAGAATGAATACATATTTGTCGGTTAGAATGAAGACACATTTGTTTGTTAGAATGAAGACATATTTGTCGGTTAGAATGAAGACATATTTGTCGGTTAGAATGAATACATATTTGTTTGTTAGAATGAAGACATATTTGTCGGTTAGATTGAAGATAGATTTGTCGGTTAGAATGAAGACATATTTGTCGGTTAGAATGAAGACATATTTGTCGGTTAGAATGAAGACATATTTGTCAGTTAGAATGAATACATATTTGTCGGTTAGAATGAAGACACATTTGTTTGTTAGAATGAAGACATATTTGTCGGTTAGAATGAAGACATATTTGTCAGTTAGAATGAATACATATTTGTCGGTTAGAATGAAGACACATTTGTTTGTTAGAATGAAGACATATTTGTCGGTTAGAATGAAGACATATTTGTCGGTTAGAATGAAGACATATTTGTCGGTTAGAATGAAGACATATTTGTCAGTTAGAATGAATACATATTTGTCGGTTAGAATGAAGACACATTTGTTTGTTAGAATGAAGACATATTTGTCGGTTAGAATGAAGACATATTTGTCGGTTAGAATGAATACATATTTGTTTGTTAGAATGAAGACATATTTGTCGGTTAGATTGAAGATAGATTTGTCGGTTAGAATGAAGACATATTTGTCGGTTAGAATGAAGACATATTTGTCGGTTAGAATGAATACATATTTGTTTGTTAGAATGAAGACATATTTGTCGGTTAGATTCAAGATAGATTTGTCGGTTAGAATAAAGACACATTTGTTTGTTAGAATGAAGACATATTTGTCGGCTAGAATTAAGATATATTTGTCGGTTAGAATGAAGACATATTTGTTTATTAGAATGAAGGCATATTTGTCGGTTAGATTGAATATATATTTGTCGGTTAGAATGGAGACATGTTTGTCGGTTAGAATGGAGACATGTTTGTCGGTTAGAATGAAGATATATTTGTCGGTTAGATTGAAGATATATTTGTCGGTTAGAATGAAGACATATTTGCCGGTTAGAATGAAGACATGTTTGTTAGTTAGAATGAAGACATACTCGTATTTGTCGGTTAGAATGAAGATATATTTGTCGGTTAGAATGAAGACATCTTTGTTAGTTAGAATGAAGACATACTCGTATTTGTCGGTTAGAATGAAGACATATTTGTTAGTTAGAATGAAGACATACTCGTATTCTTCGGTTAGAATGAAGATATATTTGTCGGTAGAATGAAGATATCTTTGTTAGTTAGAATGAAGACATACTCGTATTTGTCGGTTAGAATGAAGATATATTTGTCGGTTAGAATGAAGACATATTTGTCGGTTAGAATGCTGAGTTGAATGTAGTGCGACATACTCGTATCTAACTACAGGTCTATTTGCATTAAGTCAACAATTCCTAAGGCCAATTCCTTCTTAAATCACTTTGTATTTGGCAAAACTGATTCTAAGACCTTTCTCTATTCACCTCTCGTACAATTTACTCATCAATCTTTTCATTCTATCACCATATCATCGATGAGGTAACGTCACGGCCGTAATGTAATGTATCCCAGCATGATGCCGGCGGGCACCGGTGTCAGTGCACATGTATAACAGAGGCAAATCACATCGCGAGTCATTAGTGCGAAACAGGTTCCGTATGTGGGGCAGTAGAGAGTGAGAGCGCCCTCCCACTCGCCGCCTGCAGATCTATCGCACCTGACCCGAGATACCGACACAACTCCAAAGATTACGTTATTTTTCTTTTTTGATTATAGACAGGATTTAAACCACTTCGACACAGGCATTGCCTAAATTGGTTCTCTATATCCACAAACTTTATTATAGACCATGTAAATTTTAATTGTGGAAGATAAAACTATTCTGTCTATTGTATAATGTCCTTAACTGTCCCGCCGCACCCTCAGATTTCGTCGAAAAATTTCAGCGTCTTTCCAATCATGGATTAACACTACGCTCAAACAGAGATTGTCTATTGGCCTTTCCAGTTCACCGCTCCTCTTTCTTTACGTCGTCCTTTACTGTCCATGCAGTGAGACTCTGGAATCGGTTACAAACCAATATAAGACTCGCTCCGTCCTTGGCATGCTTTAAGAAGCGACTGAAAAAACTCTTAATTTCTAGTCAGTAAAATAACGTGTTTCATTCCTGATTTTTCTTTTCCTTTCCTCTCCACCATCCCTTCCTTTCCTTTTGATTGATGATATCTCACTTTATATGAAAAATAATGTTCGGGTGATTGTCCGTCTTTGTGTGGTTCGTAGGCATATGCTCACGTATGTGTTTCGTAGGGATGGATAGTCATTTGAATGATTTATGCAACCATGTAACTTGGTTAATTTACTTTTGTCTGGTCGGTTGGAAGAGATTGCCGCCTGGCAATAAGCCCGCCAGATTGTATTTGCAATAAAAGTGTTGAATTAATAAAAATATTCCACCTAAATATATCACGCTTTATGTTCAACCTAAGAAATGACTATTATATCACATCTTATTTTTCTTCCAAGAAATAATGAGTATATCACACCTTATATTCAACCTAAGAAAGTACGATTAAAACACATTTTATTTTCTTCCTAAGAAATAACGAATATATCACACATTATGATCAACCTAAGGAATTACGATTATATCATAAGTATTTTTTTCTAAGAAATAACGAATATTTCATATCTTATGTTCAACCTAAAAATTGCGATTGTATTACATTTTTTTTCTCTAAGAAATAACTAATATTTCTCACCTAATATTCAACGTAAAAAAATGCGATTATACCACACCTTATTTTCCTTCAAAGAGATAACCAGTATATCACATCTTATAATCAACCTAAGGAATAACGAGTATATCACATCTTATAATCAACCTAAGAAATAAAGAGTATATCACATCTTATAATCAACCTAAGAAATAAAGAGTATATCACATCTTATAATCAACCTAAGAAATAACGAGTATATCACATCTCATAATCAACCTAAGAAATAACGAGTATATCACATCTCATAATCAACCTAAGAAATAACGAGTATATCACATCTCATAATCAACCTAAGAAATAACGAGTATATCACATATTATAATCAACCTAAGGAATTACGACCATACTACATATTACATTTAATCTAAGAAAACACCACCGTATTATATTACACCTTATATGTATTCAACCTAATAAAATAATGTCATATTACGCCTTATATTCAACCAAATAAAATAACAAAATATGATCAAACCACATCTTATATTTAACCTTATAAAATAATAAAATACGATCAAATCATATATTATATTATATTCAACCTTATAAAATAACAAAATACGATCAAATCATATAATAGTATAAATCATAGTATAAATAGGCCAAAACTCATACGACGGCTGTCGCCAAAGAAAGAATACGAGAATTGAATTTTGAATACAAGAGAGCGAGAGAGGAATACTTGGATTCTCTCCGAAAGTAATTCGAAATTTGAATCTCGGCGGGTCCGTGATACTGAACGATTTTTAAATACCTAGCTAACAATGTATAAATGATATATATTTAAACAAATTCTATATTTATGAATATATATTTTCATAAATGTATAATTTCTTTTACTTCCGTTAATATTTCACGGGTTGCAACTAGTATTATTTTAAACCTTATAAAATAACAAAATACGATCAAATCACATCTTATATTTCTGTGGTGTTATGGCAGAAGTTGATTTGTCCGTTTTTTTGTCATTTAGTGTTTATTCTTCCAATTTATAGAAAATATTTCTCAGCGTGTTGTGGCAAAACTTGTTGTGTCAGTCATTATCCAAACAGAAGATATATTGTTTGGAAAAAATTAAGAAATGCTTATTTGTACTGATTTTAACAGCTTATCAAAGTTAATATTGCTTCTTCTGTAAACTAAGGTAAAACGGACATATCATCTTCTGCCATAACGCCACAGATTTAACCTAATGAAATACGATCGAATAATATATTATTTCAACCTTATTAAATAACAAAATACGATCAAATCATATATATTATATTCAATCTAATAAAATACAATCAAATCATATATTATATTCAACCTAATAAAATACAATCAAATCATATACGAGTATTATATTCAACCTAATAAAATACAATCAAATCATATATTATATTCAACCTAATAAAATACGATCAAATTATCTATTATATTCAACCTAATAAAATACGATCAAATCATATCATATATTATATTCAACCTAATAAAATACAATCAAATCATATCATATATTATATTCAACCTAATAAAACACAATCAAATCATATCATATATTATATTCAACCTAATAAAGTACGATCAAATAACATATTACATTCAACTTAATAAAATAAGTAAATACTTTATTAAATAATTTAAAAAGTGAAATAAAATGGAGTTCTACAATATGAATACCAAATCAATCGATTATTATTATTAAACTCGTACTTTTATCGAAATTATGGGTTACTTTATGTATGGGTTACTTTACTCTGAACGCAATTAAGTGAATATGACTCAAGCCATATACATTATAATCCCTGTTGAGGGAGACATCACCGCGCTTTGTATGGAACTATAATCCCTGTTGAGGGAGACATCACCGCGCTTTGTATGGAACTATAAAAAACCCATTTAATAGACTTTACATGTTTAGACAAGGAGGATTTATCAAGTTTTTTTTTGATATTTCAAATAACCAAAAAAAGTGGGTATTGTGGGCTGAGGCCAGTGGTGGACTGGGCCAACAGGCTATCGGGGATTTCTCTGTGGGTCGAAATAAAGCTGTGACAAGGTGTTTTGGCACCTGGGGCAACCATTGGAAAACTTGCCTCTGTATAGATCGTTTAGGCAGAAGAGTCATTTCGCAATAGTGTGAGTAACAGTGCATTTACAAAAACTTGTCACTTTATTATTTTAATGATGTGATAAAGCAAAAAATATATAAAAATAATATTTTATATTCAAACATTGAAATGAACACAACACGTTTTGTAAATTAAAAATGGTGTCAGCTTAAATTGTTATGCGCATAAAAATAAAATGAAAGTAAGTTTATTGAACGTATTAATTGTTTAGGCATGGCAGATTCTACCTATAGGAAACATTCAATAACAATTGTGGAATTTATCAAGACTGAAAATAAATATAAGTACAAGTATTATAAAGTAAACATGTTGGTCAGCTTTAATTAGATTATGGCGCATAGAAATACAATTATTATTGTATGTAAGATTATTTAACATATTAATATTAGTATCATAATTACATAATTACAATGGCAAATAATACAGTTTTAAAATAATAGTGGATGGGATGGAGTGATACTAAATTCTAGGAGACTTTAACAAAGTTATAACAATGTATACATTCTAAGCTTTGGAAACATTTTGAATTATACATTACATTAGACAAAAATGGCACTAATAGATTGCAGCACCTTTTCGACCGATCCCCAATTATTATCAATCACTATAGTTCGGAAATTCTAGGATGAGTCCTGTGACAGTTCACAAATTTGCCCCAATACAACCTTGTAACGATGTTCAGTAATTTTAATTATTTTATCAACTTTAATATAAGCCTCGATTCTAATAAATAGCAAGTTATTTAGGTAAATACATTTACACAAGGTTGTATTGGAGCAAATTTGTGAGCTGTCACAGGACTCATCCTAGAATTTCCAAACTATACCAAAATTTAAAGCAATCTCCTTTGCTTGGCCCGAAAGCGGTTTTCCATTTCCTAATTCCGACACGGTAGTGTTTTTCTAATCACCGATTATTTTAACAACAATACAAACGTGCGCTCTGCGCGAACCAATCGTGTGGCATTCTAAAACCAATACCACTACATAAGTTGTGTAATACAGATAGTGTTACTCATACTATTGCAAAATTACTCTTCTGGCTGAATTATCTATAGGGTCTTTTAAATTGAGCGTTTTTTTTTGTAAATTTTTTTAAAATTCTTGAATAAAACACACAATTTGCTTTGATTTCAAAAAAACTTTTTACTGGCCATTGACGTATAATGTATGACATTTAAACACAAAAAACAATATCCGCCAAATGTCCACCTCTTGCAGCTCCGCAGATGTCCACTCTTTTGTCAAAATTTTCGATGACATTTTGGCATAATTGCGGTTCTAACTCACCGATAACGCGAATAATTTCGTCCTTCAGTTCAGGAACTGATTGGGGGTCATTCTTATAGACCTGGCTTTTCACGTCACTCCAGAGAAAATAGTTCAACGGTGTCAGATCACATGATCTTGGTGGGCAATTAACATCACCGTTTCCGGAGATTACAATACATAAAACAATTCAACAATTTGAACGCGTTGTTGTATTGTATACGGCTCTATTTTTATAAATGCCATACATTACACTTCTCAAATGTCACAAGACCCAGACAAGTTCGCGACGCCATCTGTGTTTTATCCAAGAATTAAAAAAAACTGCTTAATTTGAAAGACCCTTTATAATAAGGCACAAAATATGTCAACTTATTGTGGGGTAATTACACTTGGAAATGGGTAAAATTGCTAAAATATTTTCTCCTCGTTTTAAAAATGGGAGTTTTACTGTATTACACTTTCATTGTATATAGTACTACTTGGCAGGCTTATTGCCTCATGGTAATATCTTCCAGCCAACCAGAAATATGTTAAAGAAGCCTTAAGTGAAAATTAGACTGGAATCCTTTTAAAAAAATGTGCGTTTCAGCGGTATTTTTGAACCCGCAACCTCCGGGCTAGGAGACAGGCGTCTTAACAACTAGGCCACGAAAGTCGTTGGAAGGAAGGAAGACCAAGGAAAGTATGGTTGGATCAAGTGAATGGTTTTCTTAAAGACGGAAACGTAGAAAGTTAGAGAAATTATAGAAGTTGTTTGAGAATGTGTATGCATGTGGAAGAGACGATGATGTGTGTTGAGATAGGAAAATCTGACGGTCTGTCTTCTCTGCCTACCCCGACAGGGAAATGGCGTGAAGGTTTGTATGCTTTAATATTTCATAGTTCTCTGTTAACACATTCACTGCGATATGTATTTATAGAATAGTGTAGAGGTACTGAAAAAAAATCATATTTTCGAAACCTTAAAATCTTACGGTATTTTCGAAACCTTAAAATCTTAAAATATTCGGTACCATACAAACAAAGAGAATTGAATGACGCGCAACGGGCGTCATCAGCGTCTCTACAAAAAAATGTGTTGACGCCCCAGGGGCGTCTTTAGCAGCGAACGTGTTAACAGAATCATCCCATCAGTATACAGTGATACGCACGTATTGCCGTTGTGTGCCACCCATTGACATCTTGACTTCTTTCACACACGAAATCTATGTAAATATTAAACAATCAGGGTGACATAACGCATCCTTGCTTTACCCCTTTTGACATATTAAACCATTCAGTCGATGTTCTTTTGTTTATTATGAAAAAAAAAACAAAGAAAAGAAATGGATAGGACAGTTTGATTTGATGTCTATGCCGATATCTCGGTCGGGCCTTATACTATACATATACAGTGATACGCACATATTGCTATTCTATGCCACCCATTGACATCTTGACTTCTTTCACACACGAAATCTATTTAAATATTAAAGAATCAGGGTGACATAACGCATCCTTGCTTTACCCCTTTTGACATATTAAACTATTCAGTCGATGTTCTTTTGTTTATTATGAAAAAAAAAACAAAGAAACGAAATGGATAGGACAGTTTGATTTGATGTCTATGCCGATATCTCGCTCGGGCCTAATACGAGGCGTATCCAGAAAGTAAGTGTACTGAGGCTCTCACGACCGGATGGATTTTATTTTCGACATGTTGGCTACACTTCCGTGTAGCCTGACCCTTCCCCTCCGCAACGAGACCGGTTCGAGGTCAGTACGTTGAGAAGTGTCGACGCGACAACATGTTTCGTAAAAATTGTCAACCCAATCTCCCGCTAAGTGCGAAATTTTGTAAAAAGGCAAGAGTTTTTGAGGCGCTGCAAACTCCATGGAGATGAATTTCTCCACTCCATCGTTACTGGAGATGAAACTTGGGTTGCACACTACACGCCTGAAACCAAAAGGCAGTCTCAACAGTGGCGTCACACCTCTTCACCCTCCGCCAAAAAGTTCAAAACCACAATTTCAGCCAAGAAAATCATGGCATCCGTGTTTTCGGACTGTCAAGGCATAATTTTAATTGAATATATGCCTCAAGGGGAGACCATCAACTCTGCAAGATACTGTGAGACCCTAAAACAATTACGGAGGGCGATTCAGAACAAGAGGAGAGGCATGCTGACAAAGGGAGTCTGCCTGCTGCATGATAATGCCAGACCACACACGGCCAACGCCACGAAGGAACTGCTCGCCTCGTTTAAATGGGATGTCCTGAACCATCCCGCGCATTCCCCTGACCTAGCACCTTCAGATTACTATCTCTTTACCTCCCTGAAGCTGTACATGGGTGGAAAAAGGTTTTCAACCGACGAGGAGGTAAAGGAGGAGGTGGAGAAGTGGACGGAGGGGTTGGCGGGAAACTACTTCGAGGAAGGCATCAAAAAGTTAATACCCCGCTTCACCACCTGCATTGAGAGGAATGGCGACTATGTTGAAAAATAGCTTACAAAATAAATTACAATAGCTTGTTAAAAATAAATTACAATAGCTTACATATGTACTACGGTAACCACGTAATTTTTTTGTTTAAATATTAAAAATTGTAACCTACAAAAATTCAGTACACTTAGTTTCTGGATATGCCTCGTACTATATACAGTGATACGCACATATTGCTATTGTATGCCACCCATTGACATCTTGACTTCTTTCACACACGAAATCTATTTAAATATTAAACAATCAGGGTGACATAACGCATCCTTGCTTTACCCCTTTTGACATATTAAACTATTCAGTCGATGTTCTTTTGTTTATTATGAAAAAAAAAACAAAGAAACGAAATGGATAGGACAGTTTGATTTGATGTCTATGCCGATATCTCGCTCGGGCCTAATACGAGTATAATGGCCAGTCCGCCGATGTTCGTGGTATTTTAGCAATGTATTTTCTTTTCCAGCTCCCAAACCAGTTTGTCTCTCACGTCAGACATTATTGAGGACACGCGCGTGATATAATATAATATACGAACTCTGTATCTTGGTGCAGACCGCAAACTGGTCCATCGCAGTTTTATCTTGCTTACGGAAGAACCTTTATATTATATTAAGATAATCCGCAAGTTAAAATAACTGTCATTGTGTATTGACTGTCATAAATATCGTTTTTAAAATCCATTTTAATTTTTTTTGTTTTTTTTTACACATTACAAGTTTATCTATAGTTCGGAAAATGTAGGATGAGTCCTGTGACAGTTCACAAATTTGCCCCAATACAACGTTATTTAATGTATTTACCTAAATAACTCGCTATTTATTAGAATTGAGGCTTATATAAAAGTTGATAAAATAGTTAAAATTACTGAAAGTCGTTACAAGGTTGTATTGGGGCGAATTTGTGAGCTGTCACAGGACTCATTCTAGATTTTCTGAACTTTAGTTCGTGTGTCATCGTCGAAAAAATGTAGAGATTAAGAATGTAGAGATGAAAAATGTAGATATTAAACATTTAGATATAAAAAAATGTAGAGAAAATTTTTTTAGGAATAAAACAAGTAGATATAAAAAAATGTAGAGATAAAAAAATGTAGAGATTAAAAAATGTAGAGATAAAAAATGTAGAAATTAAACATTTAGATATAAAAAAATGTAGAAATTAAACAAGTAGATATAAAAAAATGTGGAGATAAAAAATATAGAGATTAAAAAATGTAGAGATAAAAAATGTTGAAATTAAACATTTAGATATAAAAAAATGTAGAAATTAAACAAGTAGATATAAAAAAATGTAGAGATAAAAAATGTAGAAATTAAACAAGTAGATATAAAAAAAATGTATAGATAAAAATGTAGAGATTAAAAAATGTGGAGATTAAAAATGTAGAGATTAAAAATGTAGAAATGAAACATTTAGATGCAAGAAAATGTAGAAATAAAACATTTATAGATAAAAAATGTAGAGATGAAAAATGCATATATATTTTTGCCTTTTGTGTATCGAGGTGAACATCTGGCCAACACATATATCCCAAGAATCTCTCCACTGCTTGCCGAGATTGTCTCATCCCTCCCTCCACCCCCAGTCCCCAACCTGAATGTTTACCGTTAGAAGCGTGTATCTCGGTACCAGTTCGAACATAATTCAGTCTTGTTTGTGCTTCCCTGAAGATGAGGTGTGCACCTTCAAACCGGTAGGGTTATACCGTTACAAACAAGGGGAATAAACAGTGTTTGATAAAACAAATATTACAAAATACGTAGAATTAATTTTCAAACACCGCTCCTTCAGGCTAGCTGCCAAAGATCGTTTCCTAACTTCATCCCACTAAAAGTATGGTATAACCTTTGCTACCTGCGATATACAATAGCTCGGCTGAGTATTATATTAATCGCACACACTTCCTACAACACTTCTTTCTATAATTATTAACCTTTGATTTCGCTACATTCTTTTCCGGTTGTTATTTTTTGTTCAGTAACTATTGCTCAAAGAATAAAAGTGAGATGAACAAGTTTACTCTTTGCACGATGTCATGAGAGATGTGTCACAACCGGCGTCGATGCAATCAATTCACGCTTACCTTAATTTTCTAATGATGCGGGCACCTACACAGATATAGTAATGTTGAACCTTCAAATGTTAAAGAAAAATGTAACAAAGTATCTCTTGGACGGGGGGAGAGCGAGAAGTGAGGAGCTTGTGGTGGTCTCCCCATAGCCATGGGAAGGGCGGGATGAATAGGAGGGGTGGGATGAATAGGAGGGGTGGGATGAATAGGAGGGGCGGTATGAATAGGAGGGGCGGTATGAATAGGAGGGGTGGGATGAATAGGAGGGGGGGGGGGGTGAATATGAGGGGTGGGATGAATAGGAGGGGTGGGATGAATATGAGGGGTGGGATGAATATGAGGGGTGGGATGAATAGGAGGGGTGGGATGAATAGGAGGGGTGGTATGAATAGGAGGGGTGGGATGAATAGGAGGGGTGGGATGAATAGGAGGGGTGGGATGAATAGGACGGGTGGGATGAATAGGAGGGGGGATGAATAGGAGGGGTGGGATGAATAGGAGATGTGGGATGAATAGGAGGGGTGGGATGAATAGGAGGTGGGATGAATGGGGGAAATGGGATGAGTAGGAGGGGTGGGACGAATAGAACGAGTGGGTTGAATAAGAGGGGGGGATGCATAGGAGGGGTAGGATAAATATGAGGGGGGGGGGTGAATAGAAGGGGTGGGATGACTAGAATGGGTGGGATGAATGTGAACTTAAGTCTGATGTGTTGATTAAGGGGAAGATGAGTAGTTTAAGATGGTTTGGACATGTGGAACGAACGAATGAAGAAATACTAACAGATATATCATATAGTGCAAATGTAAGTGGGAGTCATGTGAGAGGAATACCAAAGAAAGGTAGCTTGGATCAATTGAATGATTCTCTGAAAGAAGGAAACGTAGATCGTAGAAGTTGTATGAGAAAATGTATGGATTAAATTTTAAAAAAATACACAATTTGCTTTAGATTTCAAAAAACTTTTTATTGGTCATTGAAGTATAATGTATGACATGTAATCAGTTCGTCTCGTCATGTCATACAAGACACACGTGTTTCCTTAGTCTCCGCTCCTAAATTGAAGCCGATATATTCTCGTTGTGAAGTGAAGTGTTTTGGGCCAGTCAGGATAGTGCCCAAATTTCTGGGAATTGACCGTGCCGACTCGTATCCGGACCCTGTGGCTCTCATATATATTGTCCCTTCAACATATGTTGCCGAGGTCCATACACCAGTACGTTACCGCCCTATCTCATTTTATTGTATAACGTTCATTCTAATTACGAGTACTTTTTCTATTATATTATTTAAAATTCCGTTCTGAAATTATTTACGAGGACTCTTTCTATTATATTATTATTTAAAATGTCGTTTGAAATGTTAATTTTAGTGCTTAACTTTTAACTGTTAACACACATGGTGGTTCTAAGAACAAAAGTCCCGAAATCCTCGGGAACAAACTCGAGCCGCATCATGGACGCCAAGTCACGTGCCACCCCCATGAGGAAGAATTCCGCCCTCTCCTGTCCTGGTGTAGCTGCAAACACCAGCACCAGCAACTCCAGTGCGTGGATCACTCCACGCAATGGAGCTAAACAATCAACTCCAGTCCCGGCTCAACCGCTACCGAACCAAAACCGATTCGAGGCACTCCCGGAGGTCGGAGACGCCCCTGGAACAGCTGGCTTCCGAGCGCCAGTAAAGAGGATTACCTCGAAGATCCCACCGGTAATTATTACCTTAGGGGACAAAACACATGGCCAGATAATAAATCTGGCCAAATCTTTTACAAAGGCGGGCATCACGCTCTCCTACAGAGGCAGAGACCGTGCAGCTGTCAACTGCTCAACGCTGGAGGACCACAAAACTCTCGTGGCTGGCCTGAGAGAGACCCAGGCACCCTTCCACACGTTCACCGCGGAGGTGGAGCGCAGCAAGCGATCCGTCATCAGGGGCCTCCCAGAGCTCCCGGTAGAGGACATCGCGGCTGATCTGGCCGCCCAGGGGTACAAGCCTCTCCGAGTATTCAGGATGAAGACCAAGGGTGCCCCGCTCTATACGGTACTCTTCCCAAATGCCACAAACATTGAGGCTCTTCGGACGGAAGTGACAGTGATTAACTACTGTCGCGTCCGCCTGGAGAAATACAAGAACGGTGGCAGGGTAGGCACCCAGTGCTACCGCTGTCAAAACTTTGGCCACGCATCGGCGAACTGTAACCACACAGTCCGATGCGTGAAGTGCTTGATGGCGCATGCCACTACCGACTGCCCCAAGAAAGAGCGGGACACCCCTGCGGCTTGCTGTAACTGCGAGGGTGCTCATCCGGCCAACTATGGTGGTTGCCCCCGCCGCCAACAATACATATCCAGCCTACATAAGAGACGCAGCGTACCGGCTCCCCGGATGGACCATCGCTCGTGGAGCCAGGTAGCCAGCGGTACTCCAGCCTCACCACCTCACCTACCAGCCTCTCCTATAGCCCCCCTTTCTACTCAAACACTCCACCCTCCTCGTGCTCAGCCCCTGCCCCCGCCCCCGATTAACACGTTCACAAACGGAGAGAGCGAGTTACTCGCCATCATGCGCCTTGTCATCGGAGCCCGGAGCAGGCTCGCTTCTTGCACCACTAAGCTCGAGAAGACTATGATCTACCTCGAGATCATTGAGCAGCTCGTAGGATAAGCGTGATGACGAGTTTCTCTGGAATGAAAGTGCTCTGCTGGAATGCTTACAGCATGCAGCAGAAGATCAAGGAGCTGATGCTGTTGGTGAACAATTCAGGTATAGATATTGTGCTTATAACGGAAACTTGGTTAAAACCTGTATCTCGTGTGAGAGGCACCGGTGGCTTCACCATCTATAGATCGGATCGCGTTTCCGGTAGAGGTGGAGGCACCGCGATCCTCATCCGAGACACTATCCATCATACCCAACTCCTCACGCCCGCCCTGACAAACTTGGAGACTACTGCCATCAGCCTCAAGGTTGACAGGGAGACAGTCACAATTGTGGCAGCATATTGTACCGGCTATCGTTCACTTCTGGAAAAGGACATCGAGGCAGTGCTGGCCTTGGGGCCCAAGGTCATCATGGCCGGGGACTTCAATGCCAAGCACCGTTACTGGAACTGCTTGAGAGCTAACCCGAACGGAACGACGCTGTACAATTATATGGAAAACCACAACTGTCAAATACTCTATCCAAATCAACATACCTGTTTCACCAACCCCCGTAGCCCTTCTACACTGGACATTGCCGTAGTCAAAAACTACCCTAACATCTCTGGCTTGACTGCTCTAGAAGCTCTCTCGTCAGACCACCTCCCAGTCTACTTCACATTGGGAGTGAGGCCGATTGCTAGCCTCAGGGAGCAGTACGACTACGCCAATGCTGACTGGAAGGGTTACAAAGCCTACCTCCACAACCAGCTCTGCCTATCACCAGAAACTCTGGTGAGCCCACAGGACATTGATACCGCGATAGATACCATCTCCACCTTCATCCATAATGCCCGTGATGAAAATGTTCCCCTCAAAATTGTCACTCCATACAAAATAACTCTTACTCCTCATATCAAACTCCTTATATCTCTAAAAAACAAACAAAGACAGACCTACAGACGTACACTAGACAAACGTGACAAAACACTTCTAAACGTCCTCCAAGATGAAATCAAAAAAGAAATCCGCCTACTTAAAAACCAGCTATGGCAGAGAAAATTGGCAGCTCTAGAACCGGGTAACGGTACTCTCTGGCGAGTCGTCAAGGGTATCAAGTGCTCGTCTCAAAGCATACCACCTCTGCGCACAGCCTCAGGGTTGGCTGTTTCTGGCAGTGACAAGGCTAATGCCTTGGCGGACGCTTATGAGAATACGTACTCAATCACTTCCGACCTTGGAAATGTTGATGTCAATAAAGCTGTCGAGGACACTCTCACCAGCTTTGCTTACTCCCCGACCAACCAAAACGAGGTGCAACTTTGCACCCCGTCCGAAATTGGTCGTATCCTTGACAGACTTAAAACACGAAAAGCACCCGGTCCCGACAATATACACAATAGCCTTCTTAAACAGTTACCACTCAAAGCGAGGATTTTTCTTACTAAAATAATAAATGCCTCACTCCTTAATGGGTATTTTCCGAGTATTTGGAAAGTAGCCAACATTGTTCCTATCCACAAGCCAAATAAACCTACCGAAAATCCAACTAGCTACAGGCCCATCAGCCTTCTTCCAGGTCTTGGCAAGATCCTTGAGAGAGTGGTTGCCTCAAGGCTAGTGTTCCATCACGAATCCAATAATACATTCCCTCATGAGCAATTTGGATTTAGAACAAGACACAACACGGTCCAGCAACTTACCCGTGTCGTGGAAGACGTGTCGATGGGCTTCAATAGGAACAGAAGTACTGGCATGGTACTGCTGGACCTTGAGAAGGCTTTTGATACTGTCTGGCATGATGGCCTTCTTCACAAACTTCTCCTCACTGGCACTCCACTCTATCTCGTGAAACTACTTCAATCCTACCTTTCCAATAGAAGTTTCACAGTCACCACTCATCATTCTACGTCATCCGCCAGGCCCATCCCTATGGGTGTCCCCCAAGGCAGTATACTTGGACCATGTCTATTTAACATTTACACACACGACATTCCTACTCCCCCAAACTGTAAACTCGCACTCTTTGCTGACGATGCGGCATGCTACGCATCGTCACTCAAGGTGGATCGAGCTGGTCGCCGTCTTCAGATTGCTCTTGAGATCCTTGAGAAATACTACCAGGACTGGAGGCTCAAAATCAATGACGCCAAAACTGAGGCCATCATGTTCTCCCGAAAAATCAAGGAAAGAGTGCCATCGATGCCCTTATTCATCGGTGGTTGCCTGGTTGAGTGGCAGGACGTGGTTAAATACCTCGGCCTGCACCTTGACCGGCGACTGACGTGGAAAACCCATTTGAATACCATCAGACAGAAGGGTCACAAGGGCATAGGGGCTATCAGTTCGATATTTCATCGACGCAGCTTCCTTTCACCCAAAAATAAGCTCCTCCTCTATAAAACCCTTATTCGTCCTATCTTGACCTATGCTGCACCCGTTTGGGGTAGTGTGAGCAACACGGATCACCTGAAACTCCAGAGAGTGCAGAACAAGGCATTCAAGATATCTTTTAACACCCATCCCAGAACAAATCTTACCCGACTTCACGCTGAACAGCGAGAAGAAACCCTACAACACCACATTCTCGCTTGGACCGTGAAGTTCTATAAAAGCCAACAAAATCACAGAAATCCCTTAGTCGCTGCCCTGGGGGCTTACGAGAGTAAATCCGACCTACCCTTCCGTTATAAGCACAAGCTCCCGAAGCATTATCTGTTGCCTGACTAGTCCACCTACAGTATTAGCTGGGACGACCAAGGTCTGAGTGAATGTGATGGAATACAAGTAGCCTGAACGAGTGGACTTGTTTTTGCTGAATAATTAGTGTAAAAATTGTTATCTAGTTATAAGTAGTATGTAGGTGTTAATTATTTCTAAGATCTCATATATTAAGATTGAATAAATAAAATAAAATGATATGTAGGAAAATAAGATTAAATAAGTTCATAAATTATAACATATAATTAAGATTAGTTAAGTAATAAATTTGTACATAGGTATAGCCTCAACAAATGTTTGTATAATAATTTACTTGTTTAATAAATAAAAAAAAAAAAAAAAAAGTATGACATGTAAACACAAAAAAACAATATCCGCCAAATGTCCACCTCTTGCAGCACCGCTGATGTCCACTCTTTTGACAACATTTTCGATGACATTTTGGCATAATTGCGGTTCTAACTCGCCGATAACGCGAATAATTTCGTCCTTCAGCTCAGGAACTGATCGGGGGTCATTCTTATAGGCCTGGCTTTCCACGTAACCCCAGAGAAAATAGTCCAACGGTGTCAGATCACATGATCTTGGTGGGCAATTAACATCACCGTTTCCGGAGATTACAATACATAAAATAATTCAACAATTTTTTTTTTTTTTTTTTTTTTTTTTTTTTTTTTTTTCACCCATTCAATATAAAACAGTGTGTGATGACACAAATTTATGTATATTTGTATTTAATATTATGTATATATCATCATATTTATATATGTATTTAATCGTTTATAATTTCTCATAATCATTCATAAAATCAAAACAATTACCACAAACCTATCCTTTCCCGATTCCCAAAAAGATCCTGCCAATTTCCAATAAATATCTTAACAGTCAGAACTTATCCGATGAAGGAGTAAGGTGTCCTACCATCGGACCGAAACTCCGAACAAGCTATCCATCACTTGAGAACGCGTTGTTTACATCATCTAGGGCAGCAGTCGGCAACCCATGGCACGCGTGCCACTAGGTGCCACGTGGAAGGTTTTAGGTTGTACGGCATAAATCATGACAAATAATGAAATTCTCCAGTACATTAATTTAAATAATTTTAATGAATATAACATTTTAGTACGATTTTTAAATTACGTGTTTAGCGGGATGCTTAATTTGATACGTCGTGATGATTTTGATTTGTTTGTATTTAAAATAAAATACGTCAATTCAGGAATGCGATAAAAGTGAGAGTGAATAATCGATAAATAGTAAACAGCGATGAATGGTCAAGTGAATAATAACAAGTGCCTTTATTCATCGATAAGTAGGTATATATAGACTTTCAGAACGGGACGCGTGACTGCGTCCGCGGTATATCACGATCTCACTCCTGCGCGTGCTGAGGTGGTCGCAAGCGCTGCGGATACTACAGTGGGCAGGATATTTATTGTCGTGATATGTTCTCTTTCTACCTTGGAATGCGATGTAAATATTATTTGCGTGTAAACAGTGTTGACGTTTCTGGTGTGTGACAATTGTACATATCCAGAGGTTGATTCATCGGTCGTTGACCCTGCATATTAACAATATTTAGGGACGTGGGTACCCTACATGTGTATAATTTCTTAATCGAAACGGTTCATTTTCTTTTTTGATAAACATTAAAAAAATCTAGCTTCGTGTCTCATTTTTCTAAATGACTTATCAGTTTTTGAGTGGCAAAATGTTAAAATCTCGCTGTAATTTTGAACAGGGCCTCCAATTGATATTGCGCAAGGGGCCATGTACGAGTGTGTAATTCCAATTATAATGTAGTAATATAAAAGTCATTAAATAAATATTAATATATTTCTTAACACGTTCACTGCGTATAAAATACAATACTTAATGTATACAGAGACGCTGAAAATTCACGAATTTTTTAAAACCCATAACTTTGTTAAAAATCAAATTCTACTTTCTATTGAAACATCATATACAAGTGTATTCATTCGTGTCTTCAAAACACATGAAACCGGCGACTAATCCTTATCGGGAGACGTTTATGAGTGCACTCAACATTCAAGGCTATTTTGTATGGACACGGGAGCCGTGTTCGACGCAGTGAACGTGTTAAAGTTAGATTTTTCTTTAAAAGACAGCGGCCCGCGCGCGACAGGGCTGGGAGCGACGACAGAGCAGCCCACGAGCGGAATAGAAATTTTGCGTCACACTCTGGCGTGAACAATTATTATTATTACTGACAATACATAGTTTTTTTTTCTACATCAATTATGTTGAAAAAAAAAAACTTTGTCTAGTACCTCAGGTTTTGCTCAAAACTTTGTAAAACAATTGTATGGGTGATTGGAAGAAATTGCCACTTGAAAATAAACTCGCCATATTGTAATCTGTGCAATAGAGTTTTAAGTAAATTATTTAATTCCCGAAACGAGTGATTTGTTATCCTGCTAAACAATGTTTCCAATGTTGCAGATTCAGTCATGCGAGATCAAAGTCAGAATGAGGGAGATCGGGACACGGACAGCGCAGAGGGTGATGCAGAGGGCGGAGAGCGAGACAGAGAGAGCGCCGAGCGAAACACTCCGATTGCTATAGAGTTACCCGATGTGCTGATCACCGGAGAGGATGCTGACGTGGCGGGAGAGCGAGTGAGGACTATTGTTGTGAGTACTGTTTCATTTTATTTCAATGGTCAAATTACCTTTTTCGTACAACACAACAAAGCAAACTTACACAATTCAATTAATTTATTCAAGCAAGAACACTTAACTCCTGTTAATAGTCAAAGTATCGGACGTATGCGTCACCTAAAATATGATTGAAGTATATTTTCGTGTTTATTTTATATTTTAAAGAAGTTTTGTTTTGATGTACATGCTGTGTACCGGCCGTAATGAAATGTTCCTTATGCGTGGCCTTCGCGAGAGGTACTATCAAATGTCGGCCGGCCCATGCATGTGAAAACGTGCGAAATACGTAATATCTCGCAAGCCATGACGGCATGCACGGGAAAAAAAGGAGCTTGCGATGAGCGATTGGCCGCACATAAGGAACGCAAAACACCAAAAATATGTTCTCAGTTTCACTAGTCTGCTGTGTTTTACTTACAACCAACTTCTACCTGCTAAAGAGAAATCTCTTCATCCTGCTACTTTCACCGGAAAAGCATAAAATGAGCCGAAATCTCTGAGTATCGAGCGGCAGCCATTCACCTATTCTACAGTCTTAGTACGGAGCTATACAAAGTGGTCCTTCGAGCTGGATCTGCTGCATTACTGTGCCGTAAAAAGTTGTCCTTCGAGCCGGATCTGCTGCATTACTGTGCCGTAAAAAGTTGTCCTTCGAGCCGGATCTGCTGCATTACTGTGTCGTACAAAGTAGTCCTTTAAGCCGGATCTGCTGCATTACTGTGCCGTACAAATTGGTCCTTCGAGCCGGATCTGCTGCATTACTGTGCCGTACAAAGTGGTCCTTCGAGCCGGATCTGCTGCATTACTGTGCCGTACAAAGTGGTCCTTCGACCCGGATCTGCTGCATTACTGTGCTGTACTAAGTGGTCCTTCGAGCCGGATCTGCTGCAATACTGTGCTGTACAAAGCGGTCCTTCGAGCCGGATCTGCTGCATTACTGTGCCGTACAAAGTGGTCCTTCGACCCGGATCTGCTGCATTGTGCTGTACTAAGTGGTCCTTCGAGCCGGATCTGCTGCAATACTGTGCTGTACAAAGCGGTCCTTCGAGCCGGATCTGCTGCATTGCTGTGCCATACAAAGTGGTCCGTCGAGCCGGATCTGCTGCATTACTGTGCCGTACAAAGTGGTCCTTCAAGCCGGATCTGCTGCATTACTGTGCCGTATAAAGTGGTTTTTCGAGCCGGATCTGCTGCATTACTGTGCCGTACAAAGTGGTCCTTCGAGCCGGATCTTCTGCATTATTGTGCCGTACAAAGTGGTCCTTTGAGCTGGATCTGCTGCATTACTGTGCCGTACAAAGTGGTCCTTCGAGCCGGATCTGCTGCATTACTGTGCTGTACAAAGTGGTCCTTCGAGCCAGATCTGCTGCATTACTGTGCTGTACAAAGTGGTCCTTCGAACCAGATCTGCTGCATTACTGTGCCGTAAAAAGTGGTCCTTCGAGCCAGATCTGCTGCATTACTGTGCCGTACAGTCACATAAAAATCTACACAATTACCGTATTTACTACCCAATCTGTCGAGTCTTGAGTTGTATAAATAATTAGTCACTATCACTTCACTATGGAACAAAACATTTTGCCGAGTGGGCCTACAAGGAACGTGTAACACGACAAGCTGAGTTAGTTCCGTACTATTGAAAAATAAACGGACTGTCTTAAATGTTTCCTTCTATCTGATAAGGTTGTAAGCCACATCACTTCTAATAATAGACCACCATAGTCCAATTTAGTTCTTGGGATCTGTAATTTTATGTAAAATACGAGGGTCATCCAGAAAGTAAGGTTACAACATTTATGTAGGATCTAAAAATGCTTGTACTTAATTGAAATTCACAGGATACTTCAAAAATATATTAAACTATTTTTCAACGTAATCGCCGTCGAGATCGAGACATTTCTGTATTTGGGGCACCAGCTTTTGTATGCCAGTGTCATAGACCTACGCCGCCAGCTCTTTCAGACACTTCTTCACAGCTTCCTCGACCTCCTGATCGTTGGAAAATTGTTGGGGTGTAGTGACACGCCCACGTCTCATCCCCCGTCACGATAGAGTCCAGAAAAGCTTCTCCCTTCCGTGTAAAACGTGTGAGATTTCTGGGCACCCATCTCGCACACAACTTCTTGTAACCAAGTTTTTCCGACACAATATCACCGAGGAGACTTCGAGAAATGTCAGGAAATTCTTCGTGAAGGTCGTCAAGCGTCACACGGCGGTCATTTCGCACTCGTTCTTCAATTTTTTTGCACAAGTTCGTCAGAAATCACTGCTTTGCCTCGTCGTGAGTATCAGTACAGCCTTCTCTGAACAACCTAACCCACTTCGTGACATGTTGTCGACTCATCACATCACTACCATAAATTTCTACGAGCTTCCGATGGATATTCGCGGCGGTATTGTTCTGCAAAGTCAAGAAACGGATGACCGCGCGGATCTCGCACGGACGGGAAGTGGCGGGAGCGCGGGACGACCTCTCCATCGGAAGAATTTTCTGTGACTGAACAAAATGGCCGACAAACACGCGGGATCAAACAAACTGACCGTTAGGATCCCCCCTACACGCCAGGTGCGCCAATTTCGAAACAATTTTCCCCGACCTCAGCAGCCCTTGTTATCTTGCTTTCTGGATGACCCTAGTAGTAAGAATTTTCGTTTTTGTTTATTTCAATACACGATATGCGCGAATTGCGTAAATTATCTTTTAATTTGGGGAATCGCTTGGTGACGAATTTCAAACCAATGCATGATCTCTACGGTTACAGAAGTTGCCAACGTTACAGGTGGAGAAACCGGAGCAGCAGGACCACATGGGACTCAACCTGATCCGCAGCCCGTGGGATCCTTATCCCTGGGTGAGTACCGCCTTTGTATTACTTGTATTTGTTGCCGTGTCACACAAGTCAGCGCTAGGGCGGGCTCTATACAAGTGGCTCTTGACATGTTCAGCTGCCGGCCTTTGTAGTGTTATAGTGTGATGTTGACAGGTTATTTAGCTAGTGTGAGATCAATATATTAAGGTCAAACATCAGTGTCATGTAGTAACCTTTTCTAAATTGAAGTCCCCCATATATTGTGGTTATATCATCATCATCATTGTCAACCAGGGTCGATCCACTGCTGGATAAAGGTCTCCCCAAGTTGACTCCAAACAGTTCGGTCCTTTGCTCGCCGATGCCATGTGATGCTGCCATGCTTCCTGATTTTGTCCATCCAGCGTACCTTCGGTCTTCTTCTATAGTAGGCCTCTTTATGCCTCTTGGGTACCATTGGATTATTTTGGATGTCCATCGGGAGTCTGATATTCTGGCTACGTGTCCGGCCCATTGCCACTTCATTCTTTTGCACACCTTTATAACGTCTTCTACCTTTGTTATATTGCGAATCCAGGTGTTTCGTTTACGGTCTCTTTTAGTATATCCCAACATGCATCTCTCCATGCTCCTTTGTGCAGTCTGGAGCTTTTGCGTGTTCTTTACTGTGAGCGTCCATGTCTCGCAGCCATACGTAAGTACTGGAAGAATGCACTGGTTGTAGACCCTTCGCTTCAAGGATATTATAACGATATCGTCTGCAAATCTCAAATGGCTCAGGTATTTTCCATCAATCGCCAACCCTTTATTTTCCCATTCTAGTTTTTTAGTGGTTATATATTGTACAATAAATAGCTATTTGCTATTATGAGTATCGCAGATTCGTGACCTGGGTATTGTGTTTGATGTTCAGTTGTTCTTTGTTGACCATATTATTGCTATATGTGATAGGGAAAGTAGTGGACAAGCGAAGAGTTTGTGGGCAGAGGAAGCGCTATAAGGACAGTTTGCGAGAGTCGCTTACTTTATGCAGGTGCCTGAGGACTGGGAGCGGGTGGCTCGGAACCGTGATGGGTGGACAGCCGTACACTCTCGGGCTAATATGGCGTCTTAGTAGCTAAAAGCGTGAGAAACAGTCAGCGCGCTGCGAACATGCGTCAGCCTAGCCAGGGGGCTCAGCATGGTCCACATGTCTGTGGCATTTGCAGGAGGGAGTGCGTATCTAGGATCGGGTTGTTTTCTCACAGAAGATCACACGATCGACGTGGAAGAACGGTTCAAGATTGACGTTGGAGTGGCGAGGGGATCCTCGACTACGAGGCCCGGCAATGATGATGATGATATGTGATAAGGCCATCACGATGTTGGGATTTATTTTGAGGATATCCAAGAATATTTCTTCAACTTTTATACTATTATATTGTCGTTGTTCTGCGAAAAGCGTTTAAGTCCATTTTTGTTTAAAATGACTTTTTGATGCCATTTTACTTGAAATAAAAATATCTACACATGGAAAAAACATTTATGTACAAAAATTATATGGTTTCGCTGTTATGAAAAGATAAAAAGTCATATAACTTGATTTTACATCGCCTTCCGAAACTTAAATTGCATTTATCTTAAAACTCAATATTTGGACTTAAATGCACAACGACGATATGCTTCAATGGTACACAGTGACCTTGAATATAATTCCACTGTTTGGTCCCCTTGCCAGTTCATAATATCAGGGTTGTAAGGGGGCAGCATACGTTTTCGAGGTTGGTCATTCCTATAATTGACATTAATGGTAACTATCTCGAACGAATATTAAATTTATTACCTCTGACAAAGGAGATTCCACGTATTAAATTATTTACTTCTTTTGTATAGAATCTTCAATTCTTAATTAAATTGTCCTGAATTGCTTGTAATGTAATGTAACGTGAAGGCTTTGCGCGCAGGTCCGTAGCGTCGAAGAGAGTTCTCCGGCGGGCAAGGCTGGGCTGAGGGAGGGGGACTGTCTGCTGCGTGTGGCCGGAACCGACCTGTTGGGGCTTAAGGTATGTCTATACAACCTTAAATTACAGAAATTTTAAACATATGGAATGGTGTCCCTCAAGGATTTAACGTCGGTCCTTTGCTTTTTATTCTGATTATTAATGATATTGTTAACATTTTAAATTATGTTTTTTGCAGATCATCTTAGCCTCTTCAGATCTGAAGTAATTTTAAGGTTTAAAAAAAACGCAACCACTGGATTTTAACAATTTATTTTTTTACACATGGCAAGAAATATACACAATTTGTGAAAAAAACAACAGGTTATTTAATTTGCACCCACAATTTTAATAGATCTGGGTTTGTTGCTTTTCATTGGTCGTGTCCCCAGTAAACTAGGCTTTTGCCTGTATCTCAGAGGACATAAAGCATGAAAAAATAAATCGATACTTCTTTCCGATTTTGGATTATATAAAACCCCGTTGCACATTCTCATCAACCTGACAAACAGTGACACTCAATTACATATGTATACATCACGCGAAATCAAACTCATCACACATAATTCCAGACATACCAAAACGTTCATCCCACAATATACCGCACATGATCACAAAAAAAATACAAAAAAATCCATACTCAAGAGCTCACACAAACCTTTGCTACAAGTCATTCCTCTTGCAAGCCCAAGTACTCAAACTCCTTTCGCAATAACAACCACACTCCGATCCACTGCCTAAATGGTTTTCCTCCCTTTACCTTTATTGAAGTCGGCACGCCATTGTATGTCACGGGAGCTAAATAGGCATATTGCTTTTGGGCAAAAGATGTTTTAACTCTAGGGATAATGACATACAATCCATTGGACAGATGCGAATAAATTACATAATTATAAAATCTTGCCGTTTGAGTCATCAAATGTTACCGTGATACACTGGAAACCAAAACGGTAGTCTGTAAAGGTGTATTCAAACCATCCCTGATGTATGGACGCTAATTATGAGTTCTCTATAGAAGACACATTTTGGCATTCGAAGAATGCCAGCAGAAACACCTCACGCAAATAATGAAGATTCATTCGTGTCATAAGATATAGTACAGTGCTTTATTTATTTTCTCAAAACAGGTTTACCCCAATTACATTGAAAAATACAAGAAATTTTGACATTAAAAATAAAGAAAAATATGTATAATAAAAATATATACATATACAGGCGGTCTTAGATTTTCGCACATTCTACTTTCGCACAATTCGCTATTTCGCACATTTAAAAAAAAAAACATTTTTTTTAAAGATTTTTGTCGATAATGCCAAAATTTTTTCATACAGTCACTCTCACTTTTTTGGAAGAACTATAATATATGGAACACAATAAACAATATTGGAGACTTGTGGGCTGAAATAGAAGAGTCAACAATGAAAGGTTCCTGGAAACAATTATGCCCACAAATGACGAGTGATTTTATAAATTCTGAAGAAACTCCGGAAACTGTCACAGATGATATAGTCAGCCTAATGAATGGACTAAACTTGGACGTCAACAACGGAGATGTTAATGAGTTGATTGAATCTCACTCAGTACCTCTGTCGAATGAATACTTAATTGAGCGACAAGAGTTAAATGGAATACACAATGGAAGGGAGGAAGAAGAAGCTGATAAAATCGTCGAGACTTTGACAATCATAAATATGAATGAAGCCTTCACTTCGTGCATCTTGACTAATTTGTGACTATCATGGAAGAATGTGACGGAAGACCAATGGAGAACGTATATCTCGAGTACGTAGGGCGATTGAGAAAGACACAGCATGTTACGAGTATAAAAAGGTGGTAGTCAACCTAACTCTTGACAAGTTTATAAAGAAAATAGCTGAAAGCACTTAAACACGCCTCGTTAACTTAATTATGTATATTGATAAATAAATATTTTAAAATACAATTTATGATGTTTTTTACATCCCTCTACTTTCGAACATTCAACATTCGCACACATTTTCAGGAATCAATTATGTGTGAAAGTCGAGGGCCGCGTGTAAAATAAAAAAAATAATATATACGAGTATGCATACATATATGTTATATACACACAAACATACACATATATTCAAAGTCACTTAAGCACGTTGATGAGTGCTTTCTAACGCGCTCAATCTTAGAAGATAATTTACTTTTGCTTTTGGTAATGTGATATGAAATATGTCAATATCTGAAGCAGTCCCGTTCAGAAGAGTTAAGGCCCTTCCAGCAGGCATAGCGGCTGGAAGACCCGTTCTTGCGTATGTTATTGAGAACAGTTCTTGCCGGCGCAGTCTAGTGTAATTGTTAGGAACATTTAACGCTAATCTTTGTAGTAATGCTGGACAGCTCATTACAACTCTTCGAACGAGTCTGACAACGTATGCCAGGAGACGCAGATCTCTCCTTGCGCTCAAGGAGGTATACCCGAGCATGCCCAGCAGAAACTGTGTAGGATAAAGCCACGGATAGACACCAAACTCACTCATATAGAGATATCGTAGACATTCTTTGTACCTTCTCCACCATGGGTGAGTTCTGCGCCCCCACCGGGCTCCAAATGCGAGCATTGCTTTCTAGTTTGCTACGGATCAATGAATTAAACAGCATTTGGTTTTCAAACGACTTAGATATTCTCGTTACAAATCCTAGAGTTTTATAAACTGAGTTGCACATCAAATGATGAAGTAATGAGAACATAAACTACAATAGTATAGGGATTCTGGTGTCGCGTGGTCGTCTGCGTTGGCCAGGACACGTATCTCACATTCCTGAATACAGACTCCCAAGAAATATCATCTTTGGCGAGATGATGGAAAGCAGAAGAATGCACCGTGGACAGGGCGTTACAAGATATGTAAGGAATGCTCAGCACAACTGGGAGCAGACAGCAGTAGATAGAGGCGAATGGCGTGGAACTGTTATTGCTAGTACTATTAGAGCCACAATGGAGAGGGAAGACACAGACAAGCTATTTATTGACAAGTTTAACACTTTTATTGCAAATACAATCTGGCGGGCTTATTGCCAGGCATAAATCTCTTCCAACCAACCATACAAAAGTAAAAGAAGCAAGTTACGTGGTCGCATAAACCATTCAAATGACTATCCATCCATACGAAATCCATAAACACATACGTGAGCATATGCCCCTCGGAGCCCACAAAGACGGACAATCACCCGAGCATTATTTTTCATATAAAGTGAGATATCATCAATCAAAGGAAAGGAAGGGATGGTGGAGAGGAAAGGAAAAGAAAAATCAGGAATGAAACACGTTATTTTACTGACTAGAAATTAACAGTTTTTTCAGTCGCTTCTTAAAGCGTGCCAAGGACGGAGCGAGTCTTATATTGGTTTGTAACTGATTCCAGAGTCTCGCTGCATGGACAGTAAAGGACGATGTAAAGAAAGAGGAGCGGTGAACTGGAAAGGCCAATAGACAATCTCTGTTTGAGCGTAGCGCTAATCCATGATTGGAAAGGCGCTGAAAATTTTCGGCAAGATAAGAGGGGGCTGTGGAATAGTTAAGGATATTATACAATAGATACATTATGTGAATTTGTCGTCTATTTCTAACATTCGACCAGTTCAATGCATTCTGGTATGAAGTTATATGATCGTACTTACGTAGGTTGAAAATGAATCTTAGACAAACATTTTGAAGACGCTGTTATTTGTCCAACTGTTCCTCTGTTACATCCAAGTAACATACGTCCGCATAGTCTAGAATCGGAAAGAGCAGAGATTGTCAAGCTATTGCAAGAACTGAAGGTACTTGCCCTATATGCAACATGATACGGCTTATACTCGTATAGTCTTTACATCTTTCTCTGGCACTACCATCGAGAGGGAGGGAAGATGCAGACTCAGCAGAGACACATGACACGCATGGCAACTAATGAAATGTTCACCATCCCTAGAGTTAAAACCTCTTTTGCCCAAAGGCAATATGCTTATTTGGCTCCCATTACATACAATGGCGTGCCGACTTCAATAAAGGTAAAGGTAGGAAAACCATTTAGACAGTCGATCGGAGCGTGGTTGTTATTGCGACAGGATTTTGAGTACTTGGGCTTTCAGGATGAATGACAAGTGGAAGGGAT
The DNA here is from genome assembly GCA_949825065.1 of Odontocerum albicorne. Lineage (NCBI taxonomy): Eukaryota > Metazoa > Arthropoda > Insecta > Trichoptera > Odontoceridae > Odontocerum > Odontocerum albicorne. The sequence goes on from OX463868.1 coordinate 15,203,019, forward strand.
TTATGTGAGATTTGTGATTGTGTGCGGTATAGTGTGGGATGAATATTTTTGGTCCTTCTGGAGTGATGATGTGTGAGGAGTTTAATTTCGCAAGATGTTTCCAGTTGTAGTTGAGTGTCACTGTTTGTCAGGTTGATGAGAGCGTGCAACGGGGTTTTGTTTCTGTGTAATCAAAAATCGGAAAGAAGTATCGATTTATTTTTTTCATGCTAAATATCCTCAGTGAGATACAGGCAAAAGCCTAGTTTACTGGGGATACGACAAATGAAAGGCAACAAACCCAGATCCATTGAAATTGTATGTCCAAATCAAATTATCTGTTGTTTTTCTCAAATTGTGTATATTTCTTGTCATGTGTAATAATAAATAAAAAAATAAAAAACATCTCCGATGGCAGCAACGTCAAGTATCCTGACCCCCACTTTGTATTGTGCCTTCTTTAATACTTGTCACGAATAATGTACATTAATTCTAAAATAACTTCAATTTATGTCACACCATACAACGTCATGTTATGCCACGAAAGTCATGTTATGTCATGTCATGTTACCTTTCTTGAAATGACATCCCGCTCTGTCATGATTTTTCATTTGATGTCATATCACATCATGTCACGTTATCCCATCTCACTTCACATCGAATTATGGTATGTCATATCAAGTTACGACGGGAAAAGTTACGACATGTCATGTCATATCACATCACGATATACAAAGTCACGCCATGTAATGCCATGTGATGTAACTTTTGCAGGTGAGTGAGGCGGCGCAACTGGTCCGTTGCAGTGGCCATGCGGTGCGACTGCTCGTGTGGAGGGCGCCCGCCCCGGACACGGCACAAGACGATCCCGAGGTGATATTTATTTTATTTTTTCAAAACACTTTATTCAGATTATGGAATAACTAATAGGAATCGACACTTGACTAATCTTATGTTATACAATGAGCCAAAAGATGGCGATAATTTGTTGGTGTCTTTTTTGATACATATACTATACAAATGCGGGGAAGTTTCTAATCTAAAGGCCGCAGCCACCACCTTCCTATTCTTAGACTTAACTTAATTATATTTATTCTGTTAAAAATATTTGCTGTTAATCCCGAGTAAGAGCGCCTTTAAGGACAGTCTGCCCTCTAAGGGGCGCTTTATAAATGATCATTTTATTGTTTATTGTTAAGGCATTAACGTTGTGGTCGTTTAAAGACATCACACCTCATCATCAAGGAAGCACAAACAAGTCTTGTTTGTGCTTCCCTGATGATAAGGTTTGCACCTTGAAACCGGTAGGGTTATACCGTTACAAAAAGTGGAATAAACAGTGTTTGATAAAACAAATTACAATTGTCATTTTATTATTATTATCGTGTGTCACTATGTACACTTTCGTTGTATACAGTACAACCTGGCGAGTTTATTGCTTTGTGGTAATCTTTTCCAGCCAACCAGAAATATTTAAAAAAATAAAAAATTTCAGTCTGGTGTTCACTTAGGGGCCATTAAAACATCTTTCTGGACATTTCAATTGTGTTACTGCCATGCTATTATGGTCTAATAGTTTCCAGCTTGTATATACAACATTGTGTACGGACAGATACTACTTCGGACTATATTACTGTCTACCGCATGATCAGGCAATGTCGATATATCTACTCTCAGTTGTGTGTCAACTAGAGCTGGTAAAAGAAGTGTTGTTTCGTCATATTATGAAATGTGAAAAATTTATTATCGCACCGTTATCAAGTTTCTTTCAAAATGAACTGCCAATAATGATGAGTTTTAAAACCGTGTCAGATAGAATGAAAAGAAATAAAAGTCTAACGCTCTTTCCTCTATGCCCACCCTTATATGGAGATGGCTTGATGGTATGTACGTATCATAAATGCACTATGGTCTATTGTTTGAAGTGACGAGGCTTAAAACCTTGTCAGATAGAAAGGAAGTTGTTTGACCTCACAACATTGTTTCAGATTGTCAACTCGTATTTCAATAGTTCGGAACTAACTCTGCTTGTCATGTTACACGTTCCTTGTAGGCCCACTCGGCAAAATGTTTTGTTCAACAATTAAGTGGTTGCAACTAATTATTTGTACCACTTTTGCATAGCAAGACTCCACGGATTGGGTAATCAGTATGTGTATTGTATGGATTTTTATGGCTTTGACTACGATTTGTGTCTGGTTTTCACTTAGGGGACATTAAAACATCTTTCTGGTTGGTTGGAAGAGATTACCACATGGCAATAAACTCGCCAGATAAAAAAATAATAATAATGTTAAAGCGCCCTTAAGTGAAAACCAGACTGAAATAAACACGGATAATCCATTACTATGCGTGTGTGATGACTTGACATTATTATGCATGTGTGATGACTTGACATTACTATGCATGTGTGCTGACTTGACATTACTTTGCATGTGTGATAACTTGACATTACTATGCATGTGTGATGACTTGACATTACTATGCATGTGTGATAACTTGACATTACTATGCATGTGTGATGACTTGACATTACTATGCATGTGTGATGACTTGACATTACTTTGCATGTGTGATGACTTGACATTACTATGCATGTGTGATGACTTGAAATTACTGTGCATGTGTGATGACTTGACATTACTATGCATGTGTTATGACTTGACATTACTATGCATGTGTGATGACTTGACATTACTATGCATGTGTGATGACTTGACATTACTATGCATGTGTGATGACTTGACATTACTATGCTTGTGTGATGACTTAACATTACTATGCAGGTGTGATAACTTGACATTACTATGCATGTGTGATGACTTGACATTACTATGCATGTGTGATGACTTGACATTACTATGCATGTGTTATGACTTGACATTACTATGCATGTGTGATGACTTGACATTACTATGCATGTGTGATGACTTGACATTACTATGCATGTGTGATGACTTGACATTACTATGCTTGTGTGATGACTTAACATTACTATGCAGGTGTGATAACTTGACATTACTATTCATGTGTGATGACTTGACATTACTATGCATGTGTGATGACTTGACATTACTATGCATGTGTGATGACTTGACGTATTTATTTTTTTGTAATATTTTTAATAATTCAATAATAGTGAGTTCGAGTCCGGCGCTGAAGCGCCCTTGAGGAGAGTTTGTTTTCAAAACGGCGCTATATAAATTGTTACTAGTATTATCATTTTTCTTGCAGGCGCTGTGGTGTGGACCTCTGCCAGGCGCTCTACGCAGGCTGGGCGCGTGCGTGTCGCGCGTGTTACGTGCTGCCGAGTGCCCCGTGTGCGGGCGCACGGCCCCGCCTCCTGCCCTGCAGTGCCCCCGCGGCCACCTGCTCTGCGCTGCGTGCTGCCGCCGCGTGCAGCTGGGACACCGCCCCGCCTGCCCGGTGTGCCGGGCGCCCCTGCCCGCCCCTGCAGTCAGGAATCTGCTAGCGGACGAGGTATGTACATACATATAATACGAGTAGCTCAATAAATGCTCAACATGTCAGCACTTTGTGTCCTGAGCCCGTGTTGATAAACTAAATTCGATCCGATCGATACATTTTCTAAAAAAGGACATATCACAGCAATCTAGCAAACATTTTTGTCAATAATTCAACCCTTAAAATATAGTCTAGTAACATGGTCTATAAATATTCTAGATAATGAAAACACACATGACTTAGTTTATTATAGAGATTTTAACGTCACGCCATTAATGTTAAGTCAAGTGTCAGATCTTTCAGAGGAAGGAATCCCCATCTGTTCTATAATACGTACCAGCTTACAGAAGGAATATCATGGCTAAACACTCAGCTATAGTCCTGCGTGGTATGGTGGCGTGGTATGGTGCGTGGCGTGGTATGGTACAGAACAAAGGGCGATTACCCTGCATATGCTCACCATGCCGAACTTCTCACGGTGTGTAACTATAGAAGCATCGAAACAAGAAGGCAAGAATCCATTGCGATATTCCTAATAAAGGTTTTCCAAGGTTCCTTTAACTGTCCCGCGATTCTAGAAGCACTAAGTTTATATGTACCCAATAAATATAGCCGTGCAAGGAATCACCCTCTGTTCTATATGGTACCTATCAACTTACAGAAGGAATATCATGGCTAAACACTAGATATTGAACCGACTGAATGGCACTGTGGATATAGTCTCGGCACCGCCTAGCAGTATGAGAAGACTCCTGGCTGATATTCTTCCTAACGAATAAGCTAACTCTAGAAGTAGACCCTCTTTGTGTAACAGGAGAAATCCGTGTGAAGTGGATAAAAAAAATCTTGAAGATTTTAACATTTGAATCTGGATACAAACCACATTCTCCGGGTTCAAATAGAAAAAAAAGGAATTTGCAGGATCGTCCAAACAAGTGGTAAAAGAACGTGTCTAAACACGTGTTGATATGTATTCCATCAAGGGACACACAATAGATACCCTGCAGAGCTTGCAAGGTGTGTGCTGCACACAAGAAGAGAAGGAAGGGGAGACCCGGTACATGTGTAAGGAGTGTGGTGTAGCTCCCCACAGAACTTGCAAGGTGTGTGCTGCACACAAGAAGAGAAGGGAGGGGAGACCAGGTACATGTGTAAGGAGGGTGGTGTAGCTCTCCACAGAGCTTGCAAGGTGTGTGCTGCACACAAGAAGAGAAGGGAGGGGAGACCAGGTACATGTGTAAGGAGGGTGGTGTAGCTCTCCACAGAGCTTGCAAGGTGTGTGCTGCACACAAGAAGAGAAGGGAGGGCAGACCAGGTACATGTGTAAGGAGGGTGGTGTAGCTCTCCACAAAGGAGAATGTGGACAGAATTACCATACTTAACTAAGTTATTGAAGTAAAGGGTCTTTCAAATCGAGCGGATTTTTTAAATTAATTTTTTTAAATTCTTGAATAAAACACGCAATTTGCTTTGATTTCAAAAAACTTTTTATTGGTCATTGAAGTATAATGTATGACATTTAAACACAATAAACAATATCCGCCAAATGTCCACCTCTTGCAGCTCCGCAGATGTCCACTCTTTTGTCAAAATTTTCGTTGATATTTTAGTATAATTGCGGTTCTAACTCACCGATAACGCGAATAATTTCGTCCTTCAGCTCAGGAATTGATCGGGGGTCATTCTTATAGGCCTGGCTTTCCACGTAACCCCAGAGAAAATAGTCCAACTGTGTCAGATCACATGATCTTGGTGGGCAATTAACATCACCGTTTCCAGATATTACAATGCATAAAATAATTCAACAATTTGAACGCGTTGTTGTATTGTATACGACTCCATTTTTATAAATGTCATACGTTACACTTTTCAAATGTCACAAGACCCAGGCAAGTTCGCGACGCCATCTGTGTTTAATCCAAGAATTAAAAAAAACCGCTCAATTTGAAAGATTCTTTATTTTAAACAAATACACAAAGTCTTCATACAATATTCACAATATATATATTTAGATATTCTTGATAGTCTCCACCATCCCTTCCTTCCCTTTTTATTGATGATATCTCACTTTTTATGAAAAATAATGTTCGGGTGATTGTCCGTCTTTGTGGGGTTCGTGGGCATGTTCTCACGTATATGTTTATGGATTTCGTGGGGATGGATAGTCATTTGAATGATTTATGCGACCACGTAACTTGCTTCATTTACTTTTGTCTGGTTGGTTGGAAGAGATTGTCGCCTGGCAATAATCCCGCCAGTTTACACTTGAAATAAAAGTGTTTAATAAAAATAAATACCCCAGTACTCCATTTATGTTAGTTTTTCTTTATCAATTCGTTCCACATGCCCAAATCATCTCAGCGTTACCTTCTCCACCATACTCAACACATCAGCCTTAAGTTCACATTCCTCCCTTATCACTTCATACTATCATACATTGTCACTCCAAGTATCTCCACGCATTTCTGTATACCATACATCAAAGTTGCTACTAAAATACTATTGCAGACTATCACCTCAGCTGATTTTGATACTCTCCAGTTTGAGTAGCTCGCATCTTATCACGCGGTCATATAGTATGAGTAGCTCGCATCTTATCACGCGGTCATATAGTATGAGTAGCTCGCATCTTATCACGCGGTCATATAGTATACTTTTCAAAAGTCCAAAAATTAGGTATGTTACTTTTTTATTTTTTTGTCATTAATTTATGGACAAGCAAACGCAAATAGAAAGTCTGATCCAAGTGCACGCATTTACACTGCATTTATTTGCATTCTTCCCCATCCACATATTAATTTTAAACATTAATTTAATTAATTTTAAAAGAAAACAATTGTTTTCAGGTGTACAACAGCGTAGTTGAGGCGTTTGAGCTGAGGGGGAGCAGCGCCCAAGGCCGGCTCGCCAGCGCCCTTTTCGGGGAAGGTGCGCGCCCCGTGCGCGCCCGCTCGCCAGAGCGCGCGCCTGCTGCACCGTGGGGCACGCAGCGACTGCTTGCGAGGTATCGGAGGAGACTGCTGTATGGAGACACTTGTATACGGGCACACTTTTATACGGCGACATTAGTATACGGGGACATTTGTATACGGGAACACTTGTATACGGGGACACTTGTATTATACGGGGACACTTGTATACGGGGACACTTGTATACGGGGACACTTGTATACGGGGACACTTGTATACGGGGACACTTGTATACGGAGACACTTGTATTATACGGGGACACTTGTATACGGGGACACTTGTATACGGGAACACTTGTATACGGGGACACTTGTATTATACGGGGACACTTGTGTACGGGGACACTTGTATACGGAGACACTTGTATTATACGGGGACACTTGTATACGGGGACACTTGTATTATACGGGGACACTTGTATACGGGGACACTTGTATACGGGGACACTTGTATACGGGGACATTTGTATACGGGGACATTTGTATACGGGGACACTTGTATACGGGGACACTTGTAAATTGTAATTCAATTATGAGGAAACTTGCTATCAAGAAGAATGCGCATGGAAGTAGAGGGAGGGGGAGGGGGAGGGGTGTCGAGGGAAATGGCGTGGTGGTATGAATGGATGTATGTTATCCAGGGTCACAAGTCAAAAGGGTAAATTATTTAACAGGAACACTGCTATACGAGGGAACTTCTGTATGGGAACACAACTATACTCGTGCGGGGAAATGATGCAATGTGGAGAGACAACTATACTGGGACACTATTATACAATACGTGCATACTAAAATATTATACAGGGACAGTGCTATACATAGATACTATTGTAATATGTGGGGACACTACTATTCGTGGATATTGCTATGCGGGGACACTGCTATACGAATAAACTACACTATGGCGACTTTGTTATGTTGGTAGTGTCCCCACTACTTTACATGTGCCATTATTATGTGTAAATATAGTATTACCATACAGGGATAGTGTTATACGGGGGTACTACTAGGCGGAGACACTAATATATGTGGATGCTATTATACGGGACACTGCTAATCGAGGAAATTACGATATGGGGACTTTGTTATTCGGGGACAATACGATGCGGGGACTCTAATATATATACAGTGACATTATTATATGTGGATACTACTGTACAGGGACAGTATTATACGGGGATTCTACTATATAGGGAGTCTACTATACGTGGATATTACTAAACGAGGACAGTGCTATACGGGGACACTGCTAAACGAAAAACTACAATATGAGGACTTTGCTACACATAGACACTTCTATATGGTTACATTATTATACATGGATACTACTATACAGGGACAGTGCTATACAGGGAATCTACTATACGCATACACTAGTGTACGTGGAAATTACTAAATAATGACAGTGCTATACGAAAAACTATATTATGTGAAGTTTGCAAGTACACGGGGACACTGCGATGCAGGGACACTATTATCGGGGACATTATTATATGTGGAGTGACTGTATAGGGAATCTACTATACGCAGTCATTATTGTACGTGGAAATTAATAAATAAGGACATTGCTATATACGGAGACACTGCTATACGAAAAACTACAGTACGTGTACTTTGCTACACGGGGACACTACGATGTGTGGACACTATTACCGGGTACATTATTATACGTATATATTACTATATAGGGAATATACTATATGGGGACACTACTATACGTAGATATTACTAAATGGGGAAAATGCTCTACGGGGACACTGCTATACGGGTACACTGCTATACGGGGAAAGCGCTATATGGGGACAGTTCTATACATGGATGTTACTATACGGGGACAATTTATGCGAGGACACTGCTATATATGGACATTGCTGTACGGAGACACTGCTATGCAGGCACACTGCTAAACGGGGACACTACTATACGGGGACAGCGCTATATGGGGACATTTCTATACACGGATGTTACTATACAGGGACAATGCTATGTGAGGACACTGCTATACAGGGGCATTGCTGTATGAACACACTGCTTTACGGGTAGTGTCTGTCCTGTAGTAGTGTCTCCTGCTATTCGTGAAAAGTTCATTTGATAACAGCAATATCTGTACACCAAGACTCTTGTTATCAGACTCAAAGTAAAATAATACTAATAAATGTATGTTTGACCGCAGGTTACTGCCGGGACGGGCCCGCTCCACGGGGAACATCGCCCGCGCCGGCAGGGCCGCCGCGCGCCCCCTCGCGCCGCTGCGGGACGTCTCCAGGTCGCTGTCCACCCTCGACATACACAGGTCGGTGCAACGCCTTTCTAAACTCTCCTAAGCTGAAGACCAAACAGTGACATACGAGTATATGCCATTTTAATTTGGATTCCGTCACGGAGGTGTCTCCCAAATAGAGAGAAGTATAGACGATGTCCCTTCTCTCACACATGAACATGGACATTTTAGTTGTGTTAATGCCATACTATTATGGTCCAATAGTATCCGGGTTGTACAACATTGTATATGGACAGATACTACGTCGATCACGTGTACCGCATGATCAGGTGATGTTGATATATCTACTCTCAGTTGTGTGTCAACTAGTACTAGTAAAATACGTGTTGTTTCGTCATATTATAAAATGTTACAAATTTAAATAATTTTTAAATTGGAATTCAATAAAGGCAAAGGGAAGAAAACAATTTAGGCAGTCGATCGGAGCGTGGTTGTTATTGCGACAGGAGTTTGAGTACTTGGGCTTACAAGAGGAATGACTTGCGTAAAAGATTTGCGTGAACTTTTGAGTGTGGTGTTTTTTTTTATGATTATGTGCGGTATATTGTGGGATGAACGTTTTGGTATGTCTGGAGTGATGAAGTGTGAGGGGTTTGATTTCACGTGATGTATACATATGTAATTGAGTGTCACTGTTTGTCAGGTTGATGAGAATGTGCAACGGGGTTTTATATAATCAAAAATCGGAAAGAAGTATCGATTTATTTTTTCACGTTATATGTCCTCAGTGAGATACAGGCAAGAGCCTAGTTTACTGGGGACACGACAAATGAAAGGCAACAAACCCAGATCCGTTAAAATTGTTTGTCCAAATTAAATTACCTGTTGTTTTTTTCGCAAATTATGTATATTTCTTGTCATGTGTAAAATAAACTGTTAAAATCTAGTGGTTGCGTTTTTTTAAATCTTAAAATGAATTCACATCTAGTGAAGTTAAGATGATCTGCGAAAAGCATAATTTAAAATGTTGACAATATCATTAACAATCAGAATGAAAAGCAAAGGACCGACGTGAAATCCTTGACGGACACCATTTCAAGTAAAAAATAAATAAATAAAATAATACAGCACCGTTATCAAGTTTCTTTCAAAAGGAACTCTCAATAATGATATGTTCTTGGAAGTGATGAGTTTTGTACCCACAACCTATGAACTGGAAAACAGACGTCTTAGCAATTATTCCACGGAGGTCGTGTGTTGATGATACTTCCATATTTATATGATAAATATTTCAGATGTATTGGGTGTTAACATAAGTTGTGACCGTTTTTTTCCAAATTTAAAAATGAGCACCAAAAGTAAAACAAAATGGTAAAGGTTATACGTCATTCGAAAGATAATTTTCTGCTCTACAAGATATTGTGTTTACTTTTACGTTACATATATTATTTTATTTGATTACAAGCCTTCAAAATGGAAAGTCAAGTAGACGAAAGTGAGCATTTTCGACACCTCCTTCTGTTCGCGTTCAATCGAAGAAATAAAGCGGCCAAAGCTGCTCGCGATATTTGCGAAGTGTACGGTGAAGATGCTACGAATGAAACGACAGCTTGTCGATGGTTTTTGCGTTTGAAAGATGGTAATTTCGTCCTGAAAGACATGGAGTGTTCCGGACGACCAGTGGACTTCGATGAGGACCGCTTAAACCATATTATTCATGAAGATCCCCTTCAAACCCCCGTAGAATTGGTTGAGCAGATGAATTGTAGTCACATGACTGTATACCGTCATCTTAAATCAATGGGAAAAGTCCAGTAGTTCGGCGCTTGGGTTCCACATGTTTTGAGTGAAAACAACAAAAATCAATCAACTAATTACATAGCGTGTTACTGTCCCCTTAATATGTATAGTTCAGCAGTGCAACTGACACTTCTATCCGCGTAACAGTATTGACCCTGCCATATGTGATGTGTTCTAGGTGTGACGGTGACACCAGCTCGGTGGCCAGCCTGTCTCCGGCGGACTCATGCGACAGCCTTCCGCACTACAGGACCACCAGTGAGTACTATACACACGATATTACAGTTAAATCTTTCAGTTTACTATTGCAGATATAGCAATTGTCTATGAGTTAGATATAAACATACGTGAGCACCATCATGCCATATCCCTGATGGGGTAAGCAAATATATTAGAGCGCTAGACTTTCCTATCTGGACACATATAAATAAATCTAGGTTTATTGATAGCAACATAGTATGTACATAATATATTTAAAGATATTGAGAGAGAAGCTATCAAATGATCTGGGCTCATCTAGTAACATCCCCCCGGCCAAGAAATACTCCATCAATATAGGGCAAGTCCAGCCGCGGGGATACCAGATGTTTTTCAGCCCACACCTTTGTACATGTAGAATAAGAAGAAAATAAATGGATGATAGAAAAAAAACAAATCCACAAATACCCCCTCAGATTTATTCAAACCAATAAATAAAGGTTTCTTGACAGTAACACAATGCGTATGGTATATACGAGGGCATCCAGAAAGAAAGGTTACAACATTTATGTAGGATCGAAAAATGCTTGTTTTTAATTGAAATTCACCACAGGATACTTCACAAATATATTCAACTATTTTTCAACGTAATCGCCGTCGAGATCGAGTCATTTCTGTAGTCGGGGCACCAGCTTTTGTATGCCAGTGTCATAGACCTCCGCCGCCAGCTCTTTCAGCCACTTCTTCACAGCTTCCTCGACCTCCTGATCGTTGGATGTTGGAATTGTTGGGGTGTAGTGACACACCCACGTCTTATTCCCGTCACGATAGAGTCCAGAAAAGCTTCTCCCTCCTGTGCAAAACGATTAAAAAATTCACGCGCGGCGGTCACGCGATTTTGACGGTGCTCCGGTGTGAGCATTCTGGACACCCATCTCGCACACAACTTCTTGTAACCAAGTTTTTCCGACACAATGTCACCAAGGAGACTTCGAGAAATGTCAAGAAATTCTTCGTGAAGGTCGTCAAGCGTCACGCGGTGGTCATTTCGCACTTGTTCTTCAATTTTTTGCACAAATTCGTCAGAAATCACTGTCTTGCCTCGTCGTAAGTATCAGTACGGCCTTCTCTGAACAACCTAACCCACTTCGTGACATGTTGTCGACTCATCACATCACTACCATAAACTTTCACAAGCTTCCGATGGATATTCGCGGCGGTATTGTTCTGCAAAATAAAATAAAAACTGATGACCGCGCGGGTCTCGCACGGACGAGAGTTGGCGGTAGCGCGCGACGACCTCTCCATCGGAAGAATTTACTGTGACTGAACAAAATGGCCGATAAACACGCGGGACCACACAAACTAACCGTTAAGATCCCCCCTATATGCCAAGTACACCAAATTTGAAACTAAAAATTTCCCCCGGCCTCAGGAGCCTTTGTAACCTTAGTTTCTGGATGACCTTCGTATATATAATAAATTTATTCTGAAATCGCACACACATCTCAAAATAAACTGCAGAAAATACATTTAAGAGACAATACGTTAAAAGGTCCAGGCTCATTTCACAACATTCCCCTGGTCGAGATACATCCCAATTATGTAGGGCGAGCCTGACCGCAAGGACATTGGGGGGCTTTCAGGCCACACCCCTGTACATCTAGACTAAAAAAAACAAAATATAGGTCAGAAAACATAATAAAAAGTAAACCCACATATGTTACACCACCTCAGGTTAACTGTCAGCAAGAATGAAAAAAAAAAAGCCTCAAGGAGTCCAAATTTTATAAAAGTAAAATGACAAATGGGAAATAATGTTCGCACATACAAACTACAACACAATACATAGAAATAATTAAGTAGTAATATCATATACTCGTACATGCATACACTTTCTCATTTGGATGGATGAAGTTTAGATCAATGACGGGAGTTCTATGTGATCCGAAAATGCCAGTAAAGTTAAAAGGAAAAGTATACCAAACGATTGTCAGACCCGCACTCCTCTATGGCTCCGAATGCTGGACGATGTATACCTCTTACTCTAGGCAACTAGAAACTGCTGAAATGCGTATGCTAAGATGGTCAGCTGGTGTGTCCCTAAGAGACAAAATAAAAAGCTGACGCATTCGCGGAAGCCTAGGTGTTACAGACATCAACAGCAAGATGGAGGAGAGGCGATTGAGATTGTATGGTCACGTTGGACACAGAGCACCCAATCACATTGTGAACCAGTCAATCTCCATGGATCTTCCTCGAATAACAACCAGAGGAAGACCAAAGAATTCGTGGGTGGTGCAAAAAGATAACCTGATGCGGAGGCACGGCCTGGGGGACGTAGTCCGGGATAGAAGAGCATACAACCTGAGGATGAGGAGAGCTGACCCCAGCAGTCTTCGCGGATAGTGAGTTGGGATGGAGCCAGGGAGAAGACACTTTCTCATATGATTCTCATGATTTTAAACGTTTCTTTCTTTCAACATGTCGTTCACTTGATCCATCCACTCTTTTTTTGGTCTCATTCTACCACGCCTTTCTTCATTTATTCGTTCCACATGCCCAAACCATCTCAGCTTTACCTTCTCCACCTTACTCAACACATCAGCCTCAAGTTCACATTCATCCCTTATCACTTCATTCCGTATTCTGTCAAACATTAATTTCTTTCTACTGCATTAATTCGGATGATTGCAGTCTTTCCACGTTTACATTTCACTTCCATACACCAAAGTTAATATTAAAATACTGTAGTGGATTTTCATCTTAGCAGATTTTGTCACTGTAGGGACTACCGTCGTCCCTGAATATTGTCAACACGCACGGTCAACGACCGACGAACCGACCTTCGGACATGCCCAAAGGTCGCATACCAGAACATTAATATTGTTTACCCGAAAATACTATTTACGTTACATTCCACAGTAGAAAGAGAACGCATCGCGCTGTCTCACCGTTTTCGTCAACAAATTATCTACCCACTATATTATTCGCAACGTCTGCAACCACCTCTGCACGCGCAGGAGTGAGATAAAAATATGTTGCGGACGCACTCACGCGCCCCGTTCTGAATATGTATAAATACCTACTTATCGATAAATAAAGATTATTAATCACTTGACCATTCATCGCTGTTTACTATTCATTGATTATTCACTCTCACTTTCCGCATTGCTAATCGAGGTATTTTATTTAAATACCAAACAACAATCATAATCACCAGCACGTCCTACTAGGACATCCGCTAAATCACTATCTGGTTCGAGTATACACACGTATACTTTAGTGCCCAATTTAATTTGTTTCCTATCGCAACACACCGTTCCATACCCCTCTTAACTCTTCAATTATCTGATAAAGTACTATTTACATAACAGAATTCTTTAATCTACCCTTATCTTTCATTGTTCTACCATATAATAATATCCTTTCTCCGCTAACACCACCAAGCTATCAGTATACAGCGATCCTCAAGCTATCAGCATACAGCAATTCTCAAACTATCAGCATACATCAATTCTCAAGCTATCAGCATATAGCAATCCTCAAACTATCAGCATACAGCAATCCTCAAGCTATCATCATACAGCAATCCTCAAGCTATCATCATACAGCAATCCTCAAGCTATCAGCATACAGTAATTCTCAAGCTATCAGCATACAACAATCCTCAAGCTATCAGCATACAGAAATCCTCAAACTATCAGCATACAGCAATCCTCAAGCTATTATCATACAGCAATCCTAAAGCTATCATCATACAGCAATCCTCAAGCTATCAGCATACAGTAATTCTCAAGCTATCAGCATACAACAATCCTCAAGCTATCAGCATACAGAAATCCTCAAACTATCAGCATACAGCAATCCTCAAGCTATCAGCATACAGCAATCCTCAAGCTATCAGCATACAGTAATTCTCAAGCTATCAGCATACAGTAATCCTCAAGCTATCAGCATTCACCAATCCTCAAACATTCCAATTAGACATATGTGTAGTTTTTTCATATATGAATCTCTAAAAAAACCAAGGCGACATAAAGCATCCTTGTTTTACCCCTTTTGAAATATTGAACTAGAGAGTTCATCCTCATACTTTGCAAACACTACCATGTCTTGTTTATTATTCTTCACTAAAATTACACTTTAACTCTCCTTTTCTTGTTTTTTCAATGACTGTGGATTTAATGTGATTATAGCGATGGGGTCAGAGCCAGCATTGGGTGAGCCTGCGCCCCAGAGTGCTCTCGCCGCCGCCCCAGTCCTGCGTTACCACTGCCCCGTGCTGCCGACGTGCGTGGACACCTCTCCAGGTATGGACACGCAGTTTAACTCACAGAAAAATTATATCAGATTAAATTATATAGTATCTGTTGATAGCAGAAACATCACTTTTGTATAAAAAAAGTACCTTGCGGCATCCCTCTGGCGGTGAAAGAGTGTATAATATTTTTTAAATTATATTTTTCAATTTCAACCATTTTTCTTTTGTATCTAGTATGACACTCTTCAATATATTCGAATTATTGATTCGAACATATTGAATAGCGTGGCCGGGAGACAATAAAGGTTTAAAACTGTTGGATTAGGCTAAAATGTTACCTGAAGAACCCTTTTACTAGAGTAGGACTCTTTTTTTTTTTGGGTAACATCAGAAATTGAACCTGAAACTTCCGAATGGAAGTGAAATATCTTACCAACTAGTCAACAGAGGTTCTGTATTAATATTAATATAAAGCATCACATTTTTATCTCAGTAAGGCGTAATACATGTTGACTCAAAGATCGCAGCATCTTGCTGTTTGGCGTTGCTAAAATTATATATTATATTTATAAAGTTAACAGTCTTTTCTTTATAAAGTAAGTGATTACATAACCCATCCAGTCTTTATTTTCCCTACAGACGCGGCTGAGGTGCAACGTCACTGCGTGGCGGCCCACGGGCGCTGCGTGAGCGCCCGCGCGGGCCGTGTCGCCTTTCCCCTACGAGCTCCTTCCGCTCCGGGGGCGCTGCTCTGCCTGCTGCCTGCACGTGGCCCATGGTGCTACCCACGCTGGGAGCTCGCACATGGGTGAGTGCATTCATAGGGGGAAGATTTAGATCTGATTTTGTAGAATTGTCTTTGGGCATTCCACAAGGTTCTTACTTAGGGCCTTTTTTCCATTGGGGCTAAGATATAGATTTAATTTTGTAGAATTGTCTATGGGTATTCCACAAGGTTCTTACTTAGGGCCTTTCTTCCATTGGGGCTAAGATATAGATTTAATTTTGAATAATTGTCTTTGGGCATTCCACAAGGTTCTTACTTAGGGCCTTTCTTCCATTGGGGCTATGATATAGATTTAATTTTGAACAATTGTCTTTGAGCATTTCACAAGGTTCTTACTTAGGGCCTTTTTTCCATTGGGGCTAAAATATAGATTTAATTTTGAATAATTGTCTTTGGGCATTCCACAAGGTTCTTACTTAAGGCCTTTCTTCCATTGGGGCTAAGATATAGATTTAATTTTGAATAATTGTCTTTGGGCATTCCACAAGGTTCTTACTTAGGGCCTTTTTTCCATTAGGGCTAAGATTTAGATCTAATTTTGTAGAATTGTCTTTGGGCATTCCACAAGGTTCCTACTTAGAGTCTTTTTTCCATTGGGGCTAAGATATAGTAGATCTAATTTTGAACAATTGCCTCTGGGCATTTCGCAAGGTTCTTACTTCGGGTCTTTTTTCCATCAGGGGAAGATTAAGATCTTACTTTGTAGAATTGTCTTTGGGTATTCCGCAAGGTTCGTACTTAGGACTTTTTCTCCAACGTGTATTGATTTCATGGATAGTTTTGTATTTATTGCTGGGCAGTAGGTAAGATGCTATTCACCAAAGAGAGGGATGGACCAAATCAATGAGGCTACTGAAACACATGTAATAACAACGTCTAATATGGCAAACAATCTAGGAAAATAGGTTATTGTGCATGAAGTAAAACGAAGAATTTTAGGTTGTTTGTGGTATTAAAAGTAGGCTTGTGTTCTAATAATAACTATTGATTGGTAACTTGACGTTCATTTACTATACTACATTTCCGTTGTATATAGTTGAGGTGCATGGTCGTGCGGTAACGCACTGGACTTCCATGCGGGAGGTCGTAGGTTCAAACCCCGTGCTGTGCTACTCCCCTCGAACGACACAGCCACTTTTTTTGCTAGTGTTCGAGGGTATATGATAAGAATACCTATGACTTCGGTCATATCTATTCTTAAAAAAAAAATAGTATTATACAATCTTACGAGTTTATTGCCTTCTGTTATATATACTATTGTCTGGCTTTTCAATATGTTCGAAGCACTAATTCAGATATATCGAAGGGTGCTTTCGTTGTATACAGTACAACCTGGTGGGCTTATAACCATGTGGCAATTTCTTCCAACCAAACTGTAAGATGTTAAAGAGAAGTAAAAACCAGAGTGGAACTATTTAAAAAAATCTGGGTTCTAGCTAGAATATAACCTGCTACCCCTAATACCATATACAGTATACCTGCTATAATCTGCTGCCCCCTTGTTGTAAAACATGCGTCTTACCAACCAGGTAATTGTTTATTAATAATACTCGTACTATGGAGTTCAGCAAATTAAAGCTCCGCGTATTTTGTTAATGTATTTTTTTTCAATTTTAGAGAAAACGGCTTCAGAATATGGTGCTGGGCTGCAGCACCGTCGGAAATATCATCGCAGTACCAGATGACAGTCGAGGTGTTACTGCTGAGTGCTGAGGAGAAGGCACAAAACAAAGACCCTCCTTCCACAACACATGATAGGCTGAGTTCGTCTAAAGATGAATCGGTGTTGAAAACTTGTATAGAAAATAGCGGAGTCCAACAAGGCTCGAGCTTTGGACCAAAAGAAGAAAATATAAAGATAATTGAAAAAAACGATGAAAAAGGACAGAAGACGTGTTTAGAAGCACATGTTGGTGTTGATAATGATCTTGAAGAAGTTAGTCGAGAGGGGAAGACGGGAAGAAGAAAACCATTGTTGAAATTTGCAGTCGGTGTATTGAGTCTTGCAGATATCGATTGGCAAAGAGCAAAAACTAGTCGACATTCCTTATTCCTTAGCGATGAATTTATACAATGCTGTCAAGTAATAATATCTGTCGATATGATAGATGCAAATTAAATAAAACTACAATATTTAAGGTTTAAATTGGTTAACTAACAATTCAAATTACTTCTCATTTTCGTAAGCCCTGAGAGATCGGCGCACTGCTATAGCAGTGGAAGAAATTTGTTCTACCCTTGTATTCTAAATGAATATCATTCATTTAGAATACAAGGGTACATATTCTAAAATATATTTATGTTGTAAAAATATTTGTTTTTTGTTTTTTTGTTGTTTAAAATAAATATTTATCACGAACGTCCGAATCGTAAATATATCTCAGCACTAGATAGACAATTATATATTTTTCTCGTAGCGCTCTCAGGGTTAATGATTCTCGCTCTCTGGAAGTGAAACGTGGACGATGATAATTAATAAAAAGTATGGAGTAAATAAAGTCAAATGCGTGCACTTTGAAATCTGATCGAATGAGAAATGTAATTATTAAAAAAAATATATATTAAAGATCGATATGTTAAGGGGGAATTCTCATTTGAAATTAAATTTTTTTTTTTGTTTTTCATTTTTTTTTCTAATCCTTTGTGAATTATTTCCAATAAAAAATATTCAAAAAATCTTACTAATTCGAAAAGTTATGAAGGTTTGTAGTCGAGCGCGCCGATCGAAAAATGACCTGAGCTTCGCAGCTTTCGAGTCGTCTATTGTTATGGTAGTAGCCTTATTTTCCAAGAATTCTCGTCCAATAGGATTTCTTGGAATGATGAATAGATATTTAGTTTGTCGTGTAAATATGGGATTTTTAAACAAGTTTATATGGCCCTAGAATTTTAGATTAACAGTTAACTGAAAATATTTACTTTAATTCGTGTAAAAATCGCACTTGAAACTTTAAACGCGTATCCTGAAAAATCGCTTTTTTTAAACTATTCCCCGTAATAACTCCAAAATTAATTAACCGATTTTAATGAATAAATACTTATTCTCTTTGTTATAACTCTCTCTATAGCCGGTACTAGAACTATTTCATTCGATTCATTTTTTCGAATTTTTTCACTCTAAAGACAAAAAACATGAAAAAAAAAAAAAAATTAAATTCAAAGAGCCGCCATTTCTTTTCTAATTATTATTTTTTTAATTATTCTAGTACCGGCCATAGCCAAACACTTTTTTTTTAATTTTCAGACTTGTACAACAGCCACAATTACGTGCACAATAGACCCCCTCCATTTACGGGCTGCCTTACTTCCAACTTAATTAACAACAAAAATACAATATTTTTTTTATCACGAAATGTTCTTAAAAGATAAATAAATATGTCTACAAAAACAAAAATTTTAAAAAATAATTCGTTCACTGAAAAAAATATATCTTAAAAAATCGTTGATTTTTTGACCCATGAAATGATAATACCCCCTTAAGAAGTGTGATGAGAATAACACATTAAGGTGGTTTGGATATGTCGAATAGAAAGGGGACAAATAGCTTACTAAATAAACTAACAATGCAAGTATGAAAGGGATCTGTGGTAGATGATTTACTGTGGTTAGACCAAATTTAGTTTTGATAGAAGGAAATGTAATGAGTAAAGGAAACAGAAGAACTGTATGTAAAGATGGATGGATTTAGATATGAAATGTCGGGATAGTAAAATTTGACGTTCTGTCTACCGAAGAGGGAGATGGCATGATGGTTTTTATTTATGTAAATATATTATAGTTTTGTAGACTTCTGTGAAAAATGGTTACCAAGAAAGAACACTTCGCTTTGAAATCTAAATCACTTGGCGGTCGGTCACCTAAATTAAGAGGAAGAGAGACACATAATGCCGTTGCCCCGCTCCTTTTGTGCACGCGGTCCTCGTAGATATTTTTTTATCCCTTTCTATAATCGTTTTGTAGCTTTTTCAGAACTCTTGTAAAAATATAATAGTTTCTACGAGTACTGGACCTCACTTTGAAATTCATCACGTACTGTACCTTTAAATTAAAATTAGTTCAGAACTTTATTCGAAAGAAATACTAAATACTAAATACTAAATACACCTTAGTAGACACAATCGAAGTACAGCTTCTGTTATGAACGTGTGAGAGATATAAGGTTACTGCCTACCTATGTTAGAGCTGATATTATGAACGTGTGAGAGATATAAGGTTACTGCCTACCTATGTTAGAGCTGATATTATGAACGTGTGAGAGATATAAGGTTACTGCCTACCTATGTTAGAGCTGATATTATGAACGTGTGAGAGATATAAGGTTACTGCCTACCTATGTTAGAGCGGATATTATGAACGTGTGAGAGATATAAGGTAATTTATTGCCTATCTAGAGCTAATAATATGAACGTGTGAGAGATAAGGTTATTGCCTATCTAGAGCTGATATTATGAACGTGTGAGAGATAAGGTTATTGCCTATATAGAACTGATTTTATGAACGTGAGAGTTAAGCTTATGGCCTATCTACATCTGATATTATGAATGTGTGAGAGATAAGGTTATTGCCTATATAGAACTGATATTATGAACGTGAGAGTTAAGGTTATTGCCTATCTAGAGCTGATATTATGAACGTGTGAGAGATAAGGTTATTGCCTATCTACATCTGATATTATGAACGTGAGAGTTAAGGTTATGGCCTATCTACATCTGATATTATGAACGTGTGAGAGATAAGGTTATGGCCTATCTAGAGCTAATATTATGAACGTATGAGAGATAAGAGTATTGTCTATGTAGAGCTGATATTATGAACGTGTGAGAGATAAGGTTACTGTCTATTTAGAGCTGATATTATGACCATGTGAGAGATAAGGTTGTTGCCTATCTAGATCTGATATTAAGACGTGAGAGACATAAGGTTATTGCCTATGTAGAGCTGACATTATGCACGTGTGAGAGATAAGGTTTCTGCCTATCTGGAACTGATATTATGAACTTGAGAGTTAAGGTTACTACCTATTTAGAGCTGGTATGAACATGTGAGAGATAAGGTTATTGCCTACCTATAGCTGATATTATAAACGTGTGAGAGATAAGGTTATTGCCTATCTAGAGCTGATATTAAATTGTGTAATTTAACTGCAGTTTTCTTAACCGTTTTTCTTTTGCTTTTCCATTATAGCTCTATACAGCTTTTAATTTGGCGGACTGCTCAGCGATTGATTTCAAAATACGTTAGAATCTGTTACCTTAGTTGAATCCAAATAATATATTTTAAATTACGATTATTTTTTTAATAAATTAATTTTTACAAATCTGAAATTTTATTCATTAAGCGCGCGTACGTGCGTGCCTTTGCGCGTGCGTGAAACGAATCCATTCCTTTATTTATTTTCTTTTTATCCTATATACCAAGAATTCCCAAAGTCGTCGATTTTATTTTTCTAGGGGTCGATAGTTTATATAAAAAGAGAGAGTCAGGAATTTGGTGGAAATACATGACAACCAGTGTGGCTTCGTATCGGGAAAATCAAGAATAGACGCCATTCAAACCGTTAGACTCCTTGTCGCAAAACACCGTGATGCCAAGAAAGACCTTCATATGGTCTTCATCGATCTTGAAAAGGCATTTGACAGGGTCCCTAGAAGCCTGTCCGCTACTGATCATCTTAGTCATGGACTATTTAACTAACCAGGAAATGAACTGTCTCCTAAAGATCCTACTATTTGCGGACGATATCGTATTAATAAATGAAAAACATGAAGACCTGCAAAATAGTCTGGAAAGGTGGAGAAGAATCTTGGAGGGCAATGGATTGAGAGTGAACACAAATGCTGTCACTCCCGTAACGCAAATGGATGGAGAAACATTACCAAATTGTGATTCCTTTAAGTATCTCGGGTCACTCATCCATAGCGATGGAGGATGTGCAGCAGATGTAACACATAGAATTAGTGTGGGATGGATGGAGTTTAGATCAATGTACTAGCAGTATCTCGGGTCACTCATCCATAGCGATGGAGGATGTGCAGCAGATGTAACACATAGAATTAGTGTGGGATGGATGAAGTTTAGATCAATGTACTAGCAGTATCTCGGGTCACTCATCCATAGCGACGGAGGATGTGCAGCAGATGTAACACATAGAATTAGTGTGGGATGGATGAAGTTTAGATCAATGTACTAGCAGTATCTCGGGTCACTCATCCATAGCGATGGAGGATGTGCAGCAGATGTAACACATAGAATTAGTGTGGGATGGATGAAGTTTAGATCAATGACGGGAGTTCTATGTGATCCGAAAATGCCAGTAAAGTTAAAAGGAAAAGTATACCAAACGATTGTCAGACCCGCACTCCTCTATGGCTCCGAATGCTGCCATGGACGGTGTATAACTCTTACTCTAGGCAACTAGAAACTGCTGAAATGCGCATGCTAAGATGGTCAGCTGGTGTGTCCCTAAGAGACAAAATAAAAAGCTGACGCATTCGTGGAAGCCTAGGTGTTACAGACATCAACAGTAAGATGGAGGAGAGGCGATTGAGATGGTATGGGCACGTTGGACACAGAGCACCCGATCACATTGTGAACCAGGCAATCTCCATGGATCTTCCTCGAATAACAACCAGAGGAAGACCAAAGAATTCGTGGGTGGTGCAAAAAGATAACCTGATGCGGAGGCACGGCCTGGGGGACGTAGTCCGGGACAGAAGAGCATACAACCTGAGGATGAGGAGAGCTGACCCCAGCAGTCTTCGCGGACAGTGAGTTGGGATGGAGCCAGGGAGAAGATAGTTTCAATAAAAAAATTTGGGGGTCGACGACAGCAAAAATAGACCCCCTTACTACTGTTATTTGTTTGTTACTTCAAAATATTAATGATTCCAAAATGTACCTAATTTCTCAATATTTGTACTTCTTTTGAATTTACATATTTACTCGTATGGTATTTCATAAATGTCAAAAATAAAAAAAAACTCCGAGCGTTTTTTTTTTGCTTTAATTTTGGTCATCGCATATTTCAATATTAAATGTCGCACAAGATAATGCAACGCATAATCCGTAGTCCTTTTATCTTTTTCAATCCTTAATAACGAGTGGTTAAAATGAAAAGATTGTTATCTAGTGCAATATTTAATATCGAGTACTGTACAAACTTATTAATTTGAGTAAGTAAAGTAAATGACTAAGGGGGGAGACGGTTTTAAAAGTTTTTGGTAAAGGGGTCTGCGGCCGAAACAAGTTTGGGTACTCCCGCTATATATTGATTTTATTTCACTATTTTCCAAATTACGTTTGCACTCATTTTTTATGGTAAAACGGTGTCCGCTACACGGGAAAATCGTTCCACGACTGTTTACTCCGCTATCACGGCCATCATGCAAATGGCACCATTGCTATTTGACATTACACTCACAACCAACGCACTCTAGGAAACCAACGCCATTGGTTTGCATAGACAATGCTTTATTACGTGCGCTATATAACGACACAACTAACGCTCTCTAGGAAACCACGCCATATGGTTTGCATAGACAATGTTTTGTTACGTGCGCTATATAACGACACCACTTTCTTAGGAAACCAATGCTTAACGCGCTCAATCTTAGAGGATAATTTTCTTTTGTTTTTGGTAATGTGATATGAAATATGTCAATATCTGAAGCAGTCCCGCTCAAAAAAGTTAAGGCCCTTCCAGCAGGCATAGCGGCTGGAAGACCCGTTCTTGCGTATGTTATTGAGAACAGTTCTTGCCGGCGCAGTCTAGTGTAATTGTTAGGAACATTTAACGCTAATCTTTGTCGTAATACTGGACAGCTCATCCCAACTCCTCGAACGAGCCTGACAACGTATACCAAGAGACGCAGATCTCTCCTTACGCTCAAGAAGGTATATCCGAGCATGCCCAGCAGAAACTGAGTAGGATAAAGCCACGGATAGACACCGAACTCACTCATATAGAGATATCGTAGATATTCTTTGTACCTTCTCCACCATGGGTGAGTTCTGCGCCCCCAGCGGGCTCCAAATGCAAGCATTGCTTTTTATAATGAAATGTTTCCAACAGAATGATACAATTCTTTCGAGAGAATTACACTTTTGTTATATATAATACAACCTTGCGAACTTATTACCATGTGGCAATCTTTTCCAACCAATCAGAGAGATGTTGAAGAGGTCTTCCAACTGATCAGATAGACGTTGAGAGATTTCGCTACTAGAAACGTTCTGTCGGAATATTAGAGTTTACCAACTCTACTAGAAAGAGTTCCGCGAATTTATTGACCTCTCCTCGTATCATTATGCTGTGTCTCCTGCGGGGTGGGCAGAGAGAACAGTCCTTCAAACTATTATCTCCAAGCAAACGATTTAAGTTTTCTCCATATTCATACACCTCATCATGCACAATCTTTAAATATTAATACTTTTCACTCGGACAACCTCTTTTTCGCACACTTTACACTTCTCACTTGTATACACGTTCCGTCATTCTTTCGTTATTCATGTCTAAACCATCGTTATACTAATTTTTTCATCTTTCTTCAAACAACCATTTTATCCACGCATCCATTTCTGACGTCATCATTCAGCCTTCTTTCATACATTGACATTTAAAAAAAAATCTTAATGCGTATATTAATTACCTAACCTAACCTAACATATATAGCATTAATTTTGAGAAATAGAAGGTACCGTCAATTGTAACGTCGTTACGAATAAACCAGCGATTTGAAAATTTTACGGAAGATAATCGAAATGTGTCAATAGTTCATCCACAGATGGCGCTGGTGGTTACACGAAAATAAAATCAGTCACTTTTCTCAATGGACAGATTGTGCATGTCAAGGTTGGGCATCAATATTTCTGAATAAAATAATAAAAACAAATAATCTGGTTTATCGGAAGAGTTTGCCACTTGGCAATACATTAGTCAAGTGATACAGAATATGACGTCAGTGTTACAATTACATCACTTAAACTATTTTGTAATTATAGCACCAATACACACATACATACCATCAAGCCGTTCTACTGTTGGGGTAGACGGAGAGAACATAGCGACAGAATTTTCTATATCGAGATACTTCTTAAATCAATTCTACATTCATACTACCTTCTCAGCTTGAGGAGGGGTCTATTCTTGTAAGTGGCTGAAGAGAATAACATATAATCCTACTATGTTGGGAAATTTTAGGATTTATGTTCCTGACAACTATTCCTCGAGGTACAGAAATATTGATATATTTATACTGGCAATAAGTTGAACTAACTTGACAAGCGCTGTTCTCCTGTATCACGGGCTGTCCCTTTTGAATAGGATCTCAGATGTTAACATTTTCAAAATTTCCCAAAATGTTTTTAAAAAAAGCATTTTGTGATTTCTTATTAATGGGAGTTAATTGTATTGACTTCAACTAATATTTCCTATTATTAGTTAATTCAATACAACTAACGACGCTCTACAAAGCCGAAGTTAGCCGATTATGGCCGACAGTGTCTTTCTTAAGCCCGATGTGTATTACTTACCGCCGGATACTGTTTGTGCATCGAGATAAGAAAGCCTGACGGTATGTCTTCTCTGCTTTCCTCGACAGGGAAATGCCGACATAATAGTATGTATGTATAATTTCAGGTTCGATTATAACGTTTAAGTGCTCTATTGACTTTGTTTCCTATCGCTGAAAGTTTTACAAGTACTAGCAGGATTCTTTGACTCTCTCATATAAATAATTTCGATAAGTTACCAGTTGTAAAATATAATAATTAGTTTTTCAAGCGTCTGAGTTTCTTTTGAGGTGGTAACATTGACGAGGGAGGCTTCTCCCCCTCCTGCCTCAGGGAGGGTGCTGTGGAGGGCGGCGCGGAGCGAGGGTGGGGCAGAGAGGGAGGGGAAATGTGCGCGGATCGATGTGTCGCGCAGGCGGCCATATTAAGCAGCCGCCCTTAAACTTTGGGGTGCGGTTTTCGTCTCACCATTAGTTCCAATGTGCTGACAGTTGATGCGCTTGTTTAGTAATATTGTTTATTCCATCATTTTAAATGTATCATAAACATTGTTGAGAAGTACGTACCATCACACTGTCTTCTTGTCGGGGTAAGTAGAGACGAGAGAGCGTTAGTCTTTCCTATTGCGGTACACATATTTTGCCTCTTCTTCATTCATACACCTTCGCATACAGTGCATACGATTTTCTGACTTTTTACATTTCTTTATTTCAAAATATCATATATTTGATACAAGTATTCTTCATTCATTCATTCCTCATGCCCAAACCATCACAGCGAGCGCTTCATCTTACTCAAAAACATCAGCTTTAAGTTTACATTCATCCCTAATCGCTTCATTCTGTCATACATTGTCACTCCATGTATTCTTCTCAATGCACGTTTTTATTCGGCCTCTATAAGTCATTTTCACATCCACGTTTCACTCCTATACATGAAAGTTGACAGCTTCTAAAAAAATCGACTTTTTACGTTTTCTTCTTTCAAAATATAATTCACTTGATTCAACCATACTTTCCTTGGTCCTCCTTTGCCACGCTTTCCACTTACATTTAGACTGTAAATTAGTTTTGTTAATATTTCTTCATTCATTCATTCCACACGCCCAAACCATTTCTGAATGTTCTTCTCCATCTAACACAACACATCAGCTTTAAGTTCACGTTCATCACTAATCACTTTATTCCGTATTCTATCATACATTGTTACCCCATATATTATTCTTCTTTATTAAATTATTTTGGATATACTGAAAACAAAGCAGAGAGATAAATATCATCAGGCCGTCTCGCTGTCGGAGAAGGCAGAGAGGAGAGATCGCTAGGTCTGTCTTTTCGCGACGCATATCTTTCGCAAATTTTTCTAAATCAATACATCTTATTATACAGTTCCTATGAGATATCTGATATAACAATTCTTTCTTTCAAAATATTATACACTTAATCCGACCATACTTTCCTTGGTTTTCCTTTAATAAGTCTCCCTCTTTCATTTGACTACATATTAATATTTCTCCATTTATTTGTTTCACGTTGACAAACCATCTCAGAGTGACCTCCTCCACCTTACTCAACACATCTGCCTTAACTTCACACTCTCATCCCTTATCACTTTATATCGTATCCTTTTATACATTGTCACCCCACATAATCTTTTAAATGCGCGCATTTCTACGCCATTTATTCGTTTTTTTTTTCAGTCTTGTTTCACGTCCACCTTTCCCTCCCATACATAATTGTTCGTATTTTAAAAGAAGGAAATGTAAAAAGTAGGAGAAATCTTAGGAGCAGTATGAGAAGGTGTACGATGAAGAAGCGAACTATGTGTATCGAGATAGAAAAGTCTGGTATTCAGTCCTTTCTGCCTACACCAGCAGGGAACCAGCGAGATGCAATGTATATACGTTCAAATTAAAAATAGTAAAAAGTCGAAATTTATTTGAATTAAAAAAAAAATTATGTTTTCGTTACACATATTTCAATTAGGCGTGTTTATGGCACTTTCTTCCGAATAACTAGAAAGTTAGTAAACAAGTCGTTATGGCACTCTCTTCCGAATAACTAGAAAGTTAGTAAACAAGTCGTTATGGCACTCTCTTCCGAATAACTAGAAAGTTAGTAAACAAGTCGTTATGGCACTCTCTTCCGAATAACTAGAAAGTTAGTAAACAAGTCGTTATGGCACTCTCTTCCGAATAACTAGAAAGTTAGTAAACAAGTCGTTATGGCACTCTCTTCCGAATAACTAGAAAGTTAGTAAACAAGTCGTTATGGCACTCTCTTCCGAATAACTAGAAAGTTAGTAAACAAGTCGTCAGTTAAAATCAAAATTTGAAACGGAAATTAAACCCTCATTTCACGGTTTGGAAGGCATTCATACATCGTATCATGCGGTTCACATTAAAGTGTCGCGCTTTTAAAACAAGATTATTATATTTTTTATCTTGTTTTCAATAACCTGATAACCTCCGTGGCCTGGTTGAGAAGACGCCTGCCTCAACCTGAGGGTTGCGGGTTCAACTGCCGACCGATAACCATTGTATTAAAAGGACTTAGTCTAATTTTTCACTTAAGAATACTGAAATAACTTTTCGGAAAACCCAATTCACGGGGAAAGTCAAACCATCATCAATTCAGTTATTTCATTCGCCCGGCAATATGGGGGAAATTAAATAATTGTTTCAAAAGTTAAATAATAAACAAAACAAATAAAATATCGATGACAATGATATATGAAATAGTATAGTAATATCGGCACCGTGAAGAGAATGTTGGGAATCTGTGTCGGAAGCATATGTATTCGGCGGGTGTTAGGAGACGAGTCTATCCACTTTACGGGAGAAACGGTTTTTAAAACGTTCCATTGAGGAAATAGTCTGCAAATCTATTCACAAAGGCGAGAGTGTTCGTTCTATTCGTTATATTAGTCGGAATATGCCCGGACTTGTGTGAACAGAGCGCCCTTTGCGTGAATTCTCCCTGTCGCGAGTCCGAAGGAAAATGGCCACTGTTCCCTTTTAGGCGAGCTGCGTATAAAGCTTCGGTGAGCTCCTTCCGGACACTTCTGGACTCTTCCCGTGTCTCGTGAAGGACACTTTGGGAGGCCTTTCGGATTATCCGGAGTGAATTCTAGTTTTGTGCTCGGTCTCGACTCGACTCGACACCGTCATTGGGGAAAATCGACTCAGCTTCTTCCATATTTCAAATCAGGTATTCTCATTTTCGTTAATTTTATTTTTAATAGCGATTTTATATATATATATATATATATATATATATATATATATATATATATATATATATATATATAATATATATATATATATATATATAGTATATATATATATATAAATATATATATATATATATATATATATATATATATATATATATATATAATATATATATATATATATATATATATATATATATATATATATATATATATATATATATATATATATATATTATATATATATATATATATATATATATATATATAT